>MU385724.1:88841-457297 GCA_022497155.1 Whalleya microplaca
CGCCCCCCCCCCCCCCCCCCCCCCCCCCCCCCCCCCCCCCCCCCCCCCCCCCCCCCCCCCTTTATTATTAATGTACTTACCAGATCCTTCCGGTAGGAAAGCAGGTCGTTCACACTACGTGTTGAATGTTAATTTGGCTCGCTAAACCATTATCAGCCTCTACCTACAGAATCACTAGGTCAGATGCGACCTCCTCGCACGTTCGAATGGAAAAGTGATCTATGATTTCCTGGGTAAGTTCGATACCATGAGCATACCTTTACTATATATATTAGCATATTCAATTACACAGCTAAGAGTATGAGGAGTCCTACTCGACGAGCGAGAATGATGGGTAGGTGCCAATCGAGTGTCTCCGTAGATTCATGTAGTCTTCAATACTGAGCGCTGAAGAGTGATAGTTCACGCCAACCTGCCTAAGTACCCCCAAACAGTACTTTCTGATACGATTCCTATATCGTGCTTGAAGCGCTGGTGCATAATTTAGGCATTGAGAATCAACTAATATAACACTCAACTTACTATGAGACGACCTCTGTCTGTTGGTAAGTATGGTGCGATGTCCTTCTACTGATACCAAGATGAAGGCTTGGCGAACTAACCTCTCTATATCTGAACCAAGTAGATTGGAATACGTGCCTTAAGGGATTTTCTTCTGGGCTCACTTGAGGATGTACATCATCTAATAACGCCAATGTGTAGATGATCTCCTCTGCTGCCTTGACTGGATCACTGTTTAATGGTCCCTCGTCAAACTCTGGCCCAATATTTGTAAGAATCAGCTTTCTTTGGGGGTTCCATCAACTTACGGTCATCAAAGGCAAAAACCTATTATATATCTCGTTATGGTAGTCACATACAATTGGACTCAAGGGAAAAGAAACCCAGTGATGCCAGTCAATCATGACACGAAGAGCAGCATCACCTGCATTCGGGGCCCACATGGCATTCATTAGAGCAAAGTTTGCTTCTGTGTTTTTTTGGGCTTGTTCTTCGTTCAGGTTGAAAACCCTGTCAATGAGTTAGTATGCAACGCAAAAATTCCATTAGGACCCAAAGCACACATCGAAATCCAAGCCTCAGCTTCTGCTTTGACCTTCTTGTAAGATGGATTAACTACTGGGTCAATAGACATGATTGAAGAGAACAGGTCTGGTAACTGTATTGAAGAAGTCGTCATGAGATCTTGATTGACTTCTGACTCGTTTCCATAAGACAGCGGTGACGTGTCCGACCGATATGGCGTCTCCGAGAGGAGCGACTCATTTCGGGCTGGGCTAGTATCAATAGTCGAGACCATATTGGTGAAGATTCTGGCAACGTCAGTTCACCGGCGTCCTTGGTTTGATTCAAAGACCAAACTGGTAAAAGTCGCTGTATCTCACTCGATAATAGTGGATATACCTGCAACACGATACTTTTGACTGAGCCACATAAGTGGCTTTTCTAGCACCACAGTTGGCTTCACAGCGGGAGTGGTGATACGCTCAACGCAGTCAGCTCGGGAGGATAGCAGCACAAGGCGGGAACACTCCCTCTTACGGGAGGCATCCTTAGCATGATAGAGAATGGGTCACCATCCAGTTATTCTTAAATATAGCCGAATAACGCATCAAACAGTAAATTGACTAAGCTCTTTATTCATAGAGCGAGTAAGGAGTAGTCGAAGGAGGCTGATCAGGGGGTAGACGTTGAACTGCTGTGGCTGTAGAAAGGCCCCATGACTATAAATCATGCCCCCTCGACCATAAGGGTCAACAATGTTCGTAAACTCAGCCTAGGCAGTTGTGGTGTCATGGCAAACTCGGGAAACTGGCAGCCCACAATCGGAAAGCGGGTTGTTATCCGGCCTTAGCTATTCTCGTCTTATCCAGCAATCTTCTATATATAGGTTGCGCAGTTCCCCAATGGCCTGATATGGTATTTAAACCCTGCAAGGTGACTAGGTCGCTCACCGACAATGCCGTTATTGTCACAGTCACATTGATGCATTGTTACATCGTCACGTAGTCACATGGTCATTGAGAAATACTCAATATCAACCAATGCTTTTCGTAAGCACCACTTGATATATGTAGGGCTAACTGGTACCGCTGTAAATGGTCCTTATTTGCCGCTGTGGCGCACCTATTCGGCAGCTAATGACGGCATATATTGAATATGAGGGAATTTTGATTTTGTAGGCTTATGTTTGAAAGAAGAAAATACACCCCCGAAGAACCCCAGGGTTGAGGATATTACGCTGGCTACAATTCCGAATAATCTTGACAGGGGCAGTGATGCAAAGCACTAAAAAGATTTTTACAAGGTTCAAATTTTTCTGCGATTTTTGTCTTTATTCAGACTTTCTTTATATTCTATGAAGGATCTATGTTGGCCTTTCGGAGTTGAAGGCTTGATTGCAAGAGCAATGACTTACATAGGTAAAATTGGCGCTATCGCATGCAATGCCGACCTCAATGTCCCTGAAGGATGTCGATTACAGCGCCTTGGAGTAATATTCATTAACGCAACAATATTATATTGCGTGAGTCTTGCAATATACAGACGTTTCTTCCACCCCCTGAGGAATGTCCCAGGGCCGTTTCTCGCGACCATCACTGGCTGGTACGAGTTTTATCAAGATGTAATCCTTGATGGGCAATATGCCCACGAATATAAGAAACTGCACGAGAAGTATGGTAAGTGGGCATAAAACTTCAATAATGGCTTGTAGAGCACCGCTAACATTCGCCAAGGCTCAGTTATTCGAGTCTCTCCTAACCGAGTGCATATTGACGATCCCGAATACTTTCGCGAGTACGCTCTCGACACCATATTTATCAACTTTCTATCATGTAGAATTCATTTAAATCTGACCCTGTGGACAGGGTGTATGTCAGCAAAGCTGATTCCTATGTCAAAGATCCAAGGTTCTACCAAGCCGGCGGAGGCATCCAGCAATCCATCATTATGTTGATTGACCCCAAAGCACACCGTCAGCGAAAGGAAATGATTCGTTCAATGTTTTCACCTCGATTTATGGAAGAGATAGCCCCTGACATTGAGGACGTCATCGGGCGTGCTCTAAGTCAGGCGAAAGTTTCCCATACTAGAGGTGGGCCCTTGGATATACAGCGTATATACCAAGCTATAACAGTAAGTGATAATCCCTTAAAATACTCTTAAGACAAAGCTGATCATTTCGTGATTTTGTAAAAAGGTCGACACGATTACGGCTATTCTCTTCGGTACCAGCTTGAATCTTGTAGACTCTGCGTTGGAACCTGAGCAACCGCCTTTTCTCGAGTTCATGGCTATGTTTGCCGACAATTTCATGCTCACTAAACATTTCCCGATTCTCAGCTCTATCGCAGTACAGTTGCCCTTTTGGCTTGCTGACAAGCTCGTGCCGGGCTATGCAAGATTTCGAGTTGTATGTAATTCCTACTCTCTGAAGTTTGTTGAGCTCCTAACATCACGTCCTCCTGAAGCAATGTCGTGAATGGATTGATAAGATCGAAGCCCGAAATAAGAAAGGCATATATGTGACAGAGTCAGGTCGTTCGACTATATTTGATTTGCTACTCAATCCGAATCCAGAAAAGGGCCATCAACCACTAAACAAAGACATTCGTAAGTAGTATCCAAGGTGGAGTCATCAATCTGTATAATTCCTGATTCATTCTTGTAGTTGTGGATGAAGCGCTTGCCTTGTGCTTCGCAGGTACTGATACGACGAGCTACGGACTTAGTCTAGCGACATTCTACCTCCTCAAAAGCCCAGACAAGCTGAAGAATCTGAAGCAGGAGTTACAGACTGTGAAGCCAAATCTAGCAGGCTTGCTTGAGTACCGTGATGTTATGAAACTGCCGTATCTAGTGAGTTCTCCCGTGGAATCGTTGGGTCCAAATTTATAAGCCAGACAATCTGCTCACTGCAAGATAGACTGCCGTTGTTAAAGAGTCGCTGCGCTGCTCTACTCCAGTCGCTGGTATCATCCCTCGTATTGTTCCACAAGAGGGAGCAAATGTCGGCGGGTACTTTCTATGCAAAGGAGTAAGTGTCAATGCATGCTCAATCACCAAGCACTTTCAATATCTGACAAGCCTTTTCAATTCTTCAGACTGTGGTATCCCAAACAATTCACACAGTCCATCAGAATAAATCCGTCTGGCCTGAAGCCGGTAGATTCATGCCCGAGCGCTGGTTGAATGGGGATCTGAAGGAGTTGGATAAGTTCTTCGTCACATTCAGTAGGGGGCCACGCTCCTGTCTTGGTACCAAGTAAGCATCTATCCTCGTCGACTTAGCTTCACATCAGGGCCTTGACTAATTTGGATGCCTTGGGCCTAAAGCATCACTTACCTCGAAATGTATCTCACTATCGCCAACTTTTTCAATCAGCTGGACATGACGCTCTATAGGACGGACGAGATCCGCTGGAGGGAAAGTGCTGCTGCCCGCATTTGTCAGCACGTCAGAGTGACAGTCGACAATGTTAGAGAGCCTCAACCGTGATGAGCCGGTGTGAGCTGATTGGTCTGGGTTTGGTAAAGGGAAGAACCAGACAATACATAATCTGCACCGTTAGTAAGTTGCATGTAGATTTAGCCATTTGCTACGTACCCAACACTGTGAAGAGTGGTCTGGTTGGTTCAAGCAGAAAATTAGATTTAACTTCGCATGAAATGGTAAACTGATGCCTTTCAATATATTTCGGTTTCATTTCCCCTCAAATAAGATATTTATTATTACGATTTCCCAATATTTCCCTGCATTTGCTTGTCAACTTCCTTCTGTCAAGCTCCAATTACCATCGTGTCTATGAGCCTTATCTAAGGACATTTCTATGTCAGGCCATATCTTGACGATTACTTTCTTCAAAGATCCCTCAATGCCATGGCCGTTAATACCCCCCTGGACGTCTTTAACCCTATACAGGTGGCTTGATTAAGTTGAGAAGGTTTTCTCAAGTTAAAGCCATAAAAATAATTAAGCTTGCGCTCCTTGACTTGTTATTTTGTGACTCACAGCTATATTTAACTCTCGCCAACCCTGGTTGCCACCACTAATAGAGGTTCTCGGGAGATATTGTGGTAAATTCGGTGGCAATTTAAACTATGGCTTAACAGTCGAAGTGAGAAAGTCAATTGACTGAATGTGTTAAGATATGCCCTATAGGGCTGAGGGCGGTACGGGCCTACGTATGGCCGGCCGCCTTTACTTGTATATATAAGGGGCTCTGCCACCTTCCTATAGCTTCACTTTGCACTAATCAAGTCACTATACTCCTCATTACTTTGTCCCATATTGAGAAAATGGAGTGCACTAGCTAAGTTCAAGTAGATCGATAGGATCGTTTAATATGAGTCCCTCTTACACTCGATTGATCCCAAATATGTATTTTGGTCGCATTTCTTTGACTCATAAAAAGGTTACAGCCATACCTTTAAAGAGCCGACTGACGAGGCAGAATCCATTCTTCTTTGCTATTGCAGATTAAGCTCAATACTGGAACTTGGGGATGCCTTCATGGGTAGGAGATAAACTCCCGTACAATCCTCTAAATAATACACTATATAATGCGGTACATCGTTTTATAATATCCCAAATAACTTTAACATATAGCATTCTTGTGTTCATATGTTTAACAGTTGCAGAGCTTGTCCTGGTGAGTGCTTCTTCATGTCGTTGTATTCAATGATAATTGTCCTTGTTCGTACAATGGCGTCGCTCTCCTGGGCTTGTGATCTTGAGTCCCAGGTTCGATTATCGCTTAGTATTACTGCGGATCCATTTGACAATGATTTATTGTGAGCTGTTGTTTCTTGGACTTTGGAGATGGTTGGATTGGTCCTACTCAGGAGTATCGTGTCGTAGGCGTGTCTGTCTTCATCACTAGGTAAGGCCTTCCTCATCTATGCAGGCGGCAAACCAAAGTTTCCGGCGGTCATAGCCGCTACTGCCAATTGTTTGCACTCCTCGCCGATAGTTGTCTTTTGAGATGTCATAAGCCCTCTTATAGCCCCGCGACGACATCTCTCCAAAAACCCTAGGTGCGACGTGCCAGAAGAAGCCTTTTAGAGTCGGAAACGTAGCGCATGCGACGAGGAGATTTATCTCAGCGATTCTGTGGCCGAACATACATCAGCGTCGAATTTGGGAAAGAATTAATGCCTTGGAATGAAGATTAATTAGACTCACGAAACAATGATGGGCGGTGGGACAACCCATGTTTGATCTATGCTAGTAAAGTCCGGTAGGAGTAACATAATAATGCGAACAATACCTGTAATAACAGTACTGTATCCTGTTAGTCTCTTTATATTTCACTGTTGTCATCCCATGTTCCACCATGACTTACACTAATCCAAATGCGAAAATTGCAAGCAACCCGACTTTTTGAGCCCCTGAGATCCGTAGCTGCAGTACCATGGGGATAGGAATTGAGAACAATAATACATCAGTAACTGTGCCAAAGGCAACCTGTGACACATAGATAGAAGACCTATCGACGCAGTACCCAGTCGTGATAGTGACATCCCAGCTCTTTTGAACTGGAGTACAGGCGAAGAGCAGAGCAAAGAATATAGAAATATTGTAGCCAATGATGAAAGCTATTATGCTTGCAATACTCCACTTCCACCATTTCTGAGGTGAAAGCGAGCGATAGAAGAGTGCCAATGCTAGTTTTGCAAAAGTAACTAAGGGGCAGAATATCAAAGGGGTTATAAAGAAGATCTAGCCATGGAATCAGTCCCACAAATATCATCAACTTAACAGCGAAAATCCAAAAGGGATATAAGAACTATGTGCAAAATGACCTTTGCGAATTCTCCAAACTTTTCCAATGATACTTCCCATGCGTGAACTCCGATAATTCCATAAATAAATGTATCTAGAAGACATATTGATGAGCATACGGTTCTAACTATGAAAGTGTCTAGAGTACAAGAGAGGTACTCACACAAAAGCAAACCCTGAGTTGTAAGTGATGTAGCTTCAGCCAGAAGGACCATGCCTGGGAGTCCCGTCAGCATATATTCTTGAAGGTTGGATGTTTTGGTGCTAAACTTACAGACTTCGATGTCCATTTTTCTCCTCAGATATAGCTTCACGTACAGATTCTGTGCCAGAAAAAGGTGTGATACTAGGATTCCAATGGCGAAAACCAAATACATGGCCGTAGTTCCATTCCGTTGGGGATTCGAAAAATCAACTTCTATCCCTTCGGGCGGGGGGATCGCAACAGTGACTCCATTTACGGCAGACATGGCAGTGGTCGGTTTGTGAACATTAAAGGGAGAGGACAGAATTCACCAAGATAATGAACGATAGTCTGCGAATTCTTTTTCCCAAAGGTCAAGAGCATTGCTCATCAAATTTAGCAACAGCCTTGCTGTCTTGCGGCGTATGTAAGGCGCAGCAGTGTCTCAGGTTATCGGGTAGTTCTCCTAAAGAGGCGCATCGAATAATTCCCATGCATGTTGGTCAACGGTGACGACAGAAACCCGGCTCCTGTGTTGGTACAAAAGATTGGTCAGATGCAGTTATATTGTGTTTCCATCGAGGGTCTTGGCATAGACGACTGGTGTTATGGTGTCTTCTTCCAAGATACTGAGTGACCCGAGGTGACAGGCACGTTCGGACCCTCATTGGCCAAACCGGAGCGGGATGTGCAGGAATGGCGTTGCATACAGAAACTCGTCACGATAAACCCTGTCACTACGGATTATGTTTTCTAATGATAGGACATTCTTGCTATGGCTAATTCGCCTCCAACGCCCAGAGGGCGTTGCGCTTTAACTACATGTAGTAAAAGGCCCTAGTAATATAAAAATTCCGATGTATATCAGTGGAGTATAAAAGTGACTTGGCTTTCAGTATAATTTATTGTATAAGTCGAAGTACTTTTGCTACGCACTATCACATATTTGAAACAAGAACATATACGCTTAACGAATCTATATTTATCTACTAATATTTAAGGTGGTAATGGATGTATATCGGAATTTTTATATTACATGGGCTCTTTACTAATTAAAGCACAACGCCCTCTGGGCGTTGGAGGCGAATTAGCCATAGCAAGTTGACCAAACCAACACGCTAGCTATTGCCGTAAACTTTGGTACAGCAAAATGTCATATTTCATCATATCCCTCGTTCCATTGTCTCGCCTAAGCATACTAGACCAAGAAGCTCATGTCCACCTACATGTAGGTAGTAAAGCCGGATAGTCAGGCTAGATCTTACCCAGGAATATCTTGGCGATGAATACTAATTGTAGAATTTCCCCTCATATGTGAAATTTTAGGACACGCTCAAATGATAGGTTTCTGGATATCTTTACATATTACAGGGAAGGAAATAGGTTGTATAGGAACCAGGAAAGGATATCGTTATTGAGTTCAAACGCTCGCCAATATACAGCGTACCCGTAATGGATTCTATATGCTACAGGCTGGAATGCTGCAGCCCAATGAAAATGATAGATGTTGAATGTATCGAGGGGCACGCAAATCCAACCTCCCCCCTCAAGCGGAACAGGTATGCAGTTGGTTGAAATTGCAGATGTTGGTTGATAAGATCTCCATCTTATGCCCAATCTTACGCCAAGACCCTATTTCTCCCGAGAGATCACTCGTCTGTGCGAATGTCTTCCTTACCGCGCGAGCTAGCAATAAGATCTCTTCTGGTGTGCTGATATACTTGGTACTACAAGTTGTCGCAATACACTCTCAAATCGATGTAGGACAGGGACATGTCTGTCCAGCTAAACGAAAAGCCCACGGTGATCAGGGCTCTAGGACCTCTGTGAGTAGAT
Source organism: Whalleya microplaca (assembly GCA_022497155.1). Lineage (NCBI taxonomy): Eukaryota > Fungi > Ascomycota > Sordariomycetes > Xylariales > Xylariaceae > Whalleya > Whalleya microplaca. Next base: position 97,649 of record MU385724.1, read on the forward strand.
AAAATCAATTCAATCTCGACATAGCCATCTCGATATAATCCATTTGCTAAACAAATTGCTCCAGTGAAATATTCGTCTCTGCTCACCACTTGTTAAGAACAGCATGTCGCACGATAGTCACTGGTCGATATGCCATCCCCGCCGATTCATCATTTCAAGTGCTCGCACCTATATTGGAACAAGCACTAGCGCTTACGATCCTCGAGCACCCACTTCTGACAGTCGGCCTAGCCAGCGAAGACTCCAAGCAGCCCTCTTGGGTGCGCGTTAAGCATATCGACTTAGAGGGCATGATTACCTGGACACAAGCCCCTGAATCTGATAATTACGACCAATTTTTGGAACAGGTATTGATGAAGCATCATGATACCCCCTTTCCGGACCTCGAAACTGTTCCGGGCTGGCGATTAACTGTGCTGCGGAATAGCGATATCCCTCTACGGTATATTGACGTTGCTTTCCACTACAATCATGCGAATATCGATGGAATCAGTGGCAAGATTTTCCACAAGGCATTGCATCGCAATTTGAACCTTGTCTCTGGTGGAAACACGGACGCTCTAAGGGCCGTTGAGATGGATTGCCACATCCTGCATCTCCCGCAAGACTTGCAGCTTCCTCCTACCCAAGAAGACCTGATGAAGTTCCCTATCTCACCATCGTTCCTTATAAGCACCGCTTGGAAGGGCCTACGACCCTCCTTTTTCGTCCCCGAGGAGTTCGCTCGTTGGGCGCCCATCCAAGCGTCGCCCAATGAGACGACTCTACAGCTCTTCACCGCCGAGGCCGCGGACATGAGGCATCTTCTGTCAGCATGCCGAAAAAATAGGACAACCATAACGGGGCTTTTCCATGCCCTCGTTCTCGTGTCATTAAGTCAAAGACTTCCCAATCAGCCGGGATTTGTCGGTGGATCAACCATCAACACGCGCCGCTTCATCGAGGACGACACGCTCGATCCTGACAACTTGATGGGTAACTTTGTGACATTGATGACGCATTTCTTTGATTCCAAATTTGTGTCGGCACTACGAGCCCGCGCAAGGAGTTCCGATAATTCGATCGCAGGACTGCAGGACTTGATATGGGAAGTCGCGGCAAGGATCAGAGCAGAGCTGACACAGAAGCTGGAGAGAGGCACCGCTGACGATATGATGGGGTTGGTTGGGCTCATGGCCAAGGGGGACTTCAGACCGATTTTGAAAAGTGAGATGAAGAAACATCGAGAGTGCAGCTGGGAAGTGAGCAATCTCGGTACGATGGACGTTTCAACACCAGAAGGTACTGAGTGGCGAGTCGAACAGTTGATATCATCACAGAGCGCCGTCGCAAATGGTGCCGCAATTCTGATATTCCCCATATCTGTGAAGGGCGGCCGTATGTGTACCGCTATTACGGCACAGAAGGCCGTTGTTGAGCCAGCTTTGATAGAAGGGTTGGCAAATGACTTGGATACCTGGCTGAAGGTGCTTGCGAATGATACGACCATGGCTTAATTATAGTGCTATGACCTGAAAATAAGCTACCCACCGACGTACATTGAGCAAGAATTGGAGGCATCACCGAAGTGTTCCAAGAGGAGCGAGATATAAGTATATATCGTACTATTTGATCGACGTGGCTAATTACACGGTGAAATCGGCTAAAAGGACGGTGGTCGATGCTCAGACTAGTTACCTAGCGCCGCAGTACTTTTTGACTGACAACTGGATGTATATACCTTTTCTTTTGGATTTTCTCCCATTTAGGTACGCTTGTTACTCTGAGGGTGCCACTTTGACGATGATTTCGATTTCCCTGAAGCTGTTGATACTGCTGCGAAGCTGCCTGAACAGTTGTTAAAATTAGATTAGATTAGATTAGATTAGATAAGAGATCGCGCGCGCTTGAATTTAATGGTAGTTATAAAGGAATTGGAGTTTCTTGAGTGTTGTTGTTAGTTGTTGTTAAAGGCGTCGGCAGCGCTTAGTATAGCTCTGTAAATGCTAGAGATGGTACATCCATTTGCTAGGAAAGTGTACTGCGGGTAAGGTATATCCACTATTTCGATATCTTTAGAATTTCAAGCTTAGACCACCGTGCTTTTAGCCGATTTCACCGTGTAATTAGCCACGTCGCTATTTGATGACAGTGTATATAACGGGGAGACTTTTTAAGCATAGAGGCTAAGATCCCTTACCCACCGTGACCATGATTCTGAATGATTAATTATGGTTATTCACATCAAATGCTAGTCAGAAAGAATAAAATCGAGGTAATCAAGGTAAAAGTGCTCCGGGGGGACTGAGTTGACAGGACAGACTTTGCCTCGGATGATTTTGAGCTTCAAACAAGAGCAACCTGGAAAGGGAGGCGGTCGCATGGTAAAGCATATTATACAAGACGTAGTACATATAAAGCTAGGCAAATGCATAACTCACTGTTGAGTACGCCTATTTAGTTCCGCCTCAAAGCACTCGCCACATCGATTAGCAAATAGCCACAGGGTTTGGTTAAGGTTCGTAGTCCCTTCAGAAAGGAGTTTATATACCCAAAGGATGATCCTTGCGATCCAAGTGTTAAGGGTATGGCAGCCACAAAGGGTCTAGATTGAGTCTTCGACCTCTACTGGTCATACACTAGACGGCATCTCGACCCTTAGCAGGGATGGTCGAGGTGTAAATGTTAGGACGTGAGCTTCTCCCCTGAGGTTCTACGCAAGTGGTAGCTAGGAGGGCAATCCTGTCCCTGATGCGTTCATACTCAATTCGTGCTTGAAATGTGATGCGCTCCTCATATTTTCTCCCAGTTGAGCAATGCCACGCGTACATCCCGAGAATCCAGATCAAGTTTCGGTATTGACAATCAGCACTCGTCGAGAAGAGAACCTGATCTGCTACCTGTCCTGTGAGATACCCTGCATTAAATTCCGCGATTAGGTTTTCGAGAAATCTAGCAATCCTGGAATGCGGGACGGTCAATTCTTGGTCGGCACGATCCTGACGTGGAAGTTTGCGCGATAGCGTTTAAGTCACAATGACAACCTGCCATCTGATCTTCTGGCAGAGAGCATGTTTCCAATGCCGACCGGACAGGGCCGCGAACGTTGACAGGTGCGGAATTAGAGTTGACATAACGTTGGCTAGTCCCATGTCTCTGAACTCTGATTGTCCCCCGTGTGGAGATAAAACGACCCTGCCCGCCAGTTCCTTAGGGGTCGTTCTTCATTCAGGGTCTCAGTATTGTTCTGGACATATGAGCACGTGAGAGCGACGATGTCTACACAGAGCGAATACGCATCGGCGGGCAAAGTGAGCCTCGCAAACCAAGACGATATCCCCGAGCTCATCGAGATCTTCTGGGAGGCCTTTAGCGGCCCCGGGGAGATACTGTTCCCACACACGGACAATGGGAAAAAGTGGCTGCAGCGGAGTTTTCAGAATCTGCTGGGCAGGAAGTCTTTCTACAGACCGGAATCGAAGGTAGCTGTGGTTAGGAACTTGAACGGTCTGAGCATGATATCTCGAGAAGACCTTGGATGTATTGCTAACAAACAGATCAGGCAAACCCGTCGCACTTGCGATCACCCACATCGTCAGACCGGGCCAGACCATTGTTGGAAAGTCGTGGATGACCAGGTGGTCGCCATGTGAGGACATACCGGATATGAGCGAAGAGAGGCTCGGTGCGTTCTTCGAGCCATTGGCCAAGGCTCATTACATGGTGACGGGCAAAGAGGGCCATGTCTGTAGGTTGCCAGCTATGCTGATCAGGTGACGGCCCGATAGACAACTGACTTCAGATGTGCAGTCATCGAACTCATCATGACCAAGTCGAACTATCGCGGGAAAGGATACGCATCGGCGCTGATGACGTGGGTCACCAAACTTGCGGACGACCTTGTGGTCCCTTGCTACCTGGACGCTGGAGAGCGGGGCATGGGCATTTGCGACCGATGCGGTTTCAGGGGACAGGACATCGAATTCAAGTACGGCGGACCTCCGCCGTGTAAGCCGATGTTGCGACCGAGAAAGGCATAATCAATCTACCGTACCCGGCCGTTCAGATTAAGAAAAGTCGGCATAAAAAGCGAAGCAGGAGAATGACTGATGAGACGATGAGATGAGATTGGATTTGAAAGTTTACTTATTAATGATTTCGCAGGGCATGAGGGGCCGTAAGGTATCTCACGCTGACCTAATAATCGAGATCAAGGGCTGCTGTGCCCCACAAAGATCCATGATCTGCAACCGACTCGGCTGGTCGGCTGGCTGGATCATGGGCTGCATGGATGGGCAGCGAGACGGGCAGGGCTTTTGCAGGGCTTTGAGCCGCGCGAAACTCTCCGGAACGAACATATCCATCCTGTCCCACACGTACATACGTTCTGTTTATCATTGGAATGTCGATCAAGTTGTTTGAGATAGGTTTTCATGTTGCTGTTGGATAATGAAATAATGCCTCGTTGCTTTACTATATCTGTAGACCTTGGGCTAGACCGTGTGTGTAATGTGTACTTGGTAAATGAGAAGATGTCGTACTGGGATATACTCGATCTGACTGCCCAGCCTTTTAACGTGTTGTAGGCAGTTCGTTTCGATCAATATATACATGTATGTACATACATATGTGCTATGTAAGTCATTTAGCCTTATGTTGGTACTTGTAAGCTGTACAGTCCGTACGCGCAGGTAGGTCAATTCCCTTTAGGGCCTTGCTAGGGCAGGACATTGCTAGCTACAGCCCACACAGAGGCAACCGAGGCAGCGTCTAGCCACACTACAGCTAATAATAAGCTTAAACAATCGAAGCGTTCCTAACCCGATTGAGATTCCCATCATTTCTTGCATTCCCGATTCCCGCTGGCAAGTCCGACGAACACTCACTTCCGCACAACACCATCTCTTTTAAGTTAACCGCGACCCTCAAGTGCTATGTATGCCAAGAAGGCAGGACACCAGCTTGGTACCTGCTATGTAGGACATGTACAGATCTGTAACTGCCCTCGTAACTTCGAAAGTGGCCCGGGTGGTCCAATAAAGGATGCTGCCAAGCCTCCGTACAGGTCTGTTCTCTATTTAGGTCCTTGCCGATTAAGTCATTTCATCCAGACTTTCCAGAACTTCGCGGACGGCAATTGCAATCTGCAAAAAGCAGCACGGGTTGCTGACCATCTGTCCTTCCCTGAATTCAACCGTTTCTTGGCGACGTCCTCAGTGCCTTCCTTACGAATTGTCTGCCTGCCTACCTACATTCTTCCACTGCTCCTTCTTGTACTGCGTACATGTAATATCCTGTTAAGAGAATTGAATCATTTCCAAATCTGACCACCTGACCTAGATCTTCCTTTCCTCTCCTTTCCCTCCCTCAACTCAAAGTTCAGTTCCCCTCCTTCGTCGAGTCTGCTTCGTCTTGCGTCTTTGCTTACATAGCTCTCCATTGCTTTGCCCTTGCTTCCATTGCCATTGCTCTGAACTACTTGCTTCGGACGAAGAGTGAGCGGTGAGATCTACCATTACAATTGTCTATGAAGTCTTCCATCTAGCACATTCGTCTTGGCTGAGGTCGTTTTGCTTAGTTTTGGATAAATATGATAGAATTGTGTCTTGGCTGAATTACACCATTCCATTCCTTTTTTCCCTTTTGCCCTGTCCCTCGAGGCCCTCGTCCTGCCCTCCTGTCCAGGTCGTCGAGATACTGGTTAACCTAGCACTGTTATCTCTGTAGTGTAGCAGGCGACCTGATATCATGACGCGCTTACGGAAATACCGCTACTATGTTTTCCTTGCTGCTATTATCGTATGCTTGCTGTACCGCTCCACCAAGGACAGTGAGCAATGGGAGCCGGCCTCGGCATCGGTCCCCTACCACAGAGCCCCGCCGAAGGGCATGAACAAGGCTGTTGTCTACGACACAGGCGGCACCAAGGCTTCGTACCACGATGACGATTCGGTTCAGCAATCTCTCCAGAACGCCGAGGAAGCGGCCCCGATCAAATTACCTGTCTTGAAACCTACCACCGTCGAAGATGCCGCCGACAAATTCGATCTACCTCCCAGTCCAACTCCCCCGACCACGGGCGATGAAACCAAGGTAGTTGTCTACGATCAGGACGGCGCTGCGAAGACGACTGACGCCCCGTTGATCGATATCCCTGATAAGAAGGTCGGGCAAGGGGCAAAGGGTGTTGGAATCCCAGTGCACGGCGCACCTGATGGCAAGAATACTAAGGATCATACCGCAACCACGACGATTCACTGGACGAAGATGCCCGAGCATTTCCCTGTTGCCGAAGAAGATATCATCCCGTTGCCGACGGGGAAACCGAAGCAAATTCCTGCCGTTCAATACAAGTTTGAGAAAGAGTCGACAGATACTCGGCAGAAGCGTCTGGATCGTCTCGCTAAGGTCAAAGCCGAAATGACGCGTGGGTGGAACGGCTACGTGAAATACGCCAAAGGGCATGACGAATTGAGCCCGGTCTCCAAGAAATACCGTGATCCTTTCTGTGGTTGGGCGGCGACCTTGGTGGACGCCCTAGATTCGTTATGGATCATGGGTATGACAGACGAGTTTGAAGAGGCCCTCCTTGAGGTTGAAAAGATCGACTTTACCACCTCCGAATTTCGATCCGAGATACCCATCTTCGAGACGACCATTCGATATCTCGGTGGTTTGATAGCAGCCTACGATGTCAGCGGTGGCAAATCTGGGCGATACGAAATTCTCCTGAAGAAGGCCGTCGAGCTCGCCGAGATCCTGATGAGTATATTCGATACTCCGAACCGCATGCCTGTCCTGTATTATAATTGGAAGCCAGCTATCGCCTCGCAGCCGAAGAGGGCTGGGTCGTCGGTTAGTATTGCAGAATTAGGCTCACTCGCCATGGAATTCACGCGTCTTGCGCAAATCACGGAAGAGGACAAGTACTACGACGCCGTTGCGCGCATCACCGATGCTTTATACGAGTGGGAAGAGCGGGGGACGAGCATCCCTGGCATCTTCCCCGAGCGCGTCGATGCATCCGGATGTAATAGAACTGCCGAGGCCTTGGTCGCTGCAAAGGAGGCTGCGAATCTAGAACAGCAACAGTCGCTGAATAAACGCTCTGAGGTGGGGACACTCGATGCTAGCGATGAAACAAAGACTATAGCTTCTAAAAGGCAGAAGCTGCGGGAATGTATCCCTCAAGGACTCGCGCCTGGCGGCTTTAATGAACAATACAGCATGGGGGGAAGCCAGGACAGTACTTACGAATACTTCCCTAAGCAGTGGCTCCTTTTGGGTGGTCTCGAACCCAAGTACAAGACCCTCCATCTGAAGACTGTCGAGGCTGTCAAGAAGTGGCTACTGTACCGACCCATGATACCGGACAACCGCGACATTCTGTTCTCCGCCAAGATTAATACGCAAGGTAACCCCGAAGTCGATGCCGTCATGGAATGGGAGGTGACGCATCTCACCTGTTTCATCGGTGGTATGTTTGGTTTGGGCGGTAAAGTCTTCGACGTCCCCGAGGACGTAGAAATTGGAAAGAAGCTTACCGACGGCTGTGTTTGGGCTTACGAGACCATGCCAAGTGGAATCATGCCCGAGGGTGCCAGCGTCGTACCCTGCGCAGAGGTTAACAATTGCCATTGGAACGAGACTATGTATTGGGAGTGGCTGGATCCACTCTTCGCTAGTCGTAATGCGCAGGTTGAGGAGTTCGATACCCGTCAGAAGCAATTGAAGGCGGAAAAGGCGAAGGCGAAGGAGGAGAAGAAATTCGTCGCGGCAGCTGCGGAAAAGGCCGCCAATGCTGAACAGGACGGTCAGTTCAGCAGAGAAACTTTTAATGACAAGTCGCGGCATGCCCCGGACCCAGATGAGCTCGAGTCCCGCAAGGTACAGAAGAGGGCACCGCCTACGAAGATACCGACATCAAGTGACCGCAATGGCGCCTCCAAAGAGTCGACAAAGTCTAACAAGCTCGAAGAGGCCTTAGATATGAACGTGGGCAGCGGCGCTACCGTCAAGCCCGTGGACCTCGGTGCCGGACAAATTCCGCTTCAGGAGGAGGTTGAAGAAGAGTTCCCGGACCCGCAGCGACCCCTCTCACATGAGGAATACGTACAATCCCGCATCAAGAATGAGAGGATTCCGGCGGGTTATGTCAATGTCCACTTCAGGAGATATATCCTTCGGTAAGTCCAAGAGTTCGGCCGTTCCTCGTCCAAACACAAGCAGGCCCAATTGATATCTGGCTCATTGCTAATGTACCTCACAGACCGGAAGCCATCGAGTCTGTCTGGTACATGTACCGGATCACGGGTGACAGTTACTGGCAGGACAAGGGCTGGAAGATGTTCAACGCCATTGTCAGTCAGACAAGAACGGAAGCTGGAAACAGTGCCATCGACGATGTGTTGACCCCGAACTCCGCCCAAGTCGACGAGATGGAGAGTTTCTGGCTTGCCGAGACTCTCAAGTATTTCTACTTATTGTAAGTGATACATTTATCAAGCGTTGGGGGGAATAGATGCTGATTAGTCGCGCAGGTTCTCGGATCCAAGTCTCATCAGCTTGGATGAGTGGGTGTTGAATACGGAAGCCCATCCTTTCAAGCGGCCAGCTTGAATTGTATAATAAATTCTGGGATAAATCCAAAGGTTCTTGCATGGATATAAGGAAAACGATGGGGCATTTTAGCGATTGTCAAACTTCAACGTCAAAGTTTGGCATTAGCAGTTTAATATGCTCTTCGCTGTGGGCGGACATACCCATGAAAACCGGGTTGTGGGGTCCATTCATGCAAGCCGCATGGGATGACGCGCGTCGTCAATCTGACACTTGACACTGACAACCAACACACCACCACCAACAAACAGCGCTGCTGCAGGCACTTGACCGAACTCAAGTGCGGTGGCGTTATGTTGTCATCCGGCGCAGCGAAAGTCAAATAAGGGGAAAAGGTGTATCGCATAGAGGGAAAACGCATCGGGGTCTACTACTAGGTTTGATGGTAGACGCACATCCAATGTGTATTGGCTAGTACGCCGCGGGTCTTTTGTTTCCTGGGCGACTCGGGAGCATAAGTATATTAAGTGTCCTGGGTGAATTGAATGCATTATCGGCGTTTAGCAGATGGTTTAGGGTACTTGAATTAATTCGTTCCGGAGTTCTGGTGAGATTTATATGCAGCGCGCTGGTGTTTGCTGTAGAAAAAGTTCTAGTGATGCCGCTCTTGCTGTTGTATCTGTATTGACTGTATTGAACTACCTAATCAACGAGCTTGTAGGCGAGTTTGCTGTATCGACTGCGGTTATTAGTAGACCTAAGCCGGACGGTTGGGGGATCATTTGTGTCGTTTGTTCTTGATCTGCTATTTGTAGAGTCTAAAACGTGACAGCCTTTTTCGTCATGTCATTCTCTAGATTATCACCGATTATGCAGTTCTGCGGTGTCGTTGGACTTGGCTAGGTAGAATACACAATCCCTCGCCGGCTTGAGATGGTGTTATATCTAATCGCCTTGGTACCGTCAAACAATATGCATGAAAACAACATACATGAAAATCTATTGAAGCAATATATCGGTTACGAGGTAAGCGTTGTAGATATAGGGGAGCCACAAGCTGCAGACGTACTGCTTGGGGGAGACTAAACATAGTCGGTAGCTGAGAGGCTGACAACCTGAGGAACGAACACTAGAGTCGACCTAACATGGCCTCCGCCTCTCATAGACGACAATATATATTCACCTAGGTACCACACGTTAACCTCGGGTAAGCGAAGTCCTTGTCGACATAGCCGATACCCCTCGATCGTGCGGAATGAACAAGACCTCAGTCCTATCGTCGTTTGATTCTGTCCTCTGGTGAGGTAGGTGGCCGACTCCGGATTGAATTTCGTGCTGTTGGATCGGCGGGCTGCTGGCCTACTTACTATCAATACCCAGTGTATACATGTTGCTCACCAGACTTAGAGCCGAGCTTTTGGGTCTACATGTAAGTACTGGGGAGCGTTGCGTACATGCTGTCGCTACGGATTGACCCTTGCCAATGGATGACACTGTGAAGTTCACGTATTCTGGTCGAGATTTCGTGACACGGAGTTGAGGAGGAAGACTGGAGGACCCGAGCCGATTGAACGACGCTGATGCGCAGACGTGTCCCCTTGAGTAACACAGCTATATCTATATAAATTAGTCGCAGAGCCGGTTATACCGCAACCCAAGATAACCAGAGAAATAAGGAGGTTGCTGAACCGCCCGCGGCTCGATCTCATCCTCGCGATAGCCGTCATCGTCGATGACGTCTCTCCGCCCGAGGGTACCCGCGGGCTCGAGGACCGGGATGGACTCCACACGCTCATCAACTCCACGCTTAGAGCCGTCGACAGCGGGCTTTTGTTCGTTCTTGGATGGCGATGCGGTGGTGTCTGGGTAGCGTCGGTTGAGTTCAATGTTCGTTTGAGTTACATATTGACTCAGCAAATCTGGGGTTCTAACTGGAATAAGGCTATCCAGTAAACGACATGATCGTCACCGTGGATGGGCTAAGCATAGTCTTCGTCAAGGTAGTTAGCTGTGCTTCTCTGTCAACTAGTTTATACGTATGTATAATAGAAATCAAGACATTCGAGGTGTCCGCGCCACGTATCTTAGCAACAGCCAGTCTGTTGGAATGATAGCCAAGTGGCCTTATGGGATCGGTAATTATGTCCTCTAGTCATTCTAATCCAGTCCAGGAGACGAGTAACTCGCCAATTATCTCACATCCGTCAAATGTCCCATCTTATTAGCCGTAGCGGGAGTTTACAGTCACAAGACCTTTGGTGTCTGTGGCATATAGTTCACAGCATCGTAAGAGCTAGGGGTCTCCGGAGTCTGGAGGTGCCGAACACTAGCTATTGAATATCAGGGGAAATCTACTAAAGCACTTTGAGAGTATAGTAGAATTATGGCACATAGTGCAGTCGTCTAAGACGCGTGCTATTGTGGTGGGTGAAGGTGACAATCTGTGATGGGAGAGTCTGGATAGAAAGGGATAAGCTTTCAAGCCATCTGTCTCCATATCCATTGGAATAACATCCCCAGTTCTTACCATCTAGAAAGATTTCTGGTCTCTGGATCTTACCTACGACATCACCAAGCCCGAAGTAGGCTATATCAACATCGTCACCAGCTGGCCTTTGTATCTTAGCATCTAGTAAATGCCCCAAAAGGGGCAAACACTAGATCGGCACCAGCGACCAAATTTCATCCACTCTTCACGCGGGGATGAAACTACATAATAGAATGGCTCAAAAGAGCTATGGCCGAGCAAAATCACATCAACGACGGGAGGCGAAGGTTTTAGCGGGTAGCGCGATACTTAGGGCAGCCCAAAAGTAGCAATTTTGCCCGAGTCCTAATTAGCATTCTCAGGACAGAAATGAATTACACGAAAGCGAAGAAACGGCACGGCGAATAAGCAAGGAATGAATACTATATCGTACGGTTATTCACTGAGAAATTTGACTAAGTGAGTCGATATCAAAAGCCTTTAGGGACACCGAGACGGTCAGGGGTGAGATAAGCCAGCTGAATTTGTAGGCCAATGACGTTGTGCTAGCCTGCCGAGACAGGGGTAATTAGCGCATACGTAGGGCAATTCTATGGATAAGCCGACGCTGGCCGAACGGTAAATGAGCCAGTTCGGGGCTTTTCCTGCTATCACCCTAGACAGAGGCAAAACGACGGGGCCGATATCGTGATAATACAGTAATGACAGCTGGGTTTATGTTAAATTTTCTTAAACACACTGCGAGTATTGGCAACATTCAGGGGCGTGCGATGCATCGTGAGTATCAAGCCCTGTCTTTAAACCGAGTCAGTTCGGCTCAAAACCAAGAAGCCAAGTCTTGACTTACACTACTCGGCAACCCCTACGCAAAATATCTAACCTAGGAAACTTCCCAGGAAGGATGAGCCACATAATCCAAAATACAAAAGAGTGAAATTGAATCAGACTACATGATTATTGACCAGACCTAATACTGTAATTAATGTGCATAACAGACCGAGAATAAAGAATTCTTCCTGCCAACGCACTTAAAAGCCATTAAAGTTGTTAGCCATCTTCAAATAGTCTTCTAACCTTACGCCTTCTTACTAGTGCGGCTGCACTTTATACAGTTGAGCCTCGACCTCAGGTTGTCTTCTATGTATGTCGTAGACTGGGGCCGGTTATAGTAGTAGATCTACGGGCTCGGGCTCCCGAACCCCGCAAACACGGGGACTTCTTGACATACATCATTCTGTAATGGCTACCTCTCTCCGCGATAATGAACGAGTCCTATAACGTAATAGCGCAGATCCTTCACGGCTTACTTAATTAACCTCGTTCCCCCATTTACATACAACCCTTCTAGAAAAGCCAAGCGCTGACTATAATAAGTCCAATAATGCACCAAGCCGGTGAGCAGAACGGTGTCAATTCGGCGGTTTTGAGCTCTACCCACAACTTAAGCGTTTGGGTTCCATCGTATACTACTGGGCTATAGATAAGAGGATGCGCGACTCTTGGCTCGTGTAAGAGAGATATATACTTTACTGTCCGTCCAAATCTTTGCCGATCAGCGCTTTTTGAAGCGTCCGGTAAACATCCTACCTCTCCTGCGACAAACTCATTGTCAACCCAAGGTGACACCCAGAGCAGGACTATAGATCCAAACGATAGAAGATGGGTGGTCAAGATGAGGTCGGTTATGCGGCCGACGAGGCGGCGCGCGGCGAAACCAAGACGCTCGATCGTAGCGTTTCCAATCAAGTGGGAGAGATGAATCTCGATGGGGGCCATCAACTAGAGCGAGGGTTGAAGAGTCGACACATTCAATTCCTCGCGCTCGGAGGCGCGTAAGTGAACCTCACCCTCAATATCACGTATGCGCGACTTCTTTACAAAAAGGATTGGTAGTGCTGACTGCGTCCCCATTCCAGCATCGGAACAGGACTATTCATCGGCTCCGGCCAGATCCTCGCCACCACGGGTCCGGCACCGCTGTTCATGGCCTACATCTCCATGATGCTGGTCGTCTGCGTGATCATGAACGACTTGGCAGAGATGGTGACTTACCTGCCGATGAAGGGCATCTCGATCCCGTATTTCGTCAGCCGCTTCGTTGAGCCGAGTCTAGCCTTTGCCGATGGGTGGAATTACTGGTACGCTTACATGATGCTCCTGGCCGCCGAATGCACCGCTGGTGCCATTATCCTGCAGTACTGGACGGAAGCGGTTCCCGTCGCGGTGTGGATTGCGCTTCAACTGCTCGTGGTTCTCTTCCTCAACATTGTGGCCGTGTCCTACTTCGGGGAGGCCGAGTTTTGGTTTGCCAGTATCAAGCTGATCACCATGCTCGGTCTCATCATCTTGGGTATTGTCCTGTTCTTTGGAGGGGGCCCTACCCACGATCCGCTTTATTTCCGGTATTGGCGAGATCCCCCCGGGGCCTTCGTTCCGTACATGACCGATGGCAACACGGGCCGGTTCCTCGCTTACTGGACTGCTTTCGTCCGCGCTGGGTTCTCCTTCGTCACCTCGCCGGAACTGATCGCGCTCTCGGCCGGCGAAACGGTGGCACCTCGCCGCAACATCCCCAAGGCAGCTCGACGCTTCATCTGGCGTCTCGCTTTCTTCTATGGTCTGGGCTCGATCATCATCGGCATCATCGTGCCTAACGACGACGAACATTTACTCTCCGGGTCTTCGAACGCTTCCGCGAGCCCGTACGTCATCGGCATCCAGCGGGCCGGCATCAAGGGGTTGAACCATGTCATCAACGCCGCCGTGCTGACATCCGCGTGGTCTGCCGGAAACGCGTTCTGCTACTCCGGCTCGCGAGTCCTGTATTCCATGGCCATCAACGGCCAAGCGCCGAAATTGTTCGCCAAGACGAACAAGAACGGTGTCCCGTGGGTGGCCGTGCTCGCCACCGTGCTCTTCGGCTGTCTCGCCTTCCTCAACGTGTCCAACACGGGATCCACCGTGTTCGCGTGGTTCACCAACATCTCGACGATCTCGGGGTTCATCGCCTGGATCGTCGTCATGATCACGTACCTCCGCTTCCGCAAGGCGATGCAGTACAACGCCATGCTGAAGGACCTGCCCTTCCGCACGCCGTTCCAGCCGTACTCGACGTACTTCGTGCTGTTCCTCGTGATCATCCTGACGCTCACGAACGGGTTCCAGGTCTTCTTCCCGTCGCAGTGGTCCGCGTCCAGTTTCCTGGCGGCCTACATCACGCTCCCCATCTTCTTCGCGCTTTACGTCGGCCACAAGCTCTACTATAGGACTTCCCTGGCTACGAAGATACCAGATGTCGATGTGATCACGGGGAAGAAGGAGATGGACGAGATGGCGGAGATGGATGCCACTTACGCCCCGGTGGCGCGCAATTGGGTTGAGAGGTGCTGGTTTTGGGTCGCGTAGGTAAAATCTCACCTGGATTTTGGTGGCTTGTATATAGACTTCGGCTTTTGGATTATACCCCATGAGCGAACTGCGATTTTAGCGACAAAAGTGCCTAGAGTATCAACACTCGGTTTTTATGAACTCATCTACGTGTATGTTGGCGTGTGATGTTTTCTTTGATTTGCTTTAGTGAGCATGCAGCAAATGGGGAGCTGTCTTATGTGTTAAGCTCCAAGTGGGCCAAATGCTACCACTAGCCATACTATGTGTTCTAGAGGGCTGCAGACTAGGTACTTGATTAACAGGTTCATCTAGTTTCCATAGAGCCTACAGAGATATAAGCACTTAATGTGTATCTCTGAACTCTAAAGGGGTTCAAGCTGGTTTAGAGACAGCTCATTAGATCACGCATTTAACATAGAGTATGGCTGGCTGAGGATCGAATTGTGTATAAACTTGCCCCTTCACGAAGCAAAAAACTAATACCTCCTTAATATTGAACCTAGTGTTAAATACAAATTTTGGCTCCCACCGGGGAGCATAGTGAGTAGTGTGAGCAGTGAGCATACGCGAGAAGCACAATTCACGAACCTGCGCGAAGTTATCGAAGAAGCCTCAATCATACCAATTGGTATTACGCAACATGTTTTTCCCAGATGAGTCACATAGATTAGTCTATTTATAACAAGAAGCCAATCATACAAGACGCGGTGTGAGCTGGAAAGCACGAGCTCAAATTAGTGGAAGCATTAGTATACATAAGATTGACAAAGTTGAAGAGCCCTATTTCAAGGACCACGTTTATTCACATTGAAGAGCAAGAGATACCCTGGCATCAAATCCCAAGTGCAAAGTTTCGTTCATTCTTCCAGTGTACAAGATTCTATTCAGACATGTTCCCAAGTGTCGCGGGCCAAATCTTCGGCGTGTCATCATGCCCGCCCACTCGGCACCCTCGCGATTCCAGGATCCCCAATCGCCGTTATGGTTGTTGATCCATCAATCATCTCATCGACACGCGTATATTCATTGGTACAGTGACCCTGCAACGTGTGTCCACTCGTTCATTTCCCCGTTCTCCCGACACTGAACCTAGACCGTGCGGTGCTGTTGTTGTGGTGGTGTATGGTGGGGTGTAGTGTTTCGTCGGAAGAAAGTCAGACGGTGGTAGTGGAGATGGCCGACACAAAAATAATAACAAACATTAGATCAACCCAGCCCCTTTTCTTAGCTTAACTCCGGTTCCCAGATGCCTCTCTGAATCGATGTAAAAATTGATCGCCCCGTTTACTTTGTTCCGGTCGATCGCATGTCTCTGCCATATACACATTTCATTCCCTTCGTCTCTTCCGCCGCCGCGTGAAAACCGACCGATATGCCACTCGTGTGCCGTCCGTTTATTTACTCATTATTCCGCCATCTGTGACAATACCCTAATACTCAATATCATGACCAGCAGGCCGATGGTGACGATGATGAGTAAGGTGAAACTGAACCAACCCATCACCATAGCGCTCGTGCCGATCCCGGACAAGACGCTCCCGTTGCCGAAATCCTGCGCTATGATAGACGCGGCCACGGACGCCGTATGCTGCCACAACACGGACACGAGGACGAACACAGACGCAATGAAGATAATCGCCAGTGCGATCTGCGAGACAGGCCGACTAGGAAACGGCTTGATCTCGCGATCAGACCCCTCGCTGTCCTCCTCCTCGTGCCAGCCGGGAAACGTGGCAAGCAGGAGGAAGCAGACGAAGGCGAAGATGATAGCGATGATAATCAGATACGGAAACACGATCATGTCCTTGAACTGGCTGGCCAGCCACACGAGGTTCAGCGGGTCCTGGTCGACTGAGATCTCGTTGGCGAGCGCCGTCGCGTTGTTGGAGCAGAGCCACGAGCCGCCGTCGGGGTTGATGCAGATGCCGAAGTAGCCCACGCGCGCCTGCAGGTGCGCCGACCCCACGATGTTGCTGAGCGCCTGGTTGACGTTGTAGTCCACCTGCGAGGTGTCCGGCACCGCCGTGTACTTCTCGTAGTAGATCGACAGCAGGAAGATGTCGGGGATCAGCGGCGAGGAGGATGAGCAGCCCGCTAGTAGGAGGGCTGTGCGTCGGTTGCAGGGTTAGTGAGTGCGTTCTAGGAGGGACTGGACTGGACTGGACTGGGGAATGTTGAAGGCGGGAGTGTGAGGAATGCCAAAAGCCACTTACAAAGTAATATGATGGAAACTGCTATTAGTATCATCAAGACATGGTGGTAGCCGAGGAACGGTATAAACCCTAAGATAAGTGAAATGAGTCCACCGTCAACATAATCCCTTGTCTGGGTCTGTGTCCCCGAGGACAGTGGGATACTGGGGAGTACTCACGATACCAGCCGACTTGAAAACCAGCCATTGTGTCGCCGTGTTATCCCAGATTCCCGAGGTGGTATGCCTCTGTCCACTCCCGTCCTCCCGGGGAGCGACGGTGTGGTCTCGGATGGCGCGCACAGCAGCGCAGGAATGCGAACGGCGAGGAATGAGGCGAGCGGGATTATTTCGAGATGGAATGCGGCAGCAAGGTGAATCTCGAAATCCCGAAGCAATTCGCTGGAATGCTCGATTCCCCGTCGACAGATATAAAAGGGAAGTTTCAGTTCGTCGATGCTAGACTAGATATTGCTGCAGTCCTTTCTGTGTCAGATCAACAATGTGAACACGCAAGAGGGTGTTGTGCATGTGGTGGTGTAGCAGGTGGGTAGTGGTAGTGGTAGAGGTAGAGTGGTATGTATGTGTATGTATGTATGTGTATGTATGTATGTAGGTATTGCAACTTAGAAGTTCAGTAGCTTTCTTCAGAAGACAACAGCCCTTTGCCTCTTGGAAAAGCTAGATAAGATGGACGGAAGAATAGAATTGTCTCGGTGGACAAGGTGTTTGGCGGGTTCTAGTCCTCGATCCCCTTTTTGGCCCTTCGGTATTGCAAATTGTTCTCGTTTCGAATGCGAGGAGGTTGGTATGTTGGTATAGCGCAATGGAGTGAGTGGTGAGTGTTCAAAGAGCTTGCATGATGGGAATGTAGCGAAGTGTCGGTAATTGGCCCTGCCACTGGATTTTCGATGAAGATCGATGAGGTGTCGCCCAGTTGCGGCCCAAGTAAATAAAAAAGATGTGGCTGGTCGTTGCTAAGGCAATGCGCCGGGGGGAGCTGGGCAGTGCTAGTGGTCCGTGCCAGCTCGTAATGGGCCCACTTGAGTCCCTGCGTTAGCGCTGCCTATTATAGTTAGTAAGCTCGGCCCTCCGTTGGATCCGTCTATTGCGTAGGCTGCTAGGCTCCGCTAGGCCGTTGCTTCGAAAATGACGTTAGCTGGGGGCTGGTTGTCAACGATTCAATTACACGCATCTTCGATTATTCGCTTCCTTGGACCATATTTCATCTTGCAACATTTAATCTCCGACTGAGGGAATTTACGAGGCTGTCGAACTGTTCAGCTGTCCAGCACACAGCCTAGGCCTCATTGTAAACATTGGATGGATCTCCGCTCCCGGACACCCTGCTTATAAGTTGGCAGGACTAATGGAATAACACACGTATGGTTGTTAGTCACTACATACTCTACTTACATATACATGCAATTGAATACGTATGCCTAGTCGTCAACTCTTCCTCCGGCGACTTATTTTTATTATGCCCAGGCCCCGAACCAATTCACCGCCTGGTTGAACGCTTCCTCCTTTCCGAACTTCTGCTTCGGATCCGATACGTTGGCCCGCACCCCGAAGCCATGTGATGTGCCACCGTATAGTGCGAGTGTGTACGCCAGGCCCGTGTCGAAAAGCAAGGTCTCGATTTGCGCGCGCCTCTCGGGAGGCATGAGATCGTCCATATCTTATTAACGATGAGACATGTCAGCCAACCATGTATATATCTATTTTGAGACTGCTAGACCGCTAAGGGGGGGAAACAACGAACCTGCGGCCGCAACGCTAGCCGGTCCCGTGATCGCCGAGATCTCGGCATCCTCTAGCATGCTGGGATGGGCAGCGAACCCCACATCGACCCCTTGTCCCTCGGCGAGCACGCGGAAGGTGTACCGTCCGCCGAAGCAGTAGCCAGTCGCGAGGACCTTCTGGACCCCGGCCGTCTCGCGCAGGTAGGTGACGGCGGTCGCGATGATCGGGTCCGTGATCTCGGGGCGGTGGTCGTCGAGGAATTTCGTTAGGTTGAATTCCGGCTGCCCGTTGATATCGCCCGGCGCCGGTGTCCCGTTGAAGAGGTCCGGGGCCACGGTGATGTAACCGGCTCGGCCGAAGCTGTCTGCGAGTCTGCATTCGCGGTCTGTTAGGTGGGACTTCGGCATGCGCGAGAGCCGAAGACATACAGCTTGTTCTCGAGCAATTGGATCCCAAACACGTCCGTCAGGTACAGGACACCGATATCCGATGGTTCACCCGTGATGTACAAGTTCACTAGCGGATTAGTCAATCATTGGGGTCCTTGGCGGAGATGCGGTAGGGCAGGTAGCTCACCCCCATCGTGAACCTCTTCTTTCCCGACGGGGTCACCGTCGTGCGCTATGATTGTGTTGCCGTTGACGGGGTACGCCGCATTGCACAGTCTCGCGCTCAGCAAAGTGCCGATGCTCCACAGAGCCAAAGTCGAGGATAGTCCCAACATCATGTCGTGAACCGCACGCTTATGCAACGATTTTGAGAGGAAGATATCGAATCGCAGAAGAGCCAAAAGGTGGAAACTCTCAAGAAAGCTGCGAGACAAGGTTGGTGTGTCGGGCAATCTATGTCTCGTTTCGAAAGAGCGCTGGGATCAGGTATGCAGAACAAGAAAGTTCCTCAGAGGGCTCCATGGAGAAATCGGAGTCTACAGTCTAACGTAGGTTTGCCAAGATGGCATTCGCGGCATTTGCATCTGATGAAGTCAATGATTCCGTGTCGCGCAGGTGCGGGGACCTTGCCCTATTACTAGATCGGGAAGTTGAGATTCGCGATGGTAGGTCAATCTAGGTTTATCACGGCTAATCATCCCTGTATCCATCTTCTACGTGCATCTCGTAGGGATCCATTGTTGGCAATGGGGTAGTTCGACTATTCATATCGTATCACGTTTAAATGGTTGGATAAATTTTGCCAGTTTCATTCGATCATGTGGGTAAGACTGAAGACACCTCCAGGTTCACGAGCTTGCCACAGAATACTATGCACGCATCGCACTTGGAGCAATTGACGGAGCAAAGGTGTAAGCGAATGCTAGGAACGAAGTAAGGTGGTTATTATTTATAAGCGATACTCCGCGTTTTCATATGTTCGTACTCGCATAACACTGAATGCATCTCGATTTTTTTTGTCCATCTATGCTGTCGTATATACATATTTACAAGATATCAAATAGCTCAACAGCTTAATAGCTCAGTAGCTCAGTAGCTCAATATGATCGATAATATTGTGAATATTGTGAATAATGCTATGATGTGCGTTAAGCCCAAGAATAGCCATCCGAATACACCGACGACCACATCCATAGCCTTGACATTGATCTTAGCATAGAACATGAGCCTACGATAGTAGTCCGGTTCTACGAGATGCTCGAGGTATCTCTGGAACAGTGTTCGCGTGGGTGGGGGGATTGCTTTCTGTTACGCGTCTTCCATTAGTCAAGATTGTCCTAGAGCTTGCGAGACGTCGAATCATCGAAAGAGGTTCAAAGATGGCTTCTGACATCACATGCAATCACTCACCTCAAGAATGGAATACACATCGTAAGAGAGGAGGTTAGCCTCCCAATCCTGCAGACCACAATGCGCCTTAAACGCGTCCGATATCTCCAAGAACGTCGCCCGGTGCAATTCCTCGCCCCTCCAGAAGATATTGTCCGAGGCGTCCGGGTCCAGGCCGCGGTAGAACATATACGTCCGGAACCAATCCCGGACCTGCCACGGCGATGCGCCGAGCCCGGGACACGAGCTGATGATCTCGTCGCGGCGGAGGGGGAACTCGAATTCGTCTAACTCCTCGTAGGTAAGATTCCGAGGCTTTACATCTTCGGTTTCTGGCATTGTCTGTTGAGCGGGCTCGAGGGCTCTTGATTTGAAGCGATTGGTTTAGTCGCGAGTGCGAGATCGATGCCTGGACGTTATGGCATGAGACACTAAGTCGCATAGAAGCAGTTCTGGTGCTATTGTCTAAGCCTTCTCATAAAGCCTTGTTCAAGCTGATTATGTTCACTCAAACCCGGAAACGTCATGGTTTCTTTGTCTTGAGTTTTTTATGTATTAGGATGGCGGTGCTAAACCCGATAGCGAACATGAATAGACCCATATTAATGCCATAGATTGAGTTAAGAGGAGGTAAAAATTAAGTAAATAATAAATGAACGTATGTGTCATTCTTATAATCATTATATACTTGATGCTCACAGTGAAAGCCTCGGGGCTGCATCACAGCCAGATACGATCAAAGGACTGAAAGTTGATTTTCGAGGAAAATAGGAGTGTATACCACCTAAAAGCGAGGATTTTATGACACTAAATTTATATATATATATGCAAATGCTATGCCACAGTTGCGGTGCCATTTTTTACAAGATCCGAAAGAAGTCATATATACTAGTAGAAAGGAGGCAAAGCAATATAGGTAGTTAAGGTCTAAGATGAAAACCCAATCTCAACCTGTGTGGTATCGTAAAAGTTTATATAGTTACATTATAATTTCGAAGTTAAGAGTACATAGTTATCCTATCTAGTATAGGCGGTCTCCGCGCCTTCTGATATAATGCCAAAGATTTGACACCTCAATCCATGTGCTTTCATGTGAACGTAAAACATCCCAAACTCACGTCACACAAAAATCAGGAGTAATGGCCGTGTTTGGAAAGGCCACAGTGGCTGGCGAGATGAGAAAAACACCTCACCTGCAGGTCCAAGACATGGTCCATTTTAAACCAGCGGGAATTTCCTAGAGCTGCAAGTATGGTTGAAAAGTTTCGCTCCAATCACGTGTTAGTCGCTTCACTCAGCATTATAAATTGAAGGACCTGGGTGGCTTACCGTGGGCGCCCTAGATGACTTGTACTGCATCATGTAGTGGACCAGAGGGTTCGGTAGTACCTTGAGTGTATGCAACCATCGTCCGGGTCACTTCGTTTAAAATAAAACCTAACGTAACAACGAGGAGAGTACATAAAGCGTGAGGGCGGTTGCACACTGCATCGAGTCCATCAATCAGATAGGGCTCAGCGGTAAGGAACCGACTGGCTGGTCAGGGGTATGCATCTGTCCCAGGTCATGTAAGCCAAGTGGCTTTTGATCTACCAATGACAGATGCATCTCATCTACCCGAAACCAATAAATGTCCTATGGCTTACACCATCATCGCACAGCACCATGTGAATGTTAAGGTGAACTAAGAACGCCTCATTGTCTAATTCCCGAGAGCTTGTCGGCATCTGAAAACTGCCCTATCTTCGTCCTTTTCCTGAATCAGGGGTAGGTTTGACCATTGACGCCTGCTCTGCTTCGCCGCTCGCGTAACTTGCCTTTTGGTTCACCCCAACACTACTATAAGATAAAGGGCGGCTGCAGTAGGTTATATTGAAATAAATCAATAATAGGGGGCATCCTAGAGGAATTCTAGCTGACGTCCTTCAGTTCAGCCCATATCCGCTGCGGAAACTTGCCCGGAAAGATTCGACTGCCTTGCATGATGGCGGTTTCAAAAAATTTCCTTGTTGGCATATGGGTTCATCATTTCGATCACATAGCAATATCTCTTTAGCAAGCCATGCAGCCAACAGGGGCTATATATATATGGCTTCAAAACACATCGGCATCTTGCCAACTCTGAGCTTCTAGTCGTCACTCTTTTTCTATCCCTTCGTTTCTACAAATTGCTTTCTTGCACGTACATTCATTACTTTTACCATGCCTTGTATTCTAAATTCAATTGGCTTGTATATACTTGCTACAGCAGTAGCTAGCGCTAGCGCTAAAGACCAAGGGTCGTTTGCAGTCCTGCGGTTCAACAATGTAGGCGGCGCGTTCTCCACGGAGGGACGAATGGACCCCATCATTAGCCCAGGCTCGGCGTCATCACATTCACATGGCATAATGGGCGGAGACAACTTCGGTACCACCGTGGAGGGTAACCAGCTCCTAGACTCACAGTGTAGCAACGCCATGATCGTCAACGACAAAAGCAACTATTGGGTTCCTAACCTGTGGTTTCAGTCACCGGTGAATGGCACATTCAAGAAGGTCGATCTGTTCTACATGAACGTCTACTATAAGTGTGTTCCACTAGCTTAGAGGCCTTGAGGCATTTCTGACCACCTGATAGATTTGACGCTACCAATGATGAGATCAAAGCTTTCCCGCCAGGTCTCAAGATCGTTGTAGGGGACCCCACAAAGAGAACACCGCCTGCATCGGGTGCTCTCCAACTTGATCCCTCTATGGGCGAGATACAGCCTGTACAATGGACATGTCCAACACAGGATAGCAATGAAGATAGGTACCCTGCCAACTCCGACGGCACAAAAGCCGGCATGCAGGATCCAGGGAACAAGGGCAGCGGCGCAGGATTCCCAGTTGTAAACTGTGACGGCTATGCTTCGCCTCTTCGTCAGGACCTCCATCTACCATCTTGCTACAATCCCGGGGCCGGGCTGGATGACTACAAGAACAATATGGCGTTCCCAACGCCGACCAGCGGGGGCAAGGCAGATTGTCCCCAAGGCTGGATACACGTGCCTCATCTGTTCTACGAGGTGTATTACAATACACCTCTATTCCAGAATGAGTGGGACGTCGACCACCAGACGCAACCCTTTGTATTGTCAAACGGAGACAGAACTGGGTACAGCTCGCATGGAGACTTCATTGCGGGCTGGGACACAGACACTCTCCAGACTATCATCGATGGATGCGATGCCGGAGATGCTGGAATGGACACATGTCCCCAGATAACAGGGGGTGTTAACAAGAGTAATACTTGTCAAATGACTTCGGCTTTCCCAGACCCTACGGAAGAATGGATATCTGCTCTCCCAGGTGACAACCCCTTATCTGGATGGGGAGTCTAAGTTTCTCTTTGTGTTTACTACTCTGTTCGCCCCATCTGTTTCGTCTGCGAGCGGGCTTTTGATTCGTTAAGTTGGTGTGAGATTCACTTCGATATGTTTGAGTATCTGCAGGCGGACAGCAGTTGATCTATTCGTATGATTCTTACGAAGTCATGAATAGACGTCACGTTTTACTTCTCTGAGAAAAACTCCGTGAAATGGCGCTCATAAGCTTATATTGAAAAGTAATGACCAATCGGCCGAAGAATAACCCAAACTAGCCTGCAAGGATAGAAAAGAAAAGGAGAAACAGAAAAAGGATAAAAGGCGCTGGAATATAGTTTACGAAGCCTGCGGCAGTTGTGCTCCAAGTCTGCTTCAGTCGTCCTGCTCAATCCATGTATATTTCTCCACCCCAACCATTAACAAGTATGAAAGGGAACCTTGGATCTCGTGGAACAGGACCGCCGTCGTATTCTTCGCCCAAATATCTGCTTGGATGATGAGGGTCCGTAGCATATGCAAGGAAATCCGATCTTCCTACTCTGCGAAACCCCAAGGACCTTGAAAATCGAGTACCCAATTCCAGGTCACGTCTTGTGTAGTGTATAGGTCTAAAATGCTTTATCGGTGTCCGGTCAATATCGGCGGAAGGTCCTGTTAGCTGGACAATGAAATCGACTGGACATGCGAAAACAAAGGAGTTCGGAAATCGGGTTTCGATAGTGTTGAGAATGAACTGGCCTAGTTTCTTGCCGTACCCTTGGCCACGCCGCTGCTTGATGATAGAAAAGTCTTTTATGAGCACAATAACGCCGTCGTTGAGCTCTGATTCCCACACCCCTGTGCTTCTGAGGTTTGGCTCATCAGTCCAAGTCGAAGTATTGAATTTTCCGTGCCTGTCGAAGAGGCCGCGGAAGAGTTCCACTGCACGACTTGAAATGTTGGGCAAATCGCGGAAACCATTGCTTCTCTCACGCCTGATAAGGAATAGATCGCTGTGTCCTATAAAGAAGGATCCGGCTTGTGTGGTTTGGCTAATAACGGCTACCAATCTTTCAACGCCAGGGAACTCATCCTATGTTACTTCACCCTGCCTGTGTGTTGTAAGCTTGCGATGTCAAAAAATAAGTAATCGACATAGGGGCCCACAAACCATGAATCCCAGGGCTTAGACCCCCCTCCACTAGTTGGAGCGAGCATGACCTCCATTGTAAACTCCAAGTTGAACTCCAAGTTAAACTCCATGTTGTAGATTGAGCGGATAATTCGAATGAAAATGATAGATACTAATAGATCATGTCGAAGCTGTCAATGCCAGAGGAACGTTGAATTTGGTAGAGGAAAGTCATCAACCGTGAGCAATGCTTGATAAGCTTTTTTCATGACTGAAGCTACAAATAAAGGCGGGCAGTACCTTGAGGTAACCACTCAGTCGTTGCTACTTATGTATACCCAAACAGGTCTTTCCGAGAGCTCGAAGACATATCAATTTTGAAGCAGGTAGATGCTTCGTGATTGATAAGAAATTTCTGGCACTACCTTCCCGCGAGACATGAGATCATCGTATGTAAGTCGCGTCATACATGTATTTGGAAGCAACTACATATTCACATATGTGCCTTCTATTACATAATACAATAGAATTGTACTACAGTCATCTGTCTGTGAATAATGATGTATCGTTACGATATTATAATTCTCGAGTAACATTGCTTACCCATTCCTTCATTAGCGAACTGAGGAAATAGGACTTGGCTTTCGCGACTACCGCTTTAGTATAACTATAATGCTTCACATGCTTATTTCATATTATCAAGGAATCGTCTTGAAATGGAAAGACTTCTGTAGAACCATATTATTCTTCTCGTTCCTCCAGAATAACAATCCTTTGCATTTTCTGATCACTCTCTAGACAAAGAGTATTGTTGATAGTATCATCTAGAATGCGTTGAAAGGTTTCTTCATAAAGAAACAAAGGCTACAATAGAACTAACAGGGCAAATGACATATACATTCAACAGTCATTGTTAGGGAACACTTACCAAGTTAAGCTTAAAAGCTGGGTTGTTGCACGAGTGAGCGACGATTGGATATCTCAATCTTAGAATATTATAATCTAACACCGAATCAACTCACCCCTAACATGTCGGAAACACATATTCATCAAACTTCGGGCTATGGAGAGAATATGATCAGAGGCAATGGCATGCAGTCATACACTCAGGGGCAGCTCTCAAACCAGGCGAGGGAAGGCAGTGTAAGACTCGAAGGCGGACTTATCGTTGGAACCGGAACACCACATGCGTTACAAAATGTGAAGTATAGGCGACACAGGGCCCGCAAGCATTTTGGTCGCAGTGGCACACTCGATTGCGCACCCTACTGTTCATCCCATCGGCCCGGCCAGTTCCGCATTTATGAATGTGAACTCGCCCGAGCTCGGCCGTGCCCCGTCCACCACACCGAAAGTTCCGTGGACCATCACTGTGCTCGTGCTAGGTGGAGAACTGATGCGCTTGGCGATCACTACTGTCCCTGTCCTCACGACCTCGCTGACCTTGAAGACCATTACTGTCCCTGCCCGCATGACGAGGAAAGGCGGGTAGTATCGCAAGGTGAATGCCCACATCAAGTTCTGCAGAATATAGACCACTACTGTCCGATTTCTCGTGTGGAGTACCCAGAGGAGCCGATTATCAGTAGAATCGATTGGGAGGTCGCAGAAAACGTTGAAGAGGCGGGATTGACTTGAAACTAAGTGAATATTAGAGCGGATGAGTTTTTAATATAGTGTTGCAGCATCAAGAGCCGTCATTTTCATTTCCAACCAAAATTTTTCTTCTTCTTTTTTGCCTTATCATTGTGAGTTTTAGTATTTGTGCCAGGGGTTGTAGCCTCTAAAATACCTTAATGGAGAATGTTTCCCCTAGAAAACTTAAAGAAAACAGAACAGAAGGGGAAATCCACGAGCCCAACTGCTGCTGACCGTACATATCCCAGACTTCTCTACTTCCTATTTCTAGCCGCCTTCGGGTCGTATTTGATTAATTGGAACGTCCCTAGTGCGAGGCCCTGTATTGATACAAAAAGGTCGTTTACTAAGGCTTGGTTGTGCAAGCTTACTACAAGATACGATTCTTACTTTGCTCTTTTTACTTGATTTCACTACGTGTAGCTAATCCTGTCCCCTTTCCATGTGCCTACGTAGGGAAACGTTCGCTCTTGAAGTTGCCGTAGCCGAGGATCCGATTTCCATTCAATAGTTATCAGCCACGCAATTCCGTTGTGGTATCGGGAATTCGCAGCCGAAGGCCACTTTACAGCCTGCTGGACCCTTTCGACGGAGGGGTCTTTAGTTACCGACGCACGGAGCGCCGGTTCATGAACACCTAGCTACGTGAGTGCTGATCTGAAGCTAGACCCGATTAAAATACTGTAGCCGAAAACGGTGAGAGTGCCAAGTCTGTTATAGACCAGGGTCTGCGCCAAAATGTAATAATGTGATTTCTTAGCTTGTAGCGGAAATCTGGATTTGTCGCCAGAAAGTTTCTATATCACGTTCTGTACTCCGTACTCTTCGATAATAGAATGTGAAAAAGATCATCCACGCTTTGCTTAGATGTTGGTTACCCCTAAGAGACATCGATGGCGACGAAGACAAAGTGAAGACTTACTACCGTAGCATATAGTTAGAATTTGCCGTGAAACATGTTTGATAGATAATATCAAGACCTAATATAGGTAGCAGGGAGCTGACGAGATTAAACAAGTTTAAGACATTATGGAGCAAGGGCTACCCAGGTTGCGAGCTGTTACCGATGATTCTAGGGGTTTCCCATTCTTGTCACTGGAACCGAATAGTTTTATTAGATCAGCGTAGGAAGTTGGAATTGATTTTTTATTGATCTGCAGAGCCCTTAGGACCCTGTTCAGTAGATACTTTCTTGTGAACCGACCATACCTGCTTCACCACAATGCCTGCCGGAGACAACGGTGGCGAACATGAATGTATACTGTCACGGTCGCCCGTGGTAATGACCGTCCGAATCCCTGTCTCAAGGCCTAAACGATGATCAGGCATTGCTTCTAAATCGTCGGCATCTTGTCTCAACTCTAATTTCGAGCCCGCGGCGCTGTGAACCGAGCCTTGGCCGTGAATTGAAGAAGTCCGAATTTCAGCTTTTTGTAGCTTTCGAATGCCAGGATCCACACGCGTGAGCTCTGTCTCGCTGCCGTCGAATGGCATGCCTGACATCTCGCCCTGCTTTTGTCGCACTCGACTCGAATTACGACGGAGATAGCGGTCTAGGCCGCCGAAAGTATATAGTTTCGGGCTATTAGAATCCGGCTTACTGACATGGCTTTTTGGAAAGCATCGCCGGAATAGCGGTCGTAGGTTGATTAACGATGCGCAAATAAGACCCGATGCCAGTTCCGCCATTGCCCATGCAGCGACTGGTGCCGAGTCCCATGAGAAGTCCGCGCCGATCCGGGTATAATAGATCAGGCGACATGCCGATATGATGCAGGTTCTAATACAGAAGAGTTAGGGCGTAGGAAAAAAAGTTCCATAGCAGCAGAACTTACAAAAACCCTAGGGTGAAAACCCCCATGATTGCCCACTTGTGCCCGCGCTTCAAGTTGAGCCGCCAAACCACAGGCATTGGAAGGAGCAAAACGATGATATCGGTGACGATATTGCCAACCGCATTGATCAATGCAACCTTTGTGGTATTCACACATTTCCTATTTTCTAGACTGGCGTCCCAGGTAGATTCGATAGGTGAACATTGGAATATAAGAACGAAAATTTGAGCAAGAACCCAAGCTGAAACCAAGGCCATTATCGCAATGTAGGTCAATCGATAATATGATACCTCTTGGATCAATCGGTAGTACTGGAAGAACAGGCTGAATTTGATACAGAGCAGTGTGATGTTGTAAACTATCGTCCCAAGATATAGAAGCTATTGCGATATGTCAGTATCTTGCCGCACAGTGGCTGATGTAATTGAAGCCTCCCACCTTCCAAAAATCTGTAGTATTCATGGTTTTCAAGTCCCAGAAGTGATAACCGAGCCCGTACTTGGTGTGTACGCATGATATGATA
The DNA here is from genome assembly GCA_022497155.1 of Whalleya microplaca. Lineage (NCBI taxonomy): Eukaryota > Fungi > Ascomycota > Sordariomycetes > Xylariales > Xylariaceae > Whalleya > Whalleya microplaca. The sequence goes on from MU385724.1 coordinate 126,234, forward strand.
CCGGAAGTGATGGTTCCAATCTAGCAGAAGGCAAAGTTAGCTATGACCTGGAAATCTTCCGACCTGCATAGGTGGAAAAGTTTTGGATAGAACCGACCAAGCCTGCTATCGCCATGTAATCATCCAGCCAAAGTTGTCCCAATATCTTGTGTCTTGTGTGTATTCGTAGCAAAACGACCATTGTCGCAGAGACCATACACACTACCGCAACGCCGATTGGCAATGCTATGCGATTGCCATGATGGAGAGCCTCGAGTTTCTCTTGATCTAGAGTACCCGAGTAGCTCATCGTCGCGGGTTCAATGTCCTTGATGGCCGCATATCAACTAAGAGAATCCCAAATTCGGATTGAACGCGTGGATGGCTGTCTGTAATATGTATGTCTTCAGATGAAGAACTCTTAGATCGATGCGTTCCGTACTAGGAGGAGAGGAAACAAATCTCCACCAAGGCACCATCCTGATCTTCCCCATAAAGAGGAGACATATATAAGATCGCCGGTACGCGTGCGCGTAACCTACATATGCCACATGGGTGACCAGGGCAGTCTAGTAACCGAGTGGACATTGCGTGCATACTCGTTGCGCGATAAAGAATAAACCCCGAATCTCGAAACTCGACTGTCTCCATAGTCAGACTGTCCATTGTGATCCCTACTGCGCTTTGATGGAACGCCCCTGTGCATCTACTGTTATAGTAAAAGATATTCTTGCGCTTATCTTTATACGGCTCTAGCTGCATGGCAGTTGAAAACGTGGGGCTAGGCACTAATTCGTGATTGGGTTTGGGGCCATCTTGCATTGTGGACTGAATCCGGGATACCTGGACCACCCCGGTTCACCTCATACCATTCCAGACGAAGAGCTGAGAAGGTCTGAAACCGTATGCATGGTAAGTTGAAAGGTGAGCTTGTCTACATACACCACGTACAATGCAGAAAATAGTACTCCAGCGATCTTCATATGACGTGTGAACGAGCTAATCAGGGAAACTAGGAAGCTATCGTCTTAACGATATCTAGATCGCATTCCGAACCGTGGGTATACTATCAATGGTTGGCTCCACGCCTTCGTTTGACACCAGAAGTGGAGACTGTCGGTTCGGCTCACCTTATTTACATAGTATTAAACTTTCGAGTAATTTTCCAAACCTCGGCTTAAGAAGTATTCTAACTCCCGCTGTCTATATGTATTGGAAGAACTAGTATCCTCACGTTGTTGTGGCTCATGATATCATGATATTCCACTGCTCACTACCGCCTCGTCTCAATTTCAGTAACTGCAGAAAGAATGTTTCTTTTTTGTATGGAAAATCATAGATAACAAGCAGTCGTAAGATAGTATTATCCATAGGTTAACCCCTGAAATAATGTAAAATTCCGCGGTGGGTAGATATAGCGGAAAGAGCCCGCTACAAGGATATGTTTCAATATTAGCAAAGCAAACTGAAGTATTCCGAAGCCATAATTGTAAGAGAAATACATGTTTATAAGATCGTCTCAAGGGACTTCACCAAACATATGAATTCACTACGAGAGCCTGTCCACTTCCATTATTTCAGGGGTTGGCTTATACGTGATTACAATAGAAAAGTCAGCTCTTATATGACACCGTTGACTATATTTGAGTTCTGTCCACTCTATCGCATGTTGTTAACATATATGGGGACGCTAAAATTCATACAGGGGGCGTACTTCAATAGCGGTAAACATGGTTCAAGGGCTTACAACAATGTAACCATGTTTCATATAGGGGAAAAAAACCTGGAGCTAGAATGTGTGTACTTGATTTAACAACTTAGCTTCAGAAGAGTATAGGTATAGTTGAGAAGGAATGAATATATTATCGATATTATTTTGAAGGAGTTGAGACAATGAATGTAGAGTGTTGAGCGGAAAACCTGTCAACCCTAAGGTGTATGTCTCAGGAGCAAAATGCTTGTGATCCACCACACTGAAGCTATATGTGCACAGTAAGACAGAGTAGGTAGCACTTTTACAGTCGAACAGAAACCTCACTAAATACTAAGTATGCATCTAATGAAAGAATGCCATACCATCTTTCCCAATCTTTTGATGATCCCAAGTATGCCTTTTTAACCAACCCTTGAAATGTTAGAATCCATACTTGCTATGGCTAATTTGCCTCGACACGCCCCTAGGGCGTTGCGCTTTAACTAGTAAAAGACTCTAGTAATATAAAAATTCCGATATATATTAGTGGAGTATAAAAGTGACTTGGCTTTTAGTATAATTTATAATATAAGTTGAAGTACTTTTGCTACGTATTATTATATATTTAAAACAAGAATATAAACGCTTAACGAATCTATATTTATCTATTTATATTTAAGGTGGTAGCAGATGTATATCGGAGATTTTTATATTATATAGGCTTTTTACTAATTAAAGCGCAACGCCCTAGGGGCGTGTCGAGGCGAATTAGCTATAGCAAGTAATTCCATTAAGAGAGGCGGGTCGGGCTAAGTTGCAGTTCTTCGGTAACACCGTTGGACTAAGAGTCCAAGAGAAATTGACTTGTTGTGACAAATCACCTCAAGACGCACCGAAACGAGTTCGAGGCGGGAGAGAAAGAATACATGGATGTTCAAATTCCAATTATAGCTTGTCGTTGAATTACATCTAAGGTGGCGTTGTAGATTATGCCCTCCCTTGAGTAGGCATGATATATACTTGCTATGGCTAATTCGCCTCGATACGCCCCTAGGGCGTTACGCTTTAACTAATAAAAGACCCTAGTAATATAAAAATTCCGATATATATCAGTAGAGTATAAAAGTGACTTAGCTTTTAGTATAATTTATTATATAAATTAAAGTACTCTTGCTACGCATTATTATATATTTAAAACAAGAATATATATGCTTAACGAATCTACATTTATCTACTAATATTTAAAATAGTAGCGGATGTATATCGGAAAATTTTATATTACATAAGCTTTTTACTAATTAAAGCGTAACGCCCTAGGGGCGTGTCGAGGCGAATTAGCTATAGCAAGTAGTCCCCCTTAATGTGTCCTTTGAATGTGAAATCGAGTGTTAGGTTATATGGTACTAGACGAAATTACATCATGTCACTATCTAATTATTTGTGATCTAAAACTGACTCATAGTTCGAAGCAATGCATTTTCCCGGGGCCATTATCACCTAGCTGCATAGTGTAATTAAAAGGAAGAAGGTGAATCTAGAAGTCGAAGCAAAGTCTAGCGAACAGCGAATTTATTGCTAATATAATATTACGCAGGGAAAGTTGAAGACAAGTGGGTTCTACCTCTCGTCAATACCTAGCTGCAGAAAGCTTGACCCTGAAGTTTGGTACTTCTGGAACTTCATCGGAATGACTAGTAGGTTAGAATACAGTCATTTTAGCCATCCCGGGACTTCGTGATGATATTCGGCTGAGAATATGAAACGGGAGGTAAATTATGAGGTTATGTTTTGTACTTATTCTACGATTGAGTCTCATTTAACAATCTGCATCAACTAAGTACGAATCAATCAGCCTCCAAAATGCCGTTACTGGTTTCTCATAGAGCCCCTAACATACTCGTCCCTATAGTACTGAGATTGATTACTTGGGTAGTAATAGCCTAAGGATATAAAGGCATGGGAAATAAGTCGGATGACGCTACTATCAACCTAGGCTTTTCACGACCTCAGCAGCGGTCGCCTCTCCAGATCGTAGAGCGCCCTCCATGTAACCCTTCCATTTCACTGCGAGCTCAGTACCTGCAAAATATATATTGCCAACTGGATCCCGCATCTCTTTTCCAGCGTCGGAGGTCAGCACGCCTGGCATGATAACAGGGCTTGGACCACCCCATGTCCAGGGGTCTTTGGTCCATTCCTTTTCAATCACATTGATGGGCTCGGGGATCTGGATGTCCTCACGGCCGACCTCCTTTAGGGCCGTTCCAAAGAGTGACCGCATTTGTGCCGTCCCCTGTCTTCTCCGCTCCGCGGCTGGGAATTTGCTCCAGCGCCGTCCCATGTCACCCACAAGGAACATAGTAATAGAATATTGGCCATCGGCATTGACAGAAGTGTCGCGGCTGGTACTCGCCGGACCCCGAAACGAAGTAAAGCCGCCCGATAGATTGGCTTCGAGCCACCAGGGGTCCGAAAAGACGAAGACGGTCTTAGCCCAGTAGCCCAGCGCGGTAGAATCTGCTAAGGTTCTCTTATTCTCAGGCAATGCGGGCGAGAACTTGATAGTCGGATAGAGAGTAGTAGGAATAGACACAACAACTTTACGGGCTGTGAAGGTGCCGCGATGAGGTGTGTCTACTCTGACACCATCATTCTGGGTTGTGATACGGGTGACAGGGGTAAAGGTGCGTGTTGTCCCTACAGGTAATTCGGCGGCGAGGCGTTCACAAAAGGTCTGGTTACCTTGACGGTTACGCAGATATTGACCCCCATCTTTCCTGTCTGATGAGATGTTGTGCAGTCCAGTTCCGCTCTTAACATAATTGATAAGAAACAAGAGGCTCATTTCTTCGCAATCGGCACCGAGAAGGGCACGACACAACAGAGACACTGTGTCTAGGAGAAGTGGGTCGCCGCCAGCCTTCTCAAGATAGTCCTTAACACTAATCTTGTCAAGCTCTTCAGCGTCGATACCAAGGTGTGGGTGCTCAAGATTGCTGTCGTAGACAAGCTTGTTGAAGTGCTGGATAAACTCGTTCAATTTTATCATATCCTCTTCATTGCCAATTGCTGGTAATTGCCCGTAAGGATAAGTCGATGTCGAACCGTCTTGCGTCTCGAAAATGGAGATTCCCTCTGCACGCTGCTGTACCAGGTCGAAATCGTACTTCTTCGCGAGGGCATATATCTTGGATTGGCTCGTGTCATTGATCCAGGCCGCTCCCATATCGATCTTCCCGCCTCGCTCGGAAGCATCAGCTGTTAGCGTCTTGCCACCGACGCGGTCCTGTGCCTCAAGAACAATGACGCTATGGCCGGCCTTGTGAATGCTTACGGCAGCTTGTAGGCCACTCAGACCCCCGCCCACAACGATTACATCGGATGAATAACTCATAGTGTCGGATGCGGAAGAGTTTCTGATTAGTGTCATAGTAGAAAGTGGTGACTACCTATGTTTTTTCAGGTGGATAAATAGAAAAATTGCTATAACGTTCAACTGGCGAGCAACGCATGCCTTTATACGTGGTCAATGGTATTGTCCTCCTACTCAGACGTAGCACAGCAGAAGCTGAAAGATGGAATGCGCGGGAGGCGATCCAGAACTCAGCCTTAAAAATGGGCCAGCACTACGTGGACAAGTTTCGGTTTTCCCCGGACCCCGCGATACTTTCATTGAAGGTCTTCCCATGCCGCTTAAAGATGTAGAGCGATCTGCTTTGATCGACGCCCGGGATTCATACTTGTGGTCCACTTTTCCCCGTGCTGCGTGAGGAGTGTCCGGACCCGCGGATCCCGTCGGGGAGAGTTTCAACTTCTTATTATTGTCAACCCTCCTATTACTTGCTATCATGTTTCTCTTTCATTAATGTCGAGCAAACATATGAAGTTTGAACTAAGAACCGAATGTACTGGCATTCGTTCTGCCAATGTTCTAATCGAGCGTCTTTTGGGAATCAGCTATGGAATTTTTAGAGAATGTATCTCCACATACGCATCATTTCAACAACGCTCTTTAAGGATATTGTAACGTGGTTATGAAAAATGATTTTCTAAGCCTACAGAGACAAGGGACTTACTCCTACTATGTTTCCATATACCCTGGTTGTTTAGTATGATTCCGAGGGTCAATGAAGCTTAGAACCTGGGACGGAAAACTTGAAGTTCTAGGTCTTGCGCCCGCAATTCTGATTTGAGAACTATGACGACTCTGAAAAACGTGATGATTACTTTCTTCTTGCATCTGGGTTACATCACTTCCTAGCTGCACTGGTTGAAGGGCCATCGTTAGTTTTTCACTGCCTCGCTTCCGGCTTGTGCGTCCGACATGCTTTCCCATTGAAAATGAATCTTGCAGTTGACGTTGTTGATGTAATTTACCTCAAATTTCCCCTTGGTGAATAAATGGGCCCGTGAGGTAACGCAAGAGAAAAGTCAAGGCACTAGCATGCTGTTTGACCCTCACTTCAAGAGCCGTTATGAACTATGAGAAGAGAGGACAGTGTGACAATACTGCCCCCAGCAGCCGATCCCAAGGAAGCCAAAATGTACAATCTGATAAGAAAGTATGTCAAGGTTACGAAAGACGCCAACTCGAGAACTAGCAAGAAACAAAATTGGTACCTATCCGAGACTGTACTACTACAGAGATGTCATGTACTCTTTCTAGGGAAAACTGAGCGTGTTCTACCTAGCGTTTTTACATCGGCCGATTCCATCTCATTATAAATTTCAGATCGTTAACCCTATTCCATACTACTTGCGTCACGTGTCTCAGACAGTCAGTATTGCGACGTTGGCAACGATAGGTTTCAATGCTTCCATCTTCAATTTATTTCTGCATCAAAGCATGTCTCAGTTATTCCCACCGTAACGTGACGTAACAGACAGTCAGCTCTCACGCATCTATGTCAACAAACCCTAGCCAGTCCCTTTCAAACTCGCCCTGGACTTTAGTAAACGATTCTAGCTGGGCAGCATCGAGTTTACGACCGTCAAATGCGGCCAGGCTCTCGGCAGCCTTGACGATATTCTTGATCTGGCGACCGTTAAGTTCGTGCTTCGCTAGGGCATCCAACTCCTCCTCGCTTATGTCCACGCCACCTGTTACACGGTTGCAGAAATTGCGCCAGATGGTGCGGCGCGAAGTTTCACTCAGGTTTGAGTAACGAAGAGGAACATGTATGCGGCTTGCAAAGGCGTCATCGAAAGTACCCACACGATTTGTTGTGAGGAAAAGGATACCCTGGTAATCTAAATACTCAAGTTAGCATTCAAATAAACCCGGAAGCCTGCTCGAGTTCAAAGAGTGAGGAAGGATGGAAGTTCGGTTACTTACACTCGAGGACTCGCAGGAAAACAGATACCATTGCATTGCGCTGCATATCATTCAGGCTTCGGCGCTCAAGGAATACATCGGCCTCGTCAATCAGTAGTACAGCCTTCCAGGCGGTTGCGATGTCCATAATTCGTTTCAACTTCAATTCCAGGTTCCAGCTGTCGGTACCCAGGTCGCCTGCGGATACCATATAGAGCGGTCGGTGCACTGATTCTGCCACGCACTCGGCCGTCAACGTCTTTCCAACTCCTGGTGGACCATGAAGGACCATGACGAGTCCTTTTCCCTTGCCCTTGATGATGTCGTCAAACCCATCTGGCGTATTCTGATTCCGACGTGTATGCATTGATACCAGGGCTTGCAAGGTCCGTTTGGGGACAGGGTCCAATACTAACTGTTCGAAGCACGTCTCGTCCCACGCGACTGGCGAGAGATTGTCCACAAAGAATTCCATGAATTCCCTATGGTTAAACGAGAAGCCACGCACAACTGAATTGGCCACCATCAAGTCCTCTTCCAGAAGTGCGTCGAAAATATCGTCACTCTTATCGATACCTTCATTGTATTTACGCAAGGTACGCTGGCGTTTGGCAGCTTCGGTTCGGTCGAGCTCCTCCAACTCAAACATGTCGCCAGCTTCAAATTGGCTGTAGGTCTTGGCGTCAATCGCAACACGACCAGTGAAATTGAATCGATCATATTTTTCGATACCAGCAATGCGTTTGACAGCCACGCCGCTGTAGTCTTTGAAATGCTGTCCGGTCATCTGCTGAAAGCGGCGGCCTCGTTCAAGCAACTGCGTACGGATCTCTGCTGCGGATGGATGGAAGTTAAGGGGCATTACGTTCAGATTTTTACATAGCATTGTGCCGGCGTATTTGGGGATGCGGAAGGTGTCGTAGCGCCAGCCGAACTTCTCACCATCATAGTCGATGAATTTGACTTTCAATGCCAGGCAGGGTTCCTGGTCATCCTCATACCAAAAACCATGAAGTTTGAAAGCTCGCGGCTGGCCAAGAATACGAGTGAAGACGAGACAGCCAGGCTTGAACACTGTCCAGAGGTACTCGTAGCTGATAGGGCTGAATTCGCTATTCTGGAAACGTTGAGAGGCTTTGAAAGAATCTTCAAGCTCCTTGTCGATCCATCCTAGGAGAAGTTCCAAATAACCGAGAGATTTCTCATCGTCTTTGAATCGTTCCAAGCCTATTGATTCTAACTCGTTGCGAAAGAAGAATAAGCAATATGCAGGCAAGTCGAGCTCAACATCCTGCTGAGCATCGATTGGTTCAAAGGGAAAATCGACAACAACATCTTGGAGTAGTTGCTTCAAAGATTGCGGGTTTACACTAAGGCATCTAGAGTCAGTATCTTCTCTTGCAAGTAGGATTCTGGAGGTACTGGATCTAAGGCCTATCTCAAGAGGCCTTAACTCTGTATTATACCGCAGAAGGGAGCTGTTTCTTGAAAGGGGACTTAAACAAGATTGTATGATACTATGGGACTCTAATCGTTGCTTACTGTAGGCGCGTGCGTTTGAAGTGGCCGTTCTTTTTGAAGTGGCGAGTCTCAGTGAGGGCATAGAGTTTCCACCAGTCATGCTTCCCATCTTCTTCTTGGCTCTTGCGCTTGCTGTATACTTTGTTGCCGTCTGAATCGTGTTTCCTATCTATGAGTGCGAGCTCACACTGCATCTCCTGGGGTCCCTCTGGCTCTTCGGATTCTTCGGGTTCCGGGGGGCTTGGTGATACCACATCGGGATCAATCTAGTGTCTGTCAACATAACTGTTGCTTGATATAGTGCTGGCTAATGAACGAGTGCACTTCTTGATATAACTGAATGAACCTGTTGTAATGAAATCACTTACTTGTACTTCCTCTGAAGCCATGGTGCAACGTGAATTCCTGAGGGATGTTTACTTGGTCGATAGACTTGAATTGAATGACGGCTATTTCGTCTATTTAAGTAACGAGGTAGAGAGACACTGCAATCAACTATATAGCATGTTCATGTCGAATATCTCACACCGTGCTTGAATATTGTGCAGCGGTACATGAGAGGTCCAAGTGTCTTTAGCATGATTGGTTGCATTTACGACGCAAGGTAGGTTGCCTCACAGCCTACATACAAATGTTCAGCCAATACCTATGTGGAACGTGGATAGCTGCCTAGATAAATGATCCTAGTGGCAATGCCTGCTTCCCGGAAGTAATATAATGAGTCATGTTGTCGGAGTATAATTGTCTGTCTTGATATTGCAAAGTCCTAATTGGTTACCTAGTTTCGCTCATAGAAGATAATGCTATACTGATTGTGGGGAGGACTAGTTTCTTAGCCCGCGCACCTCTTTGTTGCCTCCAAATCCCAGCTATCCAAGGCTTAGTTCCGGCCACGAAAATAATATCTAGCCGAGAAGCATTAACAGTCTATTCATTATACATAAATAGAGGAAGGCGGCAGGGCGATAAGGCAGATTACAGCGATCTAGAAAGATTCATAGGCTATCACTACCTGTTTTACCGAGTCTAACCCCAGTCCATGCCTGGCGCTAGTGTGCCTGCGTGCATACTAAAAGCTCTCGACGGGACTTCCAGCTTCTTGGCCATGGTCGCGGCCCGTTTGTTATAAGTCAGTCGATATGGCTATCACGATGCACACAATTTTGTAGGGATTCGTAGATTTCGTGATGTGTAACTTGTTCGATATTAAGATTATACCGTACTTCAAAATCATATGCTTCGAGGATTTGATCCAGAAGGGGCTTGCTCCAATCGTCAGGCCAAGAGGCGGCTCATGTGATGTTGCTGGCAAGCTTTCGCAGCATTTGGCAAGAAAGCCAATACCTAGGTAGGGAACTCATCCTCTAACCCACTAAGGTGTATCTGAGAGGCGTTTCATGACTCCTGCCCTCATTATGGCTTGAGTTTAGATAAGAAGCTAAAGAGAAATAATGACTGTCAGTATCGAGAAACAAGACATAGAATCATTGAACATATTAAGGGCTCAAGAACAAAAGATAGGTAGAGATCCATGGAAAAGGCCACCATCATCGAGCTAAAGATCAGGGACTAGAGTAACCCTCCTTTGAGATCCTATCGCGATAATCCCCAAATCTCTGGGTTACAGAGCTGTTGTTCCACAGCTCCCCTGCTTCTGTCGTAGCTGTTCTCTTCGCTAAGCCGACTTGCTCGATAGAAAAACTAGCAGCCACTGTTGCCTGGATAGCAGCTTCTAGCAAATTACCTGAGCGCTCCAGAACCATGGCGAAGGCACCTAAGAACGTGTTGCCAGCTCCCGTAGTATCCACAATGTGATCACCGCCCTGGAAGAACGGGGGCAACCATGTTATCGAGGACCTATCAACAACAAGGCAGCCGTGCTCACCAGCCCGAACAACGATCGCTTCTAAATATGACCCGATGCCGGGTCCCAGAAGCTCTTTCGCATATTTCTCGATCTGTGAGCGATCAAAGTCTGCCACTGCAACACCAAATAGACTGAGAAGTTCGAGGTGATTCGGGGAGAAGATATTCACTGAGTTACAGGCTTGCCTGTGAGCCTCTAAGAACTCTTTCGTGCACTTTCCCGGCAACGGCTCCCATATAATGGAGAGCGACTGTTGAATTTGACACTTCTGACGCAAATCCCTCAGGTCCTTCACTTGTGCAACCAGAGTCTCCGGTGGCAGAAGCATATGAAATGATCCCGACAACAGAAGACTCGGTGAAAGATCTCGCGGCTCAGGTTGTAGCGGCACAGTTGTATAACGAAAGCTTTTCCCTGAGCACGCTTAGCCATTTACATGAATATCTCAATCATTGACGAGATCGACTTACGATTCAGGAGATCATCATGATATTCTAGCAGCCCTCTCGTGGATTTCCGAGCCTCGTCGACATTAATCTCAATCCTGATACCCCAACTCCGGAAGAGATCTTTAATTTTATCCGGGAAGTCATAGCCGGCTCGGATGAAGCAACCAACCTCTAGCGCTTTGGACGGGTGCGTCACTAGCCGCGCACCGAGCGTGCTGTACGTGCCGGAGCCGCCGATTACATCGTGGAAGATCTCGCCGTTGGGTAGCCGTATCTCATCTAGCACGACCATCCCGAGAGACACGAACCGAATGCCTGTAGCTTGGCTCACCTCTGCTGTCATATCGTCCATATTATTTTGCTGCGCGATGTCACAGTGACTGTTGTCTCCCCTTTTTCCTACAGTAAAGAGGTAACTAGAAGCCTGGGGTTCTCCACAAAGACATCCTTCATCGACACAATAGAGCTTGTAACTACGAAAAACTATGTTGAATTGCTGTACAGTAGTTCAAGAGCTTATTAAGAAGTAGGCATGTATTTGGTGGGGTTTGATTAGTCATCTAGCATTATCATAACTTACCAATGACAATATGTTGGATATTAAATCCAAAAGTTATCTGACACTAAGTTCAAACTAGAATATCAGTTTACCGATTGTCTACGGTGAACTAGTGAGTTATGTTGCTTTGAACTAGGGCTCCGTCCTGGTAATATTGAAACTCTATCGATGCACTGATATTCAAGCCCAAGGTTAGTGCTGCCATCTGTGGTTAACCCTGAGGCGTAATGTGTACAGCAGTTCTACGGTAGATAGTCGCTAGAATGTGACGATCCAAAAAGAAAAACCCGGATTTAGAAGCAAGGAGACTATAGCTTAGTGCCGATCTAGGCAAGGTCTGGCTTGGGATTGGTGTAGGAGGCCGTAGGTTATCCCCCAAGCAGAAAGCTCCTCTTTGGGACGAGAGCGGGATTTGTACTTTCAAGGGTTAAAAGAATCAGGAACATTTATGACACAGTCTTCCAAGCCGCAGGTTGCAGTGAGACTCGGTATAGATAGAGGGAGGATTAAAGTGAATCATGGATGCCTAGACGCGACGCTCTGAAGCATCGCTCTATCTGCGGAATACCTAATCCCCAGCTAATGGCCATCGACCATAGCCAACACCCAGGTTGATACAAGTACAAATGCCAATCTTTACACCCTTTCATGACGGACGGTGGCCGCCACCCGCTGGACGAGTCAGAATCTATCAGTGGGGACTTCAAGACGGATGAGAGACGACTTACCCACTACAACAGGATTGCAAATCACAAGAACCGACTGATCGACTTGGTAACTCGCATGATAGACAGGACTAGGAGGTATTTACACAATAAGTAGCTGTGCATTCAGAACCTCCGACAATAGAAGCAAGCCAGTCTTCTGATCCAGGTTACCACCTCCGACGAACCAAATTCGCCTGGCCTACTCAAACGGTCGACCACGTGATAACCCTGAATGTCTTGGCCGTGTAGATAGAGAGGCATCACTTACGAGGTCTCTTAGCCGCCGATCCGGGCCCTCCCATCCCACCGCCGCCGACGCCGCCGCGTGGGTGCTTGGGGGCATCGGGCCCCACGACGAGCCCCTTGACGCCCTTCAGCCCCATCTTCCCGACCGTGCTCTTCGGCAGCGTGGGCACCTCGGCGACGCCGAGGCCGCCCAGCGCGAACTTGTTGGCCTCCTGCACGAGGCGCGCGTTGTCCCAGCCGAGCGGCTTGAGGAAGCCCTTGTAGTAGCCGAGCCAGCCCTGGTACGTGCGCGCGCCGGAATCCATGGAGCCGGTGATGCGCGCGACGTCGCGGGCGGCGCTGAGGTCCGCGGGCGCCTCCTCGAACGCGATGTCCTTCAGCTTCCACCGCGGGAAGAAGGTCTCGTGGGCCGTGACGATGAAGGTGCCGCGCCCGTCGGCGCCGGCGCGCGCCGTGCGTCCGAGCCGGTGGATGTACGACTCCTTGTCGGAGGGGATGCCGACCTGGAAGACGTTCGTCACGGACGGGAAGTCCATGCCGCGCGCAATCACGTCCGTGGCCACGAGGATGGCGCTCTGGGATGTCCGGAACTCCTGGGTGATCTTGGTGCGCTTGTTCTGCGTCATCCGCGAGTGCAGGGCCTCGACCGGGGGCATGCCGGGGATCTTCTGCAGGATGTCGGTGTAGAAGTCGACGAGCGCGGCGGTCGGCGCAAATATGATGGTCTTGAATGTCGCCGAGCCGACGTGTTTTTGCTCTTGGCGCAGGGCACCAAGCAAGCCAGCCGCCATGTCGGAGAACGTAGGGACCACGATAAGACGTTGAGGAACGCGCTCATGTGTACTGATTTCGCCTTCTACTATCGTAGAGATGAACTTGTAATCCTTGGACAAGGCTAGATGGGCCACCTTCTTGACGTGATCGGCAATAGTGGCGGAGAACAGCATGCTCTGTCGGTTAGTGACTTCCTTGTCGGGGAGGCAGCCAATGATCTTTTTCAGTTGGTCGAGAAAGCCCATATCCAGGAGTCTATCGGCTTCATCCAGAACTAATGTGTCGAGACTTTGTAGCCTCTCAACGATCGTACTGGAACCACCCAGATGGTCGTACAGTCGACCAGGTGTGCCAATCAAGATATCGCAGCCCCTCAAGATACGTCTTTCTTCCATGTCCTTGTTCGTCCCACCAATCGCGATGCAGACCTTGTATTGCGGGAGACGCTTCAATAACGTCCCCGCCTCCTCGGCGATCTGTATAGCCAACTCTCTGGTAGGTGAGATCACGAGCAGGGAAACCTTGGTGCCGGGCTTAATCTTCCGGTTAATCAGATTTTGGATGGCCGGAAGTAAGAAAGCGATGGTCTTTCCGGTCCCCGTCTTCGCTTGCGCCAAGATGTCCGCATGGTCTTTGAGAAGCGGACGGATGGTAGCTGCCTGGACGGGCGTCATGTGCTCATACTTCAAATCCTCTGATATGGTTTGGAGCAGTACGGGACGAATGAGATTGTCATCCGCTAGCTCTGAGAATTTCGGCGTATCCATAGGTACTGGGATTGCAGTAGAGGATTGTGCGACTGAAGACTTGGCTTGGCGATCTATGGTCTCTTGTGAAGCACCACCGAAACTCCTAGTAGCATTGCTAGCTGTTGATGGCTCAGACACGAACTCATGCGCCGACGCCGTGCCAGCCTGCTGCTGCGGATTAGCAGCACCTTGCCGTCTTCTCGGGCCTCTGTTTCTGCCTCTTGCCTGCAAATCACGAGGCTTAGACTGAAGTTCCATGATGAAATGTTACGTTGCGGAATTACAAGATTTCGTAACAAGAGTGATCAAGAAGGTGAAAAAAAGTTTTGTATGTTGTAAGGACGTAGAAAGTATCCATCAAATTCTTGTAGTCAAAGACTGAGTTTGCATCAAAGCAGGCAACGTGTGGCGCAGGCAGCTAGGTTACAATTATGGCTGTTCCTGTGGCTGCCCTTGTGAATTGTTCCGAAGTTTCTCCGTTCCGAAATATTGCAACCTAACGGGTCTACCTCCTAGGTACCTATCTTCAACCTTCAGGTGCTAAGCAAATCTTCTTAGCCTTGATAATTACTAGGATATGGCAGTAAAGAAGGCGTGCATAGCTGAAGAATTACAAATACTACGCTTATTCGCGTATTTTCATAGCAGAGTTTTGTCGTCTCCTTAATTACATACTGGGGCTATTAGTGTAAGACTCACCCATGAAATCTGACGGCACTAGGTTAGTACCCGGTTTCACTTCAATAGCTTCTCTCTATATCAACTTTCGTTATCTATTCCCATCTCAGTAGCTTAAGAGGGTGTTTTGACCTGTCCTACTCCAGCTATTGACATCTACTATGACGCAAAATGCAGCCTCTGCTCTCGCGACTTACCTAGATACCACACAGATGCGAGGTAGGCAGCTACGGTAATATGTAGGTTCAGAGCTGAAGCTTAGATTAAAGGTCAGCCTGGTTTAGAGACACTCGGGGAAGAGGTAGCCGAGGAACGGGCTTGAAAGTGGCAAACTTTTATCACAGAAAACGTAGCCTCATATCAACATCGAGCCCCGTGCTATCTAACACCCATTCCATTCGCACATTGCAGTCGCTTCTGCTGTCATTGCGTGGGCGAATGCGTTGTTGACCCAGTACTATCTGGATTCATGATATAGTCTAGCTCTCAGACCCCCAAAATGATGGCTTCTGGTCCTGAAGGAGGGGGAACTCGTAGACAGGAAGTTAAGAAAAGACCAGACATCATATGCTACGAGTTCACCTGAGATGAATACTATAAGTCACGGGACATTGCAGATATGGACGGATGAAAAAGAGAATGTTCATTTTGACTGCCTAGTGAACTATGTAACCCACTAGTCTCCGCGAGACTAGTTCGAGAGCTTTCAAGTTCATCTAGCATTCCCTTCCAAAAAAGAGGGTTTGAAGTTTTTTTTTGTCGTTTTGATTCGTTTTTACTGGTTTGTTTTTCTCCCGCCGTCGAGTCGGACCTCAATCAGTACATGACCTATCGTCAATAATGCTGCCAAGATGTCCAGCGTCCAGACTTGTCCTCTCTCGGGCGTGATAGTCAAGGGGCAATTGTCAGGAAGCCGATTCCTTGCTGCCGTCTTTGAGTCGGATGTTGTCAATTGTAGACGTGCAGTCATTCGTTTCGAAGAATTGGCTGGTAATGAATTTTACAGAAATTTAGACACGCACCTTGCCTGTGCTATGTTATTGTAATCACCTTTTGGTCAGTAGGCGACAGTTTGGGTTTCATGTGTTCAGAGTTGATGTAGCAGTCTAGGCCAGACGCCGCTGCAACAACTGATTAATGCCATAAGCGCTCCTGCAGTCGCATCGATGCAGTGCATGGCAACTCCGTAGGCCAGTCGGCCTCAGAGGGCGACACGGATGTACGTTACGATCGCCGTAACATCGAGTGTCCTTGAGTAGAAGAATGGTGGAATCGCGTTGGCCGAGAATTGACCCGATTTCAGGCAAGGAGCCCTCCATCGTGAAAATTTGGCCAAAAGATGGATCAGGTTGTAGAGTTGGGAAAAGGTGGAAAACGGCAACACAGAGATCTGTTAGGATGGCCAGGACCCCTGCCCCCTCACTCGTTCCTCATCATGGAGAAAGGGGAATGAATCCGTTCACCCTCTCCAGGTTTCGTCTGACACCGAACACCTCCTCTAGGTAGGTCAAAACGCCAAGACGCCAAAACGCCGCTTTTTTTACCGTTCCGATTTCGTCCAAACGTGAGAAATAGTTTGGCCCGATGACGTCGAATGCTGCAAGATTCTCCTTCATGAGATCGAAAAACGGCTAAAACCCAAAGGAGAGGGAAAGTCGTAAAGGGTATGTTACAAGACGCAGAAATTCCAGAATATGTACAATACAAATAGAACAGGCCACGGGAATGAGCTTCATTACCCCGTGGCTGAGGCCAGTCCGGGTTTTCGGACTTATTGAGGAGGCTGGACTTGCCCACGGCCGCGACCGCCGTAGTTGTTGTAGCCGCGTCCTCTTCCTCGGTTACCGCCGCGATTGCCGCC
Organism: Whalleya microplaca; assembly: GCA_022497155.1. Classification (NCBI taxonomy): domain Eukaryota; kingdom Fungi; phylum Ascomycota; class Sordariomycetes; order Xylariales; family Xylariaceae; genus Whalleya; species Whalleya microplaca. The sequence continues at coordinate 142,631 of MU385724.1, forward strand.
GCGGTTGCCTTGGTATTGGCGTGGCTGCGAGTCATTGTAGGGGCCACCGCGACCGCTTTGGTTGCGGTAGTCACTCTGGCCTCTGTTTTGGGATGGCGGGGCGTTGGGTGGCTGAGCAGAGGATTCACTCTGTTGGGGTCTCGGCCCCGAGTTTGTAGGGTTCGTCGTGTAGGTATTGACCGGTCGTGGGATGCTCTCGGGATTGTCATATACGTAGAGACTCTTGTCAATGGTGGCCGGAATCGGTACAATTTCTGTGCCGAGATCCTTTTCGATGTTATAAAGATTGAATCTATCATCCCAATTAATCAAGTTAATAGCCAGACCAAGATGGCCATATCGACCGGAACGACCAATACGATGCAGGTAGGTCTCGGCATTCTTAGGGAAGTCAAAGTTGATGACAACATTCACAGCCTGGATGTCGATACCTCGCGTGAGAAGGTCGGAGCAAACAAGGTTGCGGCAGACGCCATTGCGGAAATCGTGGAATACCCTGTTGCGCGCATTTTGCGCCATCTTGGCATGGCTATAGAAACACGAGTAGCCAAGCTCGGTAATCTTCTTGGCTAAGAGCTCGACGCGGTTGGTTGAATTGCAGAAGATGATGGACTGGTTGATTTGCAGTTTCGAGAAAAGGGTGTTCAGACAGTGCACTTTCTGTTTCTCTTCCACAAAAGCATAGTATTGGGTGATACCCCGAAGTGTAAGTTCATCCATCAGATTAATTTCGTACGGCTTAGCCATGTTCTTATCCGAGAAATCCTTGACCGACAAGGGGAACGTAGCGGAAAACAGCATGACCTGGCGATCCTTGGGGTGGAATTGGAGGAGTTGCTCGATGACAGGGGTAAACTCGATAGAAAGAAGCTTGTCAGCCTCGTCCATGATGAACATAGGACATTCGCTTAAATCGGCCACGCTCTTCCCAGCCAAATCAAGGATACGTCCCGGAGTGCCCACCACTATGTGGACAGGATCCTGCAGACGGACGATATCATCGCGAAGGGTTGTGCCTCCCGTGGTGACCATGACATTAACTCCCAGGTGTTTACCAAGCGTTTTGCAGACCTGGGACGTCTGCATAGCCAGTTCTCGTGTCGGGACTAGTATTAAGCACTGTATCTTGTTGACCTTCGGGTTGATGCGTTCGAGGACAGGCACGACGAAAGCTGCCGTCTTGCCAGTGCCATTCTTTGCTCTTGCCAGAATGTCTCGTCCTGTCAGAGCCACAGGGATCGATTCCTCTTGGATAGGCGAGGGTTTCTCGTAGCCAGCTTCGAAGATGCCCATCAATAGATCTCGCTTCAGGTTGAACTCCTCCCACTCCAGTCCCTTCGTCTTCGTCACATCCTATAAATCAAATCATTAGCTTCCTGTGGTGTAGATACCCTAACGTCATCTGCCTGGATGCCTGGACTTGCGGACTCACCTCAGTCTGGTGCCTATTATCGCGGGCGGGAAGATTGAGCACATTCTTCCAGCCTTCGTTAGTGGGGTTTAGGGGAGATGCCCTTAACTGACCAGCCAAGGCATCCGTCATCCTGTTGTGGTATTACGTGTCGCTGCGCAAAAGAGCTTTTTTGTATAGTTTCCAATTATTGGGGGGTTGCAACTCCTAATGAAGTTCCTTGTCGATTATGTGTGCTAGGAAAATCAACACGCAGTGGGAAGTCTTCGCAAAACAACGGTTGCAATATGCTGCGCAAAAGTTCATGTGCTATCTTGTTGTTCGTGTCGGGTGTCAGGGTCGTGGGGCATGGGCTTCGGCCTGCCACGATATTCGATATTCTGTAGGGGAGAAAGACGGGCGCAAACGTGGTGATTCGAATATGATCAAATTGTAGGATCTATCGGCTTGTCGACGTACGGTACTTGGGCGTCCTGTGGAAATACTTAATGTAAGCATTGTGAACATAATCATTGTAATAACAGCAAGTACAGCTACTTCCACCTAAGTGGGCAGGTGCGTAACTTCTAAGCTGATGTAAATAAAAGCCAACGAATAATTGTTGGCAAGATAGAATTTTAAGTAAGCAGGATTACTTGGGTAGATGTTTACTTAGGTAGATGCTGCCCATTCTTTCGGTGACATCGTGATATATATACCCCAAAAAGACACACTAAGAGCGACGGTAAGAGCTAGACATACCTGATTTCAAAGGGCCAGTGAACACGCCAACGGAGTCTATCAGACGCGGGCAACGCGAAACAGTGGCAGGTCAATGCTATGGTGTATGCTTTAGTATGTGGTGACTAGTCGATGAGGTCGTTGCGAGGGAAACCGGCTTTAGGCGAAGACTCAGAAGCGACTTAGAAGCTTAGAGGCTTAGAGACTTAGAGGAGACGAAAGGGAGACCGTGTCGAAATGAGGCAGTAGAGTTTTGCTCGACTACTTAGTAGTGTTAGAAGAACTGGTAGTGCTTCTTCCGGTTATGTCGTGAGGTCTGAAGCGAAGTCTTTTTTTTCTTTCACTAACGACGCTTGTAATGTTTAGGGTGAGTAGTATATGTTCCAATCGTGTGGAAAAAAGTATCACAAGTGCAGTATCAAAGCGTGTGAGAGGCTTGAGAGGCTTTTAGGAGTTGATGGTGGAGGAGTAGAAGAGGGCTACTAAAATGTGTCTAAGGGAGCTTAGAATGAAGAAGGTTTGAGAGGTTGAGTTGACGAAACGTACCACGCCCACCACAAAAATGAATTGACAATGATACCAAGGGCAAGCAGTGAAGTGTGGCGGTGGCACTAGCGAAATAGGGCACCTTGCTGCGTTGTACCTAGGTACATACAGTTTATTAGGTGGTACAAGGCAGCGTGAGCCACAGCAGAGCGGCCCGGCTTTCGCCCGTTATGTGGTTCTACCTCACCTTATCGACGTTATCGTGGGACTGGAACCAACCGAGATTAGCGATTGAGGCTGAACATGGCAAACACGCTAACCTTGTAACGGATAAGCGTCTCCAACCGCCCCCCGACAGCCCGATCAGCCCCTGTGCGTTGCAAACATGTAGATATACAGGTATATATCAGCACGTGAGCCCAGCTCCTACATTTTACCAGACATCCTACCATTTTACCAGATCAAGTGACGATCTATCATGTACATCTACATTCATCTAGGCGTACATAACCTCCACATGTGGGTACAACCACCTGCATAATGAAGTATGCATGTGTACACATATGCTGCAGTCCAGTTACCGGCGATCCACCGGTCGGGATCCATCATTCTACCTGCCGCCTCTACTAGTGAGTGCTACATACAGACATGGGTGAGCGGGTTTGAGCCATTTGCCTCCTTCCCAACCACTACGCCATTGACCTCTCCTCCACCCTTTGTTCAGACCTACATATTCTCAACTCCATCCCACCAGCTTAGTAGTTATTAGAGTATTCGCCATGAGGCCTTCGTTGAAGGGCTTCACGAGCATGTTCCTGTTCAATCTACTATGATCTACAAGATAACTCCTGTTGCCCTCTGCTCCGGCGCCAGTCTTCCGTCTTTCCTCTCACCCTTGCACATAACGTCATCATGTAGTCCCAGTTCGCGGTGGCCTCGAGGCCGAGAACACATTGGCCCTTTGAATACAGAGTCTAACTCCAGTCCGCGGCACGCATTACTGTCCCGTCGATGCTATGCGTCCGTATCCGATGGGCCGAAGAAGCCATCCGCCTCTTCCGGTTGGCACGACTGGCCCTCGTCGCCGAACCCTACTCCCTATGAGATCTTCGGTCAACTAAGCAGTGCACCGTACAGCAAGGCCAAGTTCTATACGCTGGTCAAGCTCTATCACCCGGATAGACATCAGTACGCTTCGGTCCACGTGCTGTCGCATGCCGTGCGGCTTGAGCGGTATCGGCTGATCGTCGCCGCCAACGAAATCCTAAGCGATCCCGCCAAGCGGCGCGCGTACGACGCATACGGGGCGGGATGGGGCGGCATCCGGAGCATGGATAACCTCTACCGGAAGGCCTACAGGTCGTGGCGCGACGTGCCGGGCAATCCGAGCATGAACGCCACCTGGGAGGACTGGGAGCGATGGTATGAAGAGAGAGACGGCAGGAAGAAAAAGCAGAGCCCGCTATTTATGTCTAACGAACTATTCGTTAGCGTACTATGTGCCTTCGTCGTCGTTGGCAGCATGGGCCAAGCACGGCGGGCAAGCACAAATACCATGAACATCGTGGAGATGCGCGAGCAGAAACACTCCGCCATCAGCGATGATATGAGAAGGAGGCGGGACGACCAAGCAGGCCTGGACAGGCATGGAAGAGTAGAGAGTTTCTTGCGGTCAAGGGAAAGCTGGAACATTGCCTCGTCCCTGAACACTCGGGGCGCACAGGATTCTGACAGCAAATAAAGTCACTATCTTCCAGCGACGGTTCTTAGTCGCATGCGACAGAAAAGACCGAAATCTTTGCGCGATTGCCCAACTGCCCAGCTGCCCAACGTGAGCTGAAACAGACCATAGACGTCAGGAGTTTATTTGTCTGATGAGTTAGCACCCGACATCTGCACCCATCACCGCCTCTCAGGAACTGTGAAACAGAGCAGCCTCGCTTATAGTAAGGCAACCGACTGGTACTACCCAGACTACCCATATTGTTTGCGTTGGCACCACAAACATTCCCCAGTATTGTGCAACGGGGCGTAAGACGTAGAGCATGGATGCTGCTGCTATCCAGGTACAAAGTAAGGTGAGTCACGCGGGCCGTTTTGAGGAAGCGTCGTACAGTAGGTAGCTAAGGTATTTATAATTTTCTTATATCATATTCAAGTCTAAGAAAATCCCCGTAGCCTCTTCTCGAACTTAATAATCCGCCAGGCCACCTCTCGCAAGAGCGAGGCCTGTGTAGCAAACCAATACTTACTTTCTGCTCAGGAAAGCCAAAAGCATGTGAAAAGCACAGCTACACGTGATAAAACGGCTTGTAATCTGCCCAATCAGTCCCAATCAATTCCACCTCAAACACCAGCATTCCGTCCGCAGCTTTCGCCTCTCTTTCTCACTCTCTCACTCTCACACTCCCTCACCCCCCCATCCATTATCCCATCTCATCTCACACATATATTATTTCCTTACCTACGCCAGCCCGCACAAATCCTCCCAATTGGTCTATCTACATATGTATCCCCACACTTGTAGCCAGCGATGTCTTTGCGTATATGCACATTGCCGCCAATAGACCAGGCCAGCCACACACACACGGTGGTCTTCCTGCACGGGCGCAACGTCACCGCGACCCAGTTCGCCGACGACCTGCTCGACAGCCGCGACGCGCGGGGCCTCAGCTTGCAGCACATCTTCCCGTCCGTGAAGTGGGTGTTCCCGGAGGCGCCGCCGTCATCGTCGTCTCACCACCATCACCATAACCACCACCACCACCGGCACGCGGAAGACGAGGTTGCGACTACGTCTGAACAGCACCAGCACCAGCCGCAGTGGTTCGACATCTGGACCCCCGCGGACCCGGACGAGGGCCAGGAACAGCAGCGGGACGGCCTGCGCGAGAGCGTCGCCGGCCTCGTCACCCTGATCCTGGATGAGGCCGAGCGCGTCGGCGGCCTGCACAACGTCGTGCTCGCCGGCATCAGCCAGGGGTGCGCGGTAGCCGTGCACGCGCTCCTGAACTTCCCCACTCCGGCGCCCGCCTCCTCCATCCCCACAGAGAAGGGGGAGGAGAGGGAAGGGCGGAATGACCGCCTAGGCGCCTTCGTCGGGCTGTCGGGGTGGATGTCCCTCGGCGCCGAGGAGGCGGAGGGCAGCCGCTCAGCGCTGGGTCTGGAACTCGATGTAGGAGGGCAGACGCCGGAGGAAGGCGGTGGTGGTGGTGGTGGCATCTACCGCAACACGCCGGTGTTCCTGAGCCACTCGGCCAACGACAACATCGTGCCCGTGGCGCAGGGGCGGCGCCTGCGGGATACGCTCGTGCGCTACGGTATGGACGTGCGCTGGCGCGAGTACGAGCGCGGCGGGCACTGGCTGTACGCGCCGCAGGGCGTCGAGGACATCGTCGCGTTCCTGCGGGAGCAGGGGCTGGAGCGTGCGGAGATCGCGGATACCTAGTCGATGCTTCTTCACGTTTTGGATTTCACGTTTTTGGGTACTTTCTTGGGTGGCGGTTCTTTTTACTTCCTCTTGGCTACTTTTTTTCTGCGTGCACGTGGCAAGCGATGGGCGTTGAGGCAATTCATCTGGACTTTTCCTCTTTTTTTTTTTGGCCTCATGGTATGGATGGTATGGTATGGATATCCGGGGATACGATTTTGGGGGTTTCCCGGCGCGGGTCCGGAGGAGCTTGGAAGGCAGGCAACCGGATTCTAAAATGGGAATACCAAGAACAGGAGTATCCTCACGGGACAGGGGCACATTTACGGGGACATAGGGACATGGGGGGGCACGCGCCTATCTGGTGTATATTGGAAGGTTTTTGGTCTATTATTAATGCCGGAATCTTTTGGGCACGCCGCAGTGCTGCTATCATCAGCCACGGCGTTATTGAGATTCTTCTACGTATGTGAGGTATTTTGGTAATTACTAGATTTAGGCAGTCTTGGATTCTGAGGCGAGTCCAATGGATAATCTGATCTTATACCGGAGGCAGCAATGCTATTCTCCTCGAGCTTTCTTATCTTGTCGGGTGGTGCTCTGTAACCTCGTGTATGCTCTAATGAGACTAACGAACAATGTAGTTGAATCTCTTCACATGTAAAAAACCCGAGAGTCAGCAGTGAGTATTGGGAATTCTAAGTTCCAGACTGTTTCCAAGTTCTTACCACAGCAAAAGCAAAGTCGTGAGTAGGCGCTGTGACACATTGACTGCCCATCAAATTTCCCAACAAAGCCAAAAGTATATATCAGATGAGAAAGAGTTATTTTTACGGACGAGCGCTTTTGTCACTTCGACTGGAACGTAAGATTTGACCGTATTGCCCCTGAATAATTCTGCTGTTGGACTATTAGGATCCTTACTGTGTTGAATTGCATTATACCTAGTTGTTGTAGTTATTAAGGTCCAGGCTAGTACTAGGTAACAGTGGGTACGATAGGAATACACGGAATTCTGCTGTCAGATCAAGCAATTCAAATACTTAATTAGCTTCATTCGAGGGTCTTAAGCCGGGCCTGAGGTCAAGATTTGTTGAGTTACTCGTATAGGTCTGATAGGGGTACGGGCTTACGTATAGCCACCGCCAGTATGTGTGTATATAAAGAGGTTTTCACCCCTATACATAACTTCACATAGCACTTATCAAGCCCCTATTCTCATCATTACTTTGTCCTGTATTGACAAGACCAAAGATTACTTCTGGTTATTTAAAAATTAACCTGTCGGGAGTTCAGTGCCCTGATGACTCTACGGACGATTACTAGGATATCTCCCGAGAGCTCCTATGGCTGGTGGCTTAGTTTGCCATTTTTTGCTTAGAAGACTGACATAAGCTGATATCCAAGTCACTATACACCATCATATTAGCTTATGTAATTGTTGTTGAATAAACAGACACTGCATGCTGGAGATTCACCCTGATATGGTTCTCCTTAAATCCTTAATATTGGTAGAACTAGTTGCACATCTAGTTACCACTAGTCTTCACCAGGACGAAATTGAGGAAATGCTCCCCATCAATCTTGCCCCCAACTGCCTTGTGATCTGAGGGGCTCTCCTCCTTCGCGAAGAGCTCTATTCCAAGCCCAGGCGAGTCCTCATCGTCCAGTACACTGATGCTCACTTGGCTAGCCGGGTGCAGTCCTTTCCCGTTCAGCGTCTCCACATTCCAGGAAGAACTATGCTTGCTTTCTAATTCTTCCTTGCCAAGGAGCGCGTCGTAAACGCTCCTCACCTTGTCCACATCGTCCCCCGGCGTCTCTACCACAAAGGAAACCCTGGCCACTCCGGTGGTGCCGCTCGGGTGGTCCGTGATGCCGGGCTCGGTGTACGGGACCCGTAGATGTCTCGGGGTGACGTCCAGACACCAGAACGGCAACACGCCGATATCAGCTTTCTCCGCCGTAGAAATCGCCCATTTCAGTTCCTCGCCGTCGAGTCGGTTTCTGCCGCCTGGGGCTAGGTCGCTGTATTGGATCCCCGCCCCCGCATCCCGGACCTTCTGCTGGATTGCGTGGAATGCTTTTTCTTGCTCTGCCCACCTGTCCTCGGTAGCTGTGGCTGAGGCGGATTTCGCGTCCTCTCGCAATGCTAATGACACGGCCCAGTCTACAATAGTACCTTCTTGCTTGCGACCCCATTTGTGCGACTCGCGCTTATGCGGGTCAATGCCGGGGACGAAGGCGATGAACTCAAGGTAAGATCCGTCTGCGAATAGAACGAGGGTGTTCTCAGTCCGACCATCGGAATGTTGGCCGCCGGGGTACAGAGTAAAGAGATCTGTGATCCAGGAGGGTGGAGACGTGATGAACGAATGAGGAACTAGGACTACGACGTGGTCCAGGATCGGGATGAAAGAAGAGGATGCCATGTCAAATTCGATCAACGACCGATTGTCACCCGTTGTTGACAGAATATCCAGTAAATTATGTGAGTGGCTTACCCATCGATTATCTCGTTATTGATGTTCGCGCTGTAATGTTGGAATACGTTAAGCAGGAAGGTTGCGCCAATTTTATAAGCGATCCATAACCCCTCTCTCGCATCATTAAATCATAGTACTAGCGTTGGTTATATCGCCTCCTCACGCCCAGATACTCGAATTGAAGCGTGCGCCATGCCTAAAAAAGGTAATCCGATATTCGTCATTTTTCGCTATATGAGAGAATACAAAGAACATCGAACGACTCTTTTGCGATCTGAATCTATCTGGGTAAAGGATTTTATCTCATTTTAAGTAATAAATATTAGCGTCTGAGACTGAAGTGTACCTACTTAATGTTACTTGCATCAATGTGAGTGCCTGCGTCGGTGACTTTGAGGCTGCATCTAAAAACATAATTACTTGTTTCATTCGCGACTACATGTGCATCTCTGCGTTACAGTACCAGGTAGTTTCCGAAGGGACTGAACTTATAAGGCTGAGACAACGACTTAAAAAATTTCGCCGGATGACTGTCATGGTTCTTGGAATATAGATCTTCAAGTGTAATTCGTAGGTCTTGCGGCTGAACTTCTTCCAGAGAAAGAATATCAGTAGGCCTAGCGCGATAGAGACGAGAGGCACCCCGACGCCGACGCCGATCTTTCCTTGCCTGGACAGACCGTGGCTATTTGCTGCCGTTGTCTCGGCAGAAGTGGAGGTGGGTGCGGCCGGCGTTGTCGGTGTCGCCAAGATCGTAGAGCTGGCCGCAGCTACTTCCTAAAGAAGCATGTAAAAGAAGATTGAAAGAATACAAAATAGACATAAAAACTGCCGAGTCGAGGATTTGAACTCAGTACCTTCTGAGTTTCAAAAAAATTTCACCCGAAGGCTAATCTTTCCGTTGTAAATCTGCCCCTGCCGTCTGCGCAGTCGTGTAACGCCCCCCTGAGCCACTCAAGGAGGAGGCCGCAACAGAAATTCCAACTCCCTCGCCATGCCGGCTTGGTGATAATAGGATGGCTGATTATGATATATAAGCCTTACCTCCTCGATGTACCTAGGTACCTTTACACTATTGCCAAATAAATCCATCAATGCACCTACTGTAGGGAGTTCTACACTGCGCCCTTCATACTGATGTTCAATTCCGCAGTGGAGTAATACATGCGGGAAACGCCCGCTATAAGGCAATGCTCTCAAATGTCCATAAGCTCGACAGCTGGGCACTACACCAATGAACCCTTTCAAGGAAACCTAATATTTCCGGCATCCAGCACACAATGCTTATTACACATAACTTTGTTACGACCTCACCTGATCATTAGGGGGTTACTTCTCGATACGCTCTGCTCATCACACCCCTCGGCCCCCAGGTACGCGCGCAGATCCACCGACCGCTGAATGTCAGGATGGCATTCCAAGTCGCAACGCATATGTCGTTAGTCGAAGCCTTAACCAGGGGATGGAATGATCGGCCGGCTTGAAAAAGACAGTGGCGCACGTTGCATTGCTTACGGGTGTGTAGATAACTTGCACCAATCAAATTATACCTACTCAATATATTAGCACCATCCCAAAATGCGAAGCTGACATTGTTAATTGAGGTGCCTCATGAGCCACTTGACTGTTGATCAAACCTGCACAGAAATGGCGTAGGCTACGTTGTAACCTGATCATTCATCCTGTCTGTGATCTTGCACAGAGCCAACATGGAAACGCCTCACTAGGATTGCTGTTCCAACAACCCGAAGTTGCCAACACATCGCCGATTTAGTCGTCAGACTGGCCGACTCGCACTAAAGAGGGAGGGGGAGGGGGATGACATTTATGAAGGACGCAAATTGGATGCTACAAATTTATTCTTGGTACTCAAGTAGGTAATCTTTCGTTTGAAATGTATTAAAATTATCAAAATTGTCTTTGATTTTTGCTATTTTGAATCGGCAGTTGTATTGTATCATACATTATCATCACTCCAAATATGACTTACACTGCTACCTTGTATCGGTCCGGCTTTGGGACGATACTCGGAAGCGCAAACAATTTCCGTAGTGACAGCCATTCCCACCCCATGGGGCTCTTGGGGCCGTTGGGGCCGGACCTTTACATGTGCAGGATATTTGCTTTCGTCGATTCTGTCGTAGTTAACTTTCTTGCTGCTGAAGGCCTTTTGACGGATATCTGTCAAGCCATATGGCGTAGAGCCAGAGGAACCACCTGAGCCGCACGCTGACTTCAACTTATTGATGAACGGCTGGCCATAGGCTCGGAAAAGGGGAGCTAGTGTGGGAATACAGGCAACAATGATACCAAACTACAACTCAAAGAAGCTGATCAGACCGATCAGCCCGAGATGTAAGGTAAAGCCAGGGTCGGCCCTAGCTTGAATAGTTGCCGTCATCCTCCATATCATAATTGCAATCGTGCTGTAGATGTATTAGCGAACTCTGGTTTCTTGTAATTTGCTTGAGAGCTGTGGACCGGGGAATCACCTACGCAGGACCGAAGCTGAGCATAACCGTCACCACAGCCTTCTTACGCAACGGGAGTTGCAAGCCCCAGAGCGTAGGCATTGGAACTATCAATATCGCAAGGTCGAGAAACAAGTTGATGGCGATGGTAGCAAAATCGCTAATTTGGAAATCGCGACAGTGGCCGTCCGGACTCGGGTTTTAGAGCTGGTCCACTGGTATACAGTTGGTGAGGTATACGGGAAGGCAGGAGATGCCATAACAGCCGTTGATAGCCATGAGAGTCCAGCACCAGCGCCTGAACTGTCTGATTGCGAAGATACGATTGTAGAGCCACAGGATGGACATCTTAACGAAGACGCTCGCGATTAGCCAACACACAGCTGATATTATGACGAACTAGCGCCGCAGAAGTTAGCATTACACTTCCCGGCGCCGTATCGGCCCTTACCTTTGCGTTGGCAGCAAGTTCTTCAGGAGACAGCTCCGCGCCCGATTTGCCGAGTCCGTTGACTGCGGCCCAAAGGCCAACACCACCTAGCGCTATGCAATTTGTCTGTGATCCCACGGTACATTTAGTGTATGCTGGATGCATTGATTGAGAAAGACTTACATAGGCGAAAAGGATGAATGCATCATCGAGATACAGGGAACGGCGCGACACAGTCGCAGCCCACAGACGAAGCAAGAGGAATATACCACAAACCACAGTGAATATTATCACAAATACGAAGAAAGTTAAGCCACTAGAGCTGAAATTCGCCATTGCCTGAGCAAAGCGCGCGCATTTAACGGCAAAGTCGTAGGTACTCAAACGCACTGGCGCTTGCTTCCGCGGGATCAAAACAGTTCGTGGGGTCGGGAGAACTTATTATAGAAGACGAGGACATGCCTAACTAAATGGCACCGAACTCATTTGTGGCATAAGAGACGTAGATGATATAAGGCGTGAGTGTGGCACAGAGAGGAGAGCGGCATTAGGGGGCGGCATTAGTAGGATGTCATCAACACAGCCGGCTTAATTGATAGAATTGGGACAATACCATCCATGAGCTCTGCATCAGGAAAGACCACCGGTACCGTAAGGAAGTTCAGATAACGATATAACAGACCGTTATAATCCTTCAGTGACTACTGTGTAACATGCGCATAATGGATTGGTGACATATGTATATGTGGATTCGATAACTTCTCAGGCCACTAAGCAACTTTTATATTATGTCAGACTGTATCTATGAATATGGCCATGTGTGAAAATTAAATCTCTGAGAAATTTGTTGGCTGTTCTGTTAAGATACGCCCTATAGGGCTGAGGGTACGGGCCTACATGTGCCCGGCCGCCTATACATGTATATATAAGGAGCTCTGCCACCTTCCTATAGCTTCACCTTGCACTAATCAAGCAACTATACTTCTTATTACTTTGTCCCATATTGACATTGGATTCCTAAAGAAGGACATATTAAAGGCTTTTTGAACGTAGTCTGTTACAGTAAAGAGATATTGTAAACTACCTAGGTATGATAAAAGCTGAGAAAGCAGCGCAACTGTCACTTAGATTCCGATACATTTTATAATCAGATGGTGCTTATTTATATCGAAGTCACCAAAAATGCGATCAGATCGCCCCAAATTCACAATGACGAATGCTCTACCCCCTGACCCCCCTTTAAACCAGGTAAAGGCTGCATCATAAGTATGTCTTGTTGGTGACGGACAGAACCAGAAATGCAACCTCGTAGAGGGCCAATGGGCTTCATTTTCTGTGACTGAAACTTACATGTCACTCACATACGAAATAAATCAAGAGGGGTATATCTAGAGGGTCAGGAGCCACTGGTTGGTGTGCTCAATGCATGAATGCATAACGCAAGAGTTGGGCATTGGTAACAAAATATCTCGACTTGATGATGATTGGAAGGATTGGTGAGATTTCGGATTACATCGAATGACCAACATGCAGGAATCTAGCTAACCTGCACCTCAGTGCAACATAACCCTGCCGAAAGGTATACCTCCACACAAGGACGAATGTAGAATTTAGTTCCCTAAAGCTGAGATTTTGAAACCACCAGGGCACAGGCGCTGGAAGACGCCTTCGGGATCATATTTGGATGCTGCCTCTCGGATCCTGCGAACGTTCTCAGGACCGTAACTCTGTAGAACTTCCTGACTGGAATGGGCGTAATTGAGATACAACCACGGCATGACACCACCCTCAATATTATTGGCGAAGGTACGCACCTCTTCAACCAACGCGCGAACCTTGGGACGAGCCCATGCCTCTAGCTCAGCGGTACGGACACTGGCAGACGCCTGGATCAGGATGGCATCGCCGGTATTTTGCTCAAGGCCAAGTACATTGCCACTTCTGTTAGTATCTTGTGAGGCCTCCACAAATAGATACGGTATTGGCTGAAAGGCGACGTGCGAGGTGAAGTCCTGGTCGGGAATGCCGGCCTGAAGCTCCTTTGCCATTTGATTATGCAACTCGGCGGCTTTGAGAAGAATGGAAATATCATTCTTGATTGTCAAAGTGAACCAGATGTTGCTAGGAGGTAGGTAAGAGTTAGTCATAGTTAACACAAGTTAGGTTGTGATGCATATGCTTACTAGTAGTTGGGTGGGAGTGAAGAATATGTGATAACTTCCTGAAGCGTGGCTTTCTTGTAATTGTTCATAATATTAGGCAATGCCAAAGCATTCTGGAGCAAAGTAGGCTCCGCAGGATCATTTATCTGCTTCTCAGGATCACTCATCTGATTCGCGATGGTAATGCCGACACCGCCCCCAAATCTGGGCTGGTGGCCGACCACAAAATACATGTTAGAGAGCGGATCGCTTAAACTGTTGGCCGTGAAGTCAACTAACGCCTTGATACCGGCCGGGACGACATCCAACTGATGAAGAGCCAGTCCGCCCCAGACAGTGCCGCTATATATGGTCGGCATGGTAAAACGTGTAACGATTCCGAAGTTATTGCCTCCACCTTTCAAGGCACGAAAGAGATCTATCGGTCACAAGTCAGATATAACCAAGGCCACAGAAGGGAAAAGTGAGGAGAAGCTGGTTACCGGCATGCTCGCCCTCTGCTTCAGCAGTGATGATGCTCCCATCGGCCAGGACAATCTCGTAGGCTATAACACTGTTGCAGGCCAAACCATAGACCGAAGCGTAGAACGTCATTCCGCCGCCCAGTAGGAAGCCACCTACGCCGACCTCTGCCTCTTTGCCTCCGGTGACTGAACGGCCATACTTCTCGAGCTCGGCGTAGACATCCTTCCATTTTGCTCCTGGTTCTAGGTGCGCGGTCTTGTTAGTATCATCATATCTGGTTGAATTTAGGAGACCCAAATCTATAGTAACGCCATCGGCAATGTTGTTGCTGCCGGCCCAGTTGGTATGACCACCAGCACGAACGGCAAAAGGCTGGTTCGCCTTTGCAAGGGCGGTAACCGCTTGAGACACTTCCTTGGCAGACTGTGGCTGAACGATACAAGATGGTCGCAATTTGGCGTTATTACACCAGTAAGACTCAATCCGGGCAGCATACGCGGCATCGGTCGGCAAGAGGACCCGGGACTCGAGGCCGCTCTGGATTAGAGGTTCAGCCTGTGGTGGAATAGGGATGTTATCAATGCCCGCCATTTTGCAGTTGAGCCGTGTTGAGTGGTGGGTTTTAGCACAAGTGAGACGGGGAGGGTGCTGGTTGTGATGTGTTAACTATGCAAACAATATGAACAGAGAAAGACCTGGTTTCTAATTATTCACGAAGCATGGGTTAGCTTCAATAATAGGACGAATCATGATTGAACATTGTTTGTTACAGATTTTGAAATGCAGGCACAGAAGAGGGGAGAATGGCAGATGTACTTTCATGTACCTAGTTAAGACGATCAGTCGTTTAAAATCCAGGGGAACACAAGTTCCAAGGCAAGGAGTCATCGCCTTATTGTGTGACATTGCTGTCAATGTTCTCCACTTAGATTTTGTTGGTGCATTCGGCCGCTGACCAGCAGCAGGCTGCAAGAGGATGTCTCTGGGAGGCAACCTTACCAACATGCACCATCCGACCCAGATGCATTGAAACAGCAAGTCCATCATGTCTTGGCTAGAAATCGGGTTTGGTCCCCAAATTGAGAGACCGGAGAACGAATCAAGAAGCGAGATTCGCCCCTTTGAAGTTCGGAAAAGCAAGCGCTTATAGTTCTCTCTATCTATTAAGTATGTATACAAGTAGTTAGTTACTACATATGCATTTGCATGTAAGGAGTCGATATCCATTACCTTATACCTCAAGTTTTTATTTTTATTTTATTTTTTTCGAGTATAAATCTACTGGGCTTCAGCCTTTGGCAGAGAACTGCGCTTTTCATTGAAGTTTTTTGTGCCACACAGTACTCAATCGCCTGTCTCCATATCCTTCTTTGCAGTTTTCGCCTCATCATGCCCACAATTCTAATCACCGGCGCCAACCAAGGTAAGCAGCAGTCTCTATAACATGATTCCTAGCCGATTAGTACTAAGGCTCTTATCGTAATACTGATATACTATAGGCATTGGTCGCGCACTTGTTGAAGCCTACCTATCACGCTCAAACCAAACGATTATCGGCGCCGTCCGCAATCCTGAAAGCACCACGCTCAAAAGCATCAAGCCGGCGGAGGGTAGCAAGTTGTTGGTCGTCAAGATCGAAGCTACGTCCGAGACAGACCCCGCTGGAGCAATTGAGCAGATCAAGGCGGCCGGCATCAATGCCCTCGATGTCGTTATAGCCGTGGCGGGTATCAATCCAGCCAGTGATTTTGCTGAAGTCAAAGACATGAACGTCCAAGCCTTACGCAACGTCTTTAACGTCAACACATTTTCCTTCGTGAGCCTTTTCAGTGCCGTGCACCCGCTACTCAAAGCATCAACCAGCTCTCCAAAATTGCTAGCTATCAGCTCCAACGCCAGCCAGATTGTCGAGATGGAACCTACCATCCCTGTAAAGGTTGGCGTCTATGGTGCTAGTAAGGCCGCTCTCAACTATCTCGTCCGACGTACGCATTTCGAGAACCCATGGCTAACTTCATGGGTCATGAACCCGGGGTTCGTGCAAACGGCCACCGGGAACGCCAGTGCCAAGATTTGGGGCATGGAGAAGGCACCCCATTCAATGAACGACATTGTCCCAGGTCTGATGGGGAAGATTGACAAGGCTACACGAGCTGAGACGTCGGGCAATTTCTATAACTTCGATGGCACGCTGCTAACCTATTGAGATGAGGCATTGAGAAGTCTCCTTGCAGTTAATATTAGAAGATCGAAAATGAGAATGCCCTAGATACTTAGGCTGACCATGGTCATCTTCTGTGACTTGGATCGACTACATCCAGCTGCCCCGTCCGTTCTGGTGATTCTTTAGCTACAAATTCCCTAACTCCTCGTTCTAGTAGGGTATAATCTGAATTCCGTACAAGTAGCCTGAAGTCTGGTTGAGATATAAAATAACAAAATCTTTACATACATATGCTGGGTTGTTTACACTGTCAAGCGGCCCACGTAATAAAACCACCATAGCTTTAAAGCCCTCCAGAGCAGCATCTTCACTTACGCTTTTCTCGACAATGATAATAAAAATTAGAAAAGCTCCAATTTAAATTTCTAAATACACAACATAAAGCTACATATCTTAGTGTTTTTCTTTCATTTTCTTTGTGATCTAATTCTTATTAACTTCGTTGCGATTATATTCCATCTCACTGTCTAGAGCCTTACGGACCCCCACACAGGTCGCTATGAAAGCTGGAGAGGCCCGTAATTTATATCGCTTTGCAGGGGCTGCTCTTGCTAACCCTGGGAAATTAGTGCCTGGTGGTTTTGGCAATGCGTCTTCCAACAATCCTACAGATTATCTACTACATGGTGTGGTAATATACGAACTGGATCTAACAATCCTTTATAAACTTGTATAAATACTTGGTTAGATGGCTACTCCGAGCTGCCGCCGCAGTCGCGACTCTGAGCACGAGGACGTTTTGTCTCTCTTGCATTCAAACTAGTCACCCAACCAGCCCAACATATATATTACTGATTTACACCATGGCCACTCAGTCTCTCTTATCTATGGTACCCGTGGCCCTCGTGGCCAGTAGTTTTGCATTCGTACAGGCAGCGCAGAGTGCGTCCCCCAACCCGCGGTCCCAAAATGGAGACAAGTGTCGATGTTTTCCCGGCGACGCATGCTGGCCGACACTAGCGGAATGGTCCTCGTTCAACGCCACGGTGGGCGGCCGGCTCATCGCTACGACCCCCATTGCCGCATCCTGCCATCAGTCCAATCTGGCCAATTACGACGCCCAGGCGTGTCAGGCCTTGCGTGATGTATGGTGGTTCCCCGGGACGCACCTCGCGACGTCCTCGTCTCCCATGGCCCCTTTTTGGGCCAACGCCAGTTGTGATCCGTTTACGGCGCCCACCGACCAGTGTGTTGTTGGCTCTTACGTCCAATACGCTGTAAAGGCCGCAAATATCGCCGATTACCAGGCGACGCTCGCTTTTGCGGCCGCGAAGAACATCCGTCTTGTGATCCGCAACACGGGCCATGACTACTTCGGGAAGTCGACGGGGGCCGGGGGACTCGCTCTATGGACTCATTTCCTTAAGGATACGGAGATAATCGACAGCTACGAGTCAACGGCTTATACCGGGAAAGCTTTAAAGCTCGGCGCTGGTATCGAGGCTCTTGACGCTTACCAGGCCGCCGACGAAGCCGGGGTTGCCATCGTTGCGGGTGCTTGCGCCACTGTGGCCGTTGCCGGCGGTTACTCTCAAGGCGGCGGCCACGGGCCCCTGAACTCCGCCTTCGGCCTTGGGGCCGATCAGGTTCTGGAGTGGGAGGTCGTCACGGCCGGGGGGCAGCACCTCGTTGCCAGCCCGGCTAAGAACAGCGATCTATACTGGGCACTATCGGGCGGTGGCGGAGGCACCTATGCTGCAGTTATCTCAGTGACGGTGAGGGCACACCAGCTTACGAAAGTCTCCGCTGCCACCTTATATTTCACCACAAGTACGAACGTCTCCACGGACCTATTCAACGGTGCCGTGCAGACTTTCCTCCAAACATTGCCCAGCCTGGGAGAGGCAGGCACTTGGAGTAACTAGTTATTAGCAACCGGTTTGTTCTCAATAATGCCTATCGCTGGTCCTAACCTTGATTTAGACCAGCTCCAGGCTCTTCTTGAGCCTACGCTATCCTTTCTGAATAACAATGGCATTCCATATAGTAAGTCATCTTACACCAGGACAAGACATTGCATTCATACTAACCTGATACGCAGACTACCAGATTCAACAGTACAGTACTTTTCTGGAAGCATTCACCGGAATGTTTCCCGTGAATAACATTACCGAGTACAACATTGGTGGGCGATTGATCCCAAAATCACTGCTCGAGATCAATTCTTCGAAAGAGTCCTTTTTCGATGCAATTAACTTCATTACCTCCCAAGGTGGATTTGTGGCCGGAAACTCCTTGGATGTGTCAAGCTTTCCCAGCACCGGTGTTGATAATTCCGTAAACCCCGTCTGGCGCAGTACTATCCTGGATCTAGTCATTGGCCTGTGAGTGCTTCCGTGCGTGCCTGGAGGACCCTAGCGTCGTTTCCTGTCTATTGTTTAAGCTCATACTGATACCCTATCTCCTTCACAGAGCCTACGACGCCGACGATTTACAGGCTAATATTGCGTTGCAGAACAGGATAACTAACACCATCATGCCGCGACTCCAGGCGCTGACGCCCGGCGGCGGGGTGTACCTCAACGAGGGAGATTTCCGGGATCCCGACTGGAAGACCAACTTTTACGGCGCCAATTACGGCAAGCTGTTATTGATCAAAGACAAGTACGATCCCGATGGTCTGTTCTACGGTCTGACGGCGGTCGGCAGTGATAGATGGACTGCGCAGGCGGACGGACGGCTTTGCCGGACATCAAGCTAGGTCTTGCTTACCTATGTGATATATGTAATAGCTTGTATATGATTAAACTATAAAACATCTACAAATTTCCGAGCCAGGAACTCATTTATACTCAAGGTGACAGCAAGTAGGGTACCTAGAAGTCGCCTCTAGGGGAGTGGTGCTCATTGCTTTCTATTCATCCATTAGAAGTATTCTCGTCGACCGTGCTTAAGTTAGCTTCAAACTTCCTCCTCGTTATATATAAACTTCGTGAGCAGCCAATCTGAGATCAGAGTCAAATGGAAAAGCACAGTCAGGTGAGCGCATAATAATGTTTAGAACACCGGAAGGGCAATATCTCCTTCCGATGACCGACAAGGCTTTCGCATTTATCCCGACGATAAGCAGGGGCGGAGGCAATGCATGAGAGGGTATGGTAGGTGAGAAACCGGAGAGGATGGAAGGACGGAGTAGACGGGCTACCGCCCTGGGTGCTGAAACGGTACTTGTGTGGGGAAACAGAAGATCCGGCGATAAAACCGGGTACGGAGCATAGCCGGCCGGAGGCGGCATAGGTTAGATAACCGGCTGACACTATGAGATAACGACTGATTTTCATCCTCAAAAAGCAAACAGAGCCAAGTGCCAGGACAAAGTGATGGGATTTGATTGCTTTGAAGTCGGCGTTCTCACGCTGAGTGTATGGAATGTTAAGTATCGATACAATGTCCTGAGCCGAGCTGCTTCATGGCAACACTAGGCCATGAAAGAATACTCAGCTCTCTAGTCTGCTGATAGGCTAGCCCATTGAACTGAATGCAAGTACTAGAGGTGGGATATGAGTTAAAGTTGGAGTCGGGAAGCTTTCTGTCAAATACTTCATTAGAGGAACTTCTCCAAGGTCAACTTATTAAATGTCGTAAAATTATAGTTACTTAATAAGCAAGGTGAGAACTTAAGGGATGCCAGTGCCTATAGGTATAATTCATGTAGAGACGCTAGTCATTCTATACTATGTCTTCCTCGATTTTATTGTGATCCCTTTACTCGCTTTTAACACGGTATTATTGTCACTCACTCTACGCCACTAAAAGGGGGTTCGGGGGAACCTAGGATAAGTGGATCATCAATTATGCTTCAGTCTCAGAATTAAATGTATAGAGTTGACTATTACTAAAGGCATAAAACATCTAACAGCTGTAGTGAGTTAATAGGTAGAGCTAGGTTTGATTTTTGGCAGCGCTATATGGTCATTTGCTTTATTTATTTATCTCTAAATATCTATTGTTTCTATTGCTTTCGTAATCATACCATATATCTCGTTGCCATATGTAGGTACGAAGCAAGGTCCAGATCGGGCGGAAAATGCTCAAGTGTAACTTCCATTTAAGGTGTCTTTTAGTCTCATTGATGTTTGAAGTATATTCCATATAGTACCTTCTACACAGGTATAAATTACTTGCTATACACATACAAGACACTTAGGTACCTAGGTATCCTAACGAATGCATTCCTGTCGAGCACATTGCCATACCTACATGGCATGTTTCCGGTGTAAAAAGAGATTTTGAGTCGTACCTACGAATCTTTACAGTGTGTCTTCACAGTCAGGACATCGACTTCTAAAGCAAATTGCTTCCAAGGGTATCTCTCAATTCACCTAACTTCTCTTCGATTCTAACTACACCACCAGTCCGTCCGCCTATCCCTGGCTCTTGACAGCTGGGACATATTTCTCCTCTAGCGCCGCCTTCATGATCCTCTCGGCATTCCGGGGGTCGATCCTCTCCTCAGACCCGAGGCGGATCATGCGGCCGACCAGGAACATCAGCTTGCCCTGGGGGTACTGGGCGTAGTCCGCGAACTGCCTGACGACCTCGTCCTGCCCCTCCACAGCGGCGTCCGCGAGCTCGGCATATTCTGCGTCAGAGAGCTCGTGGAACCACAGGTTTTCCTTTTCAATGACGGCTTGCACCGTGGGGTACTCGTCCGGGACGCGCGCGCGGAACACGACCCACAGGAGCTCCTTGGCGATCTTGGACGTGATCTGGCGCTGGTGCAGGTAGAACAGGATGTCGGTGAGGTGCTCGATGGGCACGCGCTGGCATTTGCCGTCCTCCGTGAACCCGAGGTCCTGCGCGTCGTCGTCGCTGCGGTCGGACGTCAGGCGGCCCAGCTCGTGCAGGATCCAATTGGCGGCGAGTTGGAAGCACGGTAGGTGCTCGGGAGAGTCTGATCCGAGCCGGGCCGTGAGCGCGTTGACGACATTCCAGAAATACTCGACCCGCATGCCGCCGTCAAGGGCCACCAGTGACAAAGCGTCCTTCGAGGTAAGCGCAAACTTGTCCATCAGCTCGTCAACTTCGGCATCAGGAAGCTCGCCCATGTTCTCGCGCAGATGGCTGACCAGGTCGTCGCCGATGACGACGGGGGCAAGGTCGGGATCCGGCATGTATCGGTAATCGACCTCTCCTTCCTTGTCTCGCAACTTGCGAGTTTCCGTGGATCCAATCGACCACCCGCGAGTTTCGCCTCGTACGACTTCGCCAGCGTTGAGAACAGCGATTTGCCTGTCGCGCTCGGCGATAATGGCGTCCTCGACGGCCTTGAAACTACTCAGGTTCTTGATTTCCGTGCGCATGCCCAGCGGCGCGCTCGGGTCATCGGTTCTTCGCACAGACACGTTGACATCGGCCCGCAGGCCACCGGCCTCCATACCCAAGACGCAAGCATCAACGGCGTTCAGCAGAATCTGCACCTTCCTGACCAGGGCCGCGGCAGTTGCTGGGTGGTGGATCTCGGGCAAGGTGATAATCTCGATCAAGGGTACACCGACGCGATTGAAGTCGACCCAATGGGTGTCCCCAGGCTGCGCCAGTGTCTTTGCCGTATCCTGCTCCATCTGGATTTGCTTGATGCCAATGGACACCCCATCACCGTCCTCGGCCGCGATCCCGTCTCTTGACTGCAGAGTGATTCGGCCATTGCGTGCGAACGGTTCGTAGTACTGTGTAATCTGGTACCCCGAGGGTTGATCCCAGTGGAAATAGTGTTTTCTATCGAACCTACTGACATGCTGTATGTCACAGTTGAGTGCCAAAGCAGCTCGGAGAGCTGGGATGAGTGTTTCCTTCTGGAAGATGGGTTGGCTGCCCGGTGTGGCAAGATCAAAATACGCAACGTGGGTGTTGGGGTCATCATTGAAGGATGTAGAAGCAGGGGAGAACAGCTTCCTTGCTGTGTTCAATTGGGCGTGTATCTCGATTCCGACGGTCAGCTCCCAGCCTTCCACGACCTGGTTGTTTACGTTTTTCTTTTTCTTTTTCCCCGCACTCTTTTGCTTCTTGGCTTCATCCTTCAATTGTTTCCTTAGCGGAACGTGGACAGGAGGCGCATCGGAGGCGGGGGAGACACTCTCGGTCTGGACGGCTCGAGCTTGGGTAGTGGAAAAGGCCGGCGTTATAGTCTTACGGAGGCCGGCGGGGAGCGTTGTAGCTCGAGAGCGCAGGCAACCTCTTGCCGAAAATTGGCCATGAAGCAGATATCCGCTCAGGGTCGCAAGTCTCATACGTCTCATCTCCAATTGCCGGCCAATTGACCGAATCCCAAGGCCGTAGGTTGTAGAATTTCAAAGGCGTGATGAGTTTGAAAGTCTGAGAAAGCTCCAAAATTTAGTTGATGGAGGCCTAAGCTCTCGGCCCGGTCGAAGTTCGGCTAGCCGGTCTCCATGTCTGTACCTATTCCGTAGGTACCTAAGTACAGCATGTACCTGTATGTACGGAAGAGGTACAGTTTACGTATCCACCAAATGCATGACAGAATTACCTCTATAAAAGCAGATTCAGTAACCTTTTGGCTCTTTATATAATCAAAGTTGAGTCTTTATAATCTATATGGCAAGCCTGCTAGTCATAGAGACTTGTCTTCGCCTAGTGCCCTCCTTTGCAGCTTTGCCTGCTGCATTATTAGTCGGGGTCTTTTACACCACCATAATAATGGCCCTGTATTTCTACCTACGGTCCACAACATTTCTCTGAGAAACGAACTGTAGGATCGCTGAAACAAAAGCTCCTCTCCCAGTGGCTTGTCCTAATATCTTATGTAGGTACACTGCCGTGTGCCACCCCGCAATTACGCAGGTACAGATTGATGATAGTATGTACACCTTGTGTCAGCGACTAGGTTACACCTATGGAGCCTCATCTCTAAGTATGCTGTTCTGTACTTCCCCAGGGTTTAAACTAGAAATAGTTATCAGACTTCTATTATAGTACCTATTAATACGGTGTCAGCTACTGTTATGGATTATCAACACCTAACTCGTGACAGCAGTAGAATATATATAAAGGAGAGTAGTGCCGAAAGTAACTTGGCCGAGTTGATTCTATACTATAATGTGGTACTACTGGGTAAGAGCAAAGTGTATCTGGACCTACTTGTGGAGTTGTAGAATAATATGATCAAAAGTCACAAAACCTAGAATCCAGAAGATCTCTCTATCCACCTAATAAACCTTTGATAATTCTTAGTTGCATCCAATTCAATTGGCTATATTATCGAGATACATATGTAATTCACTGTAGGGTATTGGTAATTGATACCTGATCTATTTATTTAAAGTGTATATCGTCAGGCACCCCTGTCGTGGTTCGATTAACAGACGTAGGTGTGTACTGATTCCCAGAGCTGGCTGGTTCCACTGTAGAACCAGATCGGCGGGTTGTCGCATATCCCTAACCTATACAGGCTGGTATTTTCACCTTCTGCCCTCCTATTTGAAACGAAAACATCGAACTCGTCAAGCATATAGAATGTCCAATCCATCACAGCCATATTGAAATAAATAGGCAATGATTCGCTCTGTGGACTCTAGCTTCGTTTATCCTTCTCAAGGCCTATGATTTCCTATTACGATGATCTACGTATATTCTCCAACCAATTATCTAAGATCCTATCTAACCGTGCTCATGCGGCCGGACCGCGTTGGGAAGCTCCTCGTTATCATTTGAAACAGCATTGCCGTTTCGGCTGACACGCACGCAAGCCCACACACACCTACACCTGCGCACACCACCAGTGACCTATGACGGTCGAGCCAGAGGATCCTCCAGATATCCTGGCTGTTCCCCTCTTAAAGCTTCCTTTATCACCCCCGGCACCCCAGGCTCCCCCAACTTCACCTCACTCACTACACGTATCGATAGTTTATCTCTTCTTTCTCGTATGGCGTCGCAAACATTATGAGCGTCATCGCCATCATGCATCGTCTACACGCAGACTATGTCGATTTTACATCCTGAAGAGCATACACCCTCTGATAGCTTGCTAATTTCTCTTCGTTTACGTCTTCCAGTCAAGTGTAACATCTAATGTACTGTTTTTGTCTACCGGATACCTGTCATTCTTCGGTTTGTTCCTGCAATACCCAACTAGACATACGTGGTCCAAGTGGACGCTTACGTGCAGCCCAATACTGTCGAGGTATGTGTATCTCATGCTGTGTCCGGCCCTTCCATATATGTTGCCGTGGGATTCCGAGATCAAGCTGTTGAGATATTTGCAAGCGCCAGCACTCACTGTCAATGCCGTTCTCAAGCCATAATCGCTCTTTGTCTATTACCATACCAGTCGATCAGGCAGCTCCCTGGCAAGTCGGTCCGCCCGGATCCAGAGACGAAATGGCCGATAGCCAGGATCCAGCCCAATGGGATATATCAAAATATCCACGATTTTCTACCTTTAATCCTAGGAAGAATGCATTGAGACAAACCAAGGATCCGAAACTCGGTGTGTTTGCTATGAGCAATAGCTTGGGCAGCCCAGAAAATGCACTTAGAAGGTCTTCGAGCGTTTTGAAGATGTCCGATCCCAACTTGGTACCTGACGATCTTGCTCAGCTCCAATCGAGCTTGGGTGAAGATACAGGCAGATCGCAACCCATTATTGGTGAGACTACTGTTCATGATGATTACGGCAACAATAGCGCATCTAGGAATGAGGCACACTCTCGTTTGGCTTCGCCCTCAGCTGCGTCGCCCTTAGCAGACATTGATTTGACGACAAACGAACCGAGCAGCTCCAGCGAGAGTGTTTCAACTGCAACCCCGCCAACCTTTGTTAAGGAGCCTTTTGAAAAACCAGGCGCCAGACTGAAGAAATCGCCTGGGAGAAAACCCAATGCTCTCAGCTTCCTAGACTCAGACTCGCCAGATGTGACACCGGAACGCATTCGAAAGTCATTGGCAAAAGCAGCTCGTCGATCGCCAACTAGTACCGAAAACACATCACCTTCAAGTCGCAGCGCGTCTTCGACGTCGTCAAGGGGCTTGCAGGACGACGCTTCAGAAGCCAATGGCGATCATGAGACCGACCTGGGCACCAGTCCGGAACCCAGCGTCAATGGCGATGATGAAAGTCGCCCGTTTGCCGGTATGGGGCCTCGTGTTGAAGCCGGCCGGAACAAACCACGAAGCTATGGGACTCCAGAGATGCCACGGGGAAATGCGCAACACCCACATATCTCCCCGGAGGCCCTGACTCCCAGAGTACCCAACCAGAACCATCCAAAGTACCTTCCTAGAGCCGAGAAACTGCCCTTGACAGGCTATCAGCTACTTGCTTCGAGGCTGTCTGGGACATCGTCAGATCATGCCGGGTCCTATATCCGGCCAATGTACCGCAGATTCGAAACCCTGAACCACAGATTATTACTGCATCTCCAGGATGAGATATGTGAGCTCGAGGAGCAGCTCCACCGGCTGGATACGGCAGATACGCAAAACCGCCGCCTGCAGAATCGCATCCTTCCCGCGTCGCGGAGGGCGGGTTACATGTCCGGGGGCGAGCTTCAGTGGCACAAGACCGACCTTCTCGGCAAGATCGGCTTCAAGCTCGAGCAGTACAGTATTACCTCCCTTTTCTTTATTTGTTTGTTTATCTCCGTCGAAGAAAGTTTTCATGCTCATCTCCGTCGCAGACCGCATTCTGGCCTCGTTCAGGGAAACTAAGGCAATGCCGACCCCGACCCTGGACGACATCCACGAATACCGCGGCTACCTGACAACCCACCGGCCGATCGCCGAGGTCGAAACCCGCTTCCTAGATGCCACGGACGACCTGGTCTGTCTGAGCGACGAGGAGCAAGAGGAGGTCGTCGACGAGGCGGCCATGGCCACGCCGATGCCGGAGTCCGAATTCGCCATGTTCAGACCGCGGAGCGGGTCTTTGAACCGCAAATCCCGCCCGGGTTCACCGGACGATGACGAGAACGCCACCGACGCCGAGACGGTGACGCAGGACGACGAGTGCGACGAGCCGCCGCGCATCGTCCCGCTGTCGCTCGCCATGGCCGTCGCCGTCATCCTGCCGATCCTGACGTTCTCGGCTATCGCGAACTACCTGGGGCGGATGACGATGGTGGGCCTGGTGGCCTCCGGCATCCTCTGGGCCCTGCTGCAGGGGGGGATCCTCGACGCGCGCGCGTCGAGCAGGGAGTTTTGCATTTGCGTTGGCGTCTACGGGGCCGTGATGGCGGTCATTGCGGGGATTGTGTCTTGACTGTTCGTCCTTTCTTTTTGGCAGGGGGCTTGAAAGGGGTAATTGAAGGGTTGGCCTCGAATCAACGCGTCAGCAGCTCTTCTGGCTGCCGTATTTCAGAGGCCGCCCCAAATGATCTAGTTCACGGTACGGTCACAGACTTGAGAGGGCGGGAATTATCAAGTTGTATGGATACGAGATTATTTTGGGTGGCGACTATCTGTGTTGATACCCAAGCTAACGTTAGTATAATTGGCTGTACGATTATTGTACACAGGATTTACACGCGTCGATTCGAAATATGTTTTAAGGAGTCTTATGTATGGGTACTGCGGGTATCCAGGGAAAAGGTTGTACTAAGGATGTTGGATATCGTGTTAGCTTTATTAAGGAGACTAGAGAGATATCAAACTACTGTTTAACTATAAGAATTCACAGTTATGAAGGTTCATTCATCTGCATATTCCGACTAGGAGAGTAATTGTCAATATGGGACAAAGTAATGAGGAGTATAGTGACTTGATTAGTAGTGTCAGGTGAAGCTATAGGAAGGTGGCGTAGCCACCTTATATATACATGTATAGGCGGCCAGCCATACGTAGGCCCGTACCTCCACTCAGCCCTATAGGGCGTATGTTAACAGTAATATTATGTCCTCCCTAACTAGGATAATGTTTAGTAGAGACGTATCTTGACTCGGACTTCCTTGAACTGAGTCTGTATCTACCGACAAACATGATTGTCCCCTAAAACCAGTAATTCGCCCATTTGAAATAGCTATTCGAGTTTATATAATGCATCTACAGAGAGTTTGCGTGTTGCATGTTAACCCCGACTATGAAGTACGTAAACTACTTATTGGTTAAAGAAAGGTGGTTGACACCATATAGCGTTGTATTACCCCAATTCACCCTTGGTGCATCATTTCTAAGACTACTAATGTTTTGAGAAGTACAGAGGACGTCTATGCAAAAGGATCTTCGCCACTCGAACTTGACACTGTAGCGTTCCTCTACACCACTTTAACTTTTAATATCAATAGCCAAAGAAGAAAGGGGCATTGACATAACCTGTCTCAAGCTCCTTAGAAACTAAGTGGATTTGAGTAATCTATACATGAAACTCACATCCTAATTATGCTGTCATCATATTACACAGATGGAAATTTTGGACTGAGATGCATTCCCCCGGTACAGAATGGGCAGAATTTGAAGACATTGGCCCTTAGGAACAAGAGCTCTTCAGGTATGTTCCTAAAACTTATACAGACTGCTAGTACTAAAGACCGAAATCAGGATACCCCAAACGCGGATATCAACAAGAACCAAAAGAAGAGAGTACGTCAGGGCGAGGGTTATAATAATAATGATGGCAACAATGAACATGTCATCTTAATGCGTAATTTCAGTATGCTGAACTACATAGACCCTGATTGTATCCTGAAGGATTGCCTCTATACCTATGTTATGCTTGTACTTCCTCATAATAACACAATATTCAAAACTTAGCCAGTTCTTGTATAGTAGATTCCCTGATGTTTCTCAGCACCCTCAACACCCGAAAGCCAGCTCACACGATCCTTAATGAATGTCTCTATCCTTGGCTTGAGCTTGGTCTCGTGCAGATTGAAGTCATCGACCGTGCCAATCCGCAGGATGCTCTTGCCCGGATATCCCGTGCTAACGCGGTACATCAGGGTGCCGCAGTTGGAGCAGAAGTAGTTGGTCATCGCGTTCCCTGTGGCGATGGTTCCGGTCTTGGTGAACTTGCTCAGCTTCTCCTGACCCCGCAGGTGGCGGAGAGCGCGGTCCTCCACGATGAAGTTGGACGCGAACATCGACGCCGTCACCTTGCGGCAGTCTGCACAGTTGCATACGAAGGTGTCGACGAGGCCGGGGCCTTCGACTGGCTGTTGTGGTGGTCCGGTTCTTAGCTGCGGTTCTTGGAGGGGAGGAGGGGGTTGTTGGCTGCGAGTGACTTACGAAGGCTAGTTGGATGCTGCCGCAGTAGCAGGTCGCAGTCGCCCCATCTTCAATGGGGCCGCTGCCGAGAGGGAAGGATGGCCCTTGGCTGTGGGCTGAAGTCATGGTTGCAGGTTAGGATACGAATATATGAATGCAGACTATTGATGAGTGTAATAAGTATGGGCTTTGAAATATGTCGAGAATGTAGTTTGTAGGATGAAAGTCCCGAGACAGAAGATGTCGGACAGTAAATATATATACTTGATATATAAGAGAGGAGTCGTGCTAACCTATTACTATATTCAGTCGAATTCATATAGATGCTAGTCACAAGTAGATGTGAGAGCAACTGGGGCCAATGCATCGCTGGTCTAACTCCGGAGTCGCCCAAAGTATATCATCTTATGCCAATGCTACTCATTGCTAGACGCATTCGATGCCACTCGGGCTGGTCCTTACTCCGTTCGCTAGCATGGAATACGAGGATGGTTCGAAGCAAATGCGATTACTAGCGAGCTGATTTACGGCTCGAGAACATATCAGTGACGTCGCACCTTGGTGCCGGCCCATTTAGTCTCCTCCGTACGTTTCAACCGGCATATGTGGGGTTCGATCGCAAACCGGAGTTGGGGAGTTTTGTCCGTTTTAGGAAAATGGTGTCCTGGGGTCATAACCAGTGGGCTTACTCATACCACCGGGCAATTAAGTCGCCTGCAGCATTTCTTTGTTGAGTATCTCGAGGTCGGGAATCAATGAGGCTTTGATTGCCGTGAACCTGCCCATGCGTGACACAGTGGGAGAATACAGATTTCACGATTGTGTGTAATGGCACACTACTAATATAGAGCGGCTCATGTTTGCGGATTTATGAGAAGGACCTCTCTTCCCGGATGGCATACAGAATCTGTTACCTATGTGTACTATGGGATCGAAAATTTGCGGTAGTTGTCAAGGTAGAGAGCAAAAAAATCAGACCCCAGCTTCACTCTCCAATCGAACTACGTTAAAAGCCATATCTCAGAGGATCCTCTACATCTGGAGGGCATCCCTATATGTCAAGATTATAAAATCACTCCAACCTTAATATCATTATCGCCTTTCTCAATTAGTATTAACTTACCTACGGGGTGACATACATAAAATCTAATTCTACTTCTTTTCTAGCTTTGTCCATTCACATCACCTTCTCTTCAATTTCCCAGTCTCGTGTTTCTCCCAAGCATTCTTTACCCAAGTTGCCAATTCCTCGCATTATTCGAGATAACACACACCAGTTCCTTCTCAACCTATGCATTTTCCTGGTAGATGTAGCGTTGTCACTAACCAGTATGTTTTTTGATTCAAGCCGTGTTTCGTTTCATTCGATGAATTAAACAACGTGATTTCAAGATTTGCTTGAAGTAGACGAATTATTAGACTTCGAAGATGCCTTATAAATATATGTTCACGCACAGTTTTATCATAGCGAAGGTCTATCATCACATATAATACCTATTAGAAGTAAAAATAACATTAAACTTAAAGGTGTTTGAAATACGAAGCCTGACATAGGAGAATCTTTCCATGTACGGTCATAGTTCTAACAGTCACTCTTTACAAATCCAACTCAAAAACACCTGTCCCACAATGTTCCTGAGGGCCCTTTCCCTATCATAACACATCAATTATTACCAAATGTAAAGCACTTCATGGAACGCCAATTATCTGGCAAACTGCTTATGTCGTCGTAATTTGCACAGCTAGGATACTGAGAAGAAGTGATACCGTTGGAATACCCTTTACAACCGTCCTCGGAATAAACAGTACAGAAGCCGTTGCGAATAAGGAACGATGTTGGTTTGTCAAAAGCTCCAGCAGAACAAGCTGCACCAGGGCTATTACCGTGGTTTGTAAACCATTCACAGGACTCTGAGGTGTCCGAGTCCTGCGGCAGATCGTGCTTAAGGGAGATGCATTTTTCGTCGGGGTTTTGTGTACCGTAGCCCCGCAAGGAGTACTGAGAGCAAGAATCATATTAGCAAGTGACGAAAGAGAATAGATATATATAGTGGCCAAAATAAAACTTACGTAGTTTTCACGTTGATCTCCGCACTTTGTATCGTACTGTAGAAAATTGTTAGTTACACAACTAGCCCCACCACATTTGTAAGGTACTCTTGACAGTGTTCATCCGACTTACGAGTGTGAGGAACCAAGTTGCGGTTGGTTTAGCCGGTGCTGTCGTAGTGGAGGTTTTAGAGCTTTGGCTTAATGAGCTCGCTCGAGTAGTCGTCCATTTGGCACATGATAGACTAGTCCCACAAGGCTCCCGGGGGACCGAGCAGACAGAAGTAGTAACAGTAGACAGGCACGAGCTACCGCTTGAGGTAATGATTGGCTTGGTTGTGGCTGGCGCTGTGGTTGTTGATGAGAGCTTAGGAAGAGACATCGAAGTAGAACTTTTAACGATGGTCGAAGATGCAGCTGCGTCTTGAGCTATTTCGAGGAATAAATTATCAGTATCCTCTCTGTTTTATCAAATGGAACTTGAGCCGGCATCACAAGAATCGTGATTCCATCAAGTGAAACAAATGATGCCACGACTCTCAGTCTGACCTAGGAAGGGAACGAAGTTTTATCAGAACTGACCTGACCAGAAACTATTCACATAATTATATACCGACGTAGCAAGCGGACCGCTAGTATCGAGCTCAGCAGTTGGCAGGGGGTCATTTGCATCAACGGACAATGTAATGACATTAGTTTCGTGGCATGTCGTTGCTGAAGTGGGACAGGTGGATGTCTTTTTAGTAGTAGAGGACTTATCCTCGACATCGCAGCCCCTAATGACGCTGCTGGTGGATAAAACCTTGGTCCCTGTGGTTACTGTAGCAGATTTTGAAGTTGATACCCCAAAGGATGTTGTTGTAAGGAATACGGTAGCCTTCTCAGTCTCGCAAGATGTAGGTTTTGATGAGTAGGTAGGCACGTCGTCATTGCCGATCCTGCAAAAGTATTATGTCATTTATTAGCTATCCATACTTCCTAGTTTATTGCCCTGGGTGCGACAGGCAGAACCTACGTGATCTTGGGCCATGGTGGAAGACTTCCCGAAGTCGTAATGCCTGGTGGGAATTTGATTGGGGGTGGTGGACCACTATAAATTGGGCTTATGGTTAGCCAGATTGCCGCTTTGGGATAAAATAAGGAGGCTCTCGTACGGTGGATAGACCCCTGGTGGCAGTGTGAGCTGCCAACCACTAATATTTAAATCCCACGAAATACAAATCCGTCAGATTATTATTAGTTCTTTATTTCTAATGCTAATTCTTCATATGTGTACTTACGAAGAAGAACCAAGCCGTACATGGAATCACAGATTTGTTATCTGAAGCCCGAGGCGCGGGCACAGAAACTGTTACAGGTACAATAGTGACCATAGATGGCCAGGTTGAGTGTGTTATCAAGGCTCCAGTGCCTGTAGAAGTTGATTTTACTGTGCCAGTAATTGACGTGTCTTTGGGAGAGGTATTGATGGTTGATGGAGCGAATGTAAAAGTCTCCCCGTCAGTGATGACGATTTTTGGTGTGGTTAACCCGGTAGGCACACTTATGGTGTTTGTGCCCCATATAATCAGTCCCGAATAAGACGTGACTTTTCTGCCATCTGAGAGGGTTTCTGTCAATACTGGTGATGGCTTTGTGGAGGACAAAGGCTCTGGCTTGAATGTGAAAGTTTCGCTAGCTGTAGTTTTGATTACCGGACTGGTAAGACCAGTAGGAACAACCACTGTATTAGTGCCCCATATTAACAGACCAGTTGAAGAGGTAACTATGTTCCCATCTGACAGAGTGGTTGTCTTTGCTAATGGAATAGTAGCTGGATCGGTAGCCGTGTTAGTGGCTGTTTTTGTGCTTGTATTGGTAGCTGTATTGGTACCCGTGCTGGTACCCGTGCTGGTACCCGTGCTGGTACCCGTGCTGGTACCCGTGCTGGTATCCGTGTTACTAGCTTTATTGGTTCTAGTTTTGGTATTAGTGTTGGTAGCTGTCTTAGTATTTGTATTGGTATCCGTGTTAGTGACTGGTTTTGTGCCTGTGCTGGTAGCTGTCCCAGGATCTGTGTTGATAGCTGTGTTGGTAACAGTATTGGAAGCTGTATCAATACCCGTGTCGGTATTTGTGTTAGTACCCTTGTTGGTACTAGTGCTAGCCCCAGTGTTGGTATCTGTCTTACTACTTGTATTGGCATTTGTATTGATACCCGTGTTGGAATTCGTGTTGCTAGCTGTTGTAGTATTTGATTCGGTACCCGGGGGTGCTACAATCGTAGAGGTTTTAGCTATACACAATTAGAGACTGAAAATCTTTCTTTTGGAACTGGTTTGGGCAGTCTTAAATGATATCCCGAGCGAATGTCCCACCGAGAAGAAAATCTTGAAATAGGCTAAAATAAGAAGACGCCTCAACAAGTACTAATGCCGTTTAAAAATTAGCAACAGGATTCCAAATGAACTTAGAGAGCTTTGAAGCACAACTAAAGAAAAAAGTAACAAATACAACCTGACAGCTTCTGAGTTTATATAATAGAATTATACTGCCCATTGAAGGGGGACCTAGATATTCATAATACTCACCTAATGGTTTGTGATCCAGAAACAGATGTGGTTATTTCGACACAGGCACCCTCAGAGTTACAAGTACTTTCAAGGTTACAGCATCCATAGAGACCTTGTTAAAGAGGACGTAAGCAGATAATCACTTCAAAATGATTCACTCTCAAGGATTGACGAATTCATATGCCTCATTGCCAGTCATCTAGTACTGAAAACACGAAGCCATTCGAAGAAATGTTGGCTCAAGGGTTGCATACAGCAGGTTGTTCCTGGGGATATCGTATGAGTTGGTATCAGATAATAAGGGAAAAAGATTAGGACTTTAACATACCATAACCGCAGAGGTTTTTGCCTCCATTAGGTGTGGTGCAACAAGTGTCACCTGTCAAGCCACAGCCAGATCCGCATGGGACAGCGCACGACTGTCTTTCAAATATGCTCCTCGCCAAAACGGAAGAAGAGAAGATGCTGGAGAGCAACATGGCATAAAAGCCAAGCCCTTTCATGGAGACGTTAGTGACCTCCATTAAGGCCCAGTCTGGTAATGAAAGTAAATGTACTAGCCCTCGAGTAAATAGGACAGAAATATCTAGCAATCCAAGGAAAGGCTTCGATAAATTGTAAAAAAAAGTAACAACAACGGTATCCTCGAGTCCTCGAGCTCATTAATATTTCAACTGGTATATGGACATACGAGTATTTATGGTCTACTAATTTCAGGAAAACCCATATCAGAATTTCCCTTTCGTTCTCCCTAAGGATATTTTACAACTTAAGATCGTAATAAATGTCAATATGTCCTTTGAGCTCCACTCTAAAATAGTCTATGTTGTACCATCAGTACCCTTCATGACACCAGTCACTTGACGTAACTCACATAAATCCTTCAGCATAGCCTATACTTGTGTATTGAACCTGTTGGAGAGGTAGATGTTACGCTCCACAGCTGTGGCTATTCGGGTACGGAGTACTTATGTTGGCTGATTCTAATGATAGTATTTTCTTAATAAGCAACGAAGGCTGTAATACTAATAGCCTGCGTCTGTTCCAACATGTCCAAACGTACCATATATACAATACTTTAGAAACCAAACATCGCATGGTATCTCAAAATAGCACTCGCAACCGTCGATTATTCGAGGATGACAAAATCTTCGTCCCAGGATCCAGCTCGTGATCATAGGCCCGAGAAAGGCACCGTGCCTAAGCCTAAAGTCTATGTTGGCTCGAATTCAATCATTAGCTGATTGCCACACTCGCTACGCCTAAGGTCTTGGTTATATCCAACAGATCGACATGGCATATTGGATTATAGGGTAGCTGGTTATACGCCTCCCAACCTTTG
This sequence comes from Whalleya microplaca, assembly GCA_022497155.1. Lineage (NCBI taxonomy): Eukaryota > Fungi > Ascomycota > Sordariomycetes > Xylariales > Xylariaceae > Whalleya > Whalleya microplaca. The sequence goes on from MU385724.1 coordinate 177,018, forward strand.
ATTATATACTGCAGGCCGAAGCCCTTCGACTATACAGGTGATCCTTCCCTAATAATAAATACTAAAATACACATAACCTGCATCTGTTTCAGCATGCTCAGGTGGCACGGCTGTCGCAAGTTAGCGGTATTTGTCGTATAATTGGTAGCTTCTAGGTGAGAAATAAGTAGGCGCAGTCGACCGATAGATCACAGGTTGGAGCTTTTATAATAATGGGTAATATAATAGTAGCAGGTACAAAATATATAATATTAAACGTTGTAATAAGTTAGATACAGTACTAAGTAATAGTCCTCCAAAGTACTCCGAATCACGTGCTATCCTTGTACCAGATACCGCGGCTGTAGAAATAATCCAACAGGAGCGGCACAGCTGTTGACGGCTTATCTTCTGAAGTCCTCTATATAACAATTACATGCAACAGGGCCCAACAGATGAAGCATCTAATAAAAATAGATGTATTCAACTAACAGACAATGGACTCGGCGGCACGGTTGTTGGCGACATGTCTTCTAATGTCCTTTGCACAACTGTTATATACAACGGAACCTGACATATGAAACATCTAATAAAAGCAAATACACTCAACCAACAAACACCAGAACGGGCGGCACAGCTGCAAACGCCTAGTTCTTGATGGGTTTATTACGCCCAACACTAAATACAGTAGCACCTGACGTATGGAATTTATATTAAAGGAAACGCACTCAACTAACAGATAGTAGAATGGGCGGCACAGCTATTCGTGTCCTAATCCTTCAACTCCTTCACATAATAGACGAGGCAAATCCCAGAGCATACGGGATAGATGGTGAGAAAGGTAATATTCTCGGGGTTGAGAATGTATCATAGCCCCAATTAAATAATACTGAATGATTATTCTACCTTAAATAAATCACCTGGTATCAATGAAAGATGACCAGGTAGTACAATTAATGCCGGCTAGCTTTATAAGTACTTCACTGCCCTAATGATATCAGGGAATTTCGTCATCATATCCACCTCCCATTCTCTATACTGAGCACATTTTACTATCTGGCTTTGAAGTTCCTGCTCCAAATCTTCTCCCTTCAACATCTTGACTTTCTACGGCACCCAGAATGCAGACCCCACTGCTTCGGGGTTTCCTCTCTTTCCTTGCCCTTCGGCAGTGTCATGCGGCAGTCACCTGGAGGACGGTTGGCTGTGATAACTGGACGTTTAAGGAAGCTAACATTAATGATATTTGGGATAATGCTCTATTGATGGCTACAAACGCCTTGGAGCGAATAGACGCCATTCCCACAAACCCCAAAGGAATGATCGATACTAATGCAAGAAGGGCGGGGGCCAACGCAAACTTCATGTTTGGTGTCAACTTTAATATGTTCACGGGAATGGATTCCACGGGAAAGGATACGATGAATACAGTTAAAAGTATGTAAATTCTGTCAACGCTCCTATATTGTGGTCATCTACCTGACTAATTCCACTAACCACAAAGCTACGTATACCAATATCCAGAGCGGACTGCATGGAACGCTGACTGGGGTTAATCCCAATAATGCGTTTCTATTCTGCGGGAGCAATGGTTTGACGTTTGGAGACATTCCTGGGAATCCCTGTGAGTAGGCGTATGGTTTGATAGGATATTAGACTCATCCTTGTCTAGTTCAACAACCCATGTGGCACACTCAAATTACGAACGGTGGAAGTACTGAATATATTGTTATAGCATACGCTACGGCCCGTACGTTGTAGTATTCCTAAAATATTGCAAGGCAAAAATAAACTAGCGGATTAGGGGATACAGACAACAACCCCATCCAGCCATGCACGGAGAAAGGCGCTTATGAGTACTACCTGGCAAGAACGTTTGAATTCCTTCAAATCAGCAACGGCGCACGCCAATGGTTCATAGGTATCATCCTATGTCCTAACCAGTGGGAGGATGGGGCGAAATAATCAGTCAGGCCTATCCTAACCAAGGGCTTCACGGCCCAAGCCACCAATAATAACAAAAATGCAACTCCATCAGACTTTAATTCCATCGCGGGAAGCCTCATTCATGAGATGGCTCACGTAGTTGGGAGAACTCAAGGCAGGAGGTGTAAGTGAAAGGGCAAAAACGTATCTGCTCAGAGTCCGATGAATACTTACACGTGAGCAGTTGAAGATGAAGCATATGAATTTAACCAGTGCCTTCACTTGGCAAATACTGATCAAGCTGCCGCACCGCGTATTCTCAGAGATGAGCATGTCTCCGTCGACGAAGTGGGGGGCGGCAACTCCAGCAAAGGGGGGCTCTTAGGACAAAGAGAGGGGAAGGGAGGTACCCAATATTGTAGGCGATAGAGAATGCTGTAATTGGAATGCTATGGAGGCAGTACTGTCTTGTAAAGAATAGTTTACTTGTGGCTTCTAGGGTAAACAGTTGATCTGTAGAACAGTTTTACTGCTTACATCATAACTAATGGCCGTTTTTTTTGGCACAGTTGTTCCCCTCCATTTTCCAATGTCATCCTGGTTACTTATTTGGTTGGTTGGTTGGTTGATTCATTAGTTGGCTGTCTTACATGTCATGTACTTACACAGCCCCGGCCAATCCCGATACCCAAGCCATAGAAAAGCCTAGAAATCCCACATTGCATCCCTTTCTTCCATATTGTAACAACTTAAACTTCACTATGCCTCGAATATGTCCGTTTCCCACTCTCTTCGCTCGCAAGGACAAGAATTCGCCTGTAGCTGTCTCCATCACGGCGCGAGAGCCGGTACCTTTAGAACGAGGAAGACCATCGATAGCGCACCTTCCGGACAATATTGTGCGGCGTATACTTAGCTTCGTCCAAGATTCAAGTTCGGAGGACATACTGACAGTGGCGTCACTTAGTTCTTCCCTGTATACACAAGCGCGCTATGTCCAACACCGCGTCGTGCACATTGACCTTGACAAGAGCAATCATGCTCATAATTCCCTTGACCTCATCACATACCGTGGTCTACTTCCCGCCATCCGCGTGCTCGTGGTGAATGGCAAGCAGCATGTTGAGCTTCAAGAGGAGGGAAAGGCGCTACTGGCTCGCCTAGCTGGCATGTTGCCTGGCATGACAGGGCTGCGTGACCTTCACTGGAAGGTGGCGCGTGAAATTCACTGGACTGAGGGGCGTACGACAACAGTGCCTATCCCGACAAATATTCTCGATTCACTACCTGTTCGATTGCGTCTACACACGTCAATTGTCAGCGATGAGCGCATTGAATCCCACTCCCAGGTGCGCGAGTTCCTCGCCCGCCTCACAAGCAACCAGAACCTCTTCACCATTTCCGTCCATATCCTGTTCATTTGTGGACGGGAGTGTTTAAAGACTATGACCGCCTTGAAAAAGGTGATACTATCGTGCCCAAACCTCCGTAGGATTCCACGGATACATGTCTGGTACCCGCCCGATCACGGCGTCAACTTCGGACCTGAGTTTGGTGCTCCATACTGTGGTTTGGGGTTCGCTAACGGTGAGAGGCCCCCAGCCCTGGAGGAGCTGGGTGTCGCTCGCTATCCGTGGGGCAGCGTGAACAAGCACCCATTCTCTATTCACTGTCGTGGATATCCGGAGGAGGGCCAAGAATGGGAATACTGGGCTGATAAATTCGATTGGTCGCGGCTACTTAGGTTAAACACCTTGCATGGTGACATGGTGGAATCCATAACTCCGAAATTGACCAGTCTCAGAGAGGCCGTGTTCGATGACGGTAACGCTTATGGCTTTCATAAGACAGCGTTCCTTGATGGACTCATAGCTCCGCTGGAGTTCTTGAGTATTTGCAACTGGGTGGAGATAGGAAAGCCTGAAACAATCACGCAGCACGGCGCAACATTACGAAAATTGAAGATACACCAACTCGAGGGACTGTACAATGCTGACAGTTATGTGACTGATGAAGATCTTGCCAAACTGTGCAATGGCCTCCCACGTCTTGAGGAGCTGGCCATTGATATCGCTAGAGATGAAAATGCGAACGATTGGCCCTACGGAGCGCTAGATGCCATTGCCAAATTCCCACGTCTGCGAACCGTCGAACTATGGTTCAAATTGGGCTGGGGAAGTACGCCAATCCCGGCGCCTTACATCACCGTTTCTTCAGCTCGCTATCTCTTCGACTACCTTCGCAAGGAAGAAAACAACATACAACGTCTCATTCTCCACTCAGGCGCTCCCGGGTATGGTTTCCTTCATCGCCAATATTGTGGCGAACCACCTTGGTCGGAGCAGAATTGCATCACTCTTGTGTGCAACATGGTCTACCACAGTGATGCACAGCAGGGGGTTTTCAGCGTGACGTGCCCGAGCCTAAGCAAAGAGCTGAACGTGGAGCTTAATCGTCTTGCCCAGCAGGATGATAGAAACCAGATAAACTTAAAGGAGCTCGATGAAAAGAGCTTGCCTCTCAAGATTGCTCTTGATGGACCACTCACTATGGATGAATGGAAGACTTGGAGGCATCAGCAATGGGTACGCCGGCGGAAGGCTTACCGTCAGCAAAATTCGATGTTGGGGAGGTTCATCATAGGCCCTTTGAAGCGCGCATGGAAATGAGAAGAAAGTAGAGTCCATAACGCAGTGGAAAATGTACTAATACATACGGGCTTAAGGCTGGAATGCGGTCTAATCATGTGCAAATAACGCACAATTGATTCCATTGCCCTCGTCTCGTAAACCCAATCGCGTTAGGGTGAGCAACTTCAGAACTATCAACTCCTTACGAGCGGGGTTCACATATCAGGTCTATCATATTTACTTTTCACGATATATTGGCGTGTTTTCTATTGATTCCATGATGAGTATCACTAAATATGCCCTCGACCAAAGCAAAAGTCATCCGCTCGCTGGTCGATTTTCCCGCACGCTATTTGCGCACTGTCAGGTTGAGGGAGGTTGAACGACCTAGGCCATGATTCTCCTGTTGCTCATTCATACCATTGTATGCGGATATATGATTTCATGCAAATCGCATCCACACCGATTAGATGTTATGGGATCACGCGACTACTGCGCTGGTAAGAGGGCTGTCACTATTTCAATTTTATGTCCGTGTCTCTCAGAAGCTTATGTACCTGCATATGCTGTTCAAGATCGGTGTATATATAGCGTCATTTGCAATCGAAAAGGCTATTCTAGAGTAGGCATTATACATGTGGCATCTGAAGTCCTTGTCTCCTTGAATTTCTACTCCCTGTTCAGCAACATCACAATTTGTCTGATCCATCTCTTAGGCGACACGATTTCCCATACATTTAAACCCTCGAAGATTCTTTTACCTCCAATTTGGCGGGCCAAATGTATTTTCTGGCCTTCCACTTGAAAACTTTAATCTTGCATAGCCTAGCCCTATCTCACATATTAAAGGGCTCTCCCGTCGATGATAGATGCAATTGCTGGGAGTGTCATAAATACTCTCGAAAGCACCTCTGAATCTTGCAACAAGTCCGATGGTGAGGAGGGCACAACACACCATAGTCATACAGCTGATTTATTGAGTTATCATTGGTGGCATGCGTGATAGCTATTGTTACCACATGCTATTTTAGCTTGGAAATCAACAGTAAAACCACAGTGGTTTATGAAAGAACGTAATGGTGCGGGAGGTGAAAACATGGGCTACAAGAAATTCGTGTAACCCTGAGCTTGAATTCAGCCGAGTTAACTAGTGAAAAACTTAATTTGCTCGACAATTACTATCGTTTGCAGCTTATGTAAGCCTGTGGTGAAATGAAAGCATGTCCAAAATGGTATATGCACTGTCTCAAGATATCCTTCGTCCTGAAGAGTAGCACCGTTGCAATACAGCATCGTATAAATTATGATTGAATGCTTCTCCAGCTATGTACATATAAGCCCCACCTAGCCTTGTATCCGTAACCGTTCCGAGACTCTTTGCACCGGCCCAGTACTACATAAAGACCGGTCATCTTGCCATTCGTATAAGTGGTTCTACAGGCCTATAAGGGCCCACACCAAACCCTCTTCCGTATACATATAACTTCAGAGGCATTTTCGATCCGACTAAAAGTCGGTTTTTCACCCGCCCTCCTCCCTAAATAAAAAAAAGGAAAAATTGGTTTTAAATTTTTATCATTTAAGTTTTGTTTTTTAGCTATAGGCAGTTTTAGGTTACCGGCTAGTTTTCGATATTTACGCGAATTAAATAAAGGCCCGGCTAAATATCGGATCCGGCTTTATTACTTAACGCTAATAAGCCGGCCCCTATTATATAACGCCGATAAACCGGCCCCTATTATATACCGCCGACGAACCGGATAACCTAATACGGCTTACGCCCCCTAATATATGCAATAGAACCCACTATAAAAAATGCCCTAAAGTGCACTATATATCACTGTAATGCAATCGCTAACACGCCTCGAGTAGCTTGTTTTTGACACAGCGAGCTCTTCAATAGGTAGCATAGGTATAGGGTTCATGTTGGACTGACTAGTGCATCAAAGTGCCGATATTAGAAAGCCTAAGAACGTGAGGATTAATAGTCCAATAACTTGTTGTTGGGATTCCCCATCCAAGTGTCTCTTACGCAGATAGGGGCTTGATGAATAGCGGATACTGCATGTCGGCTGAAGCATACACTAACCTAGGTACCTACCAACAACAAGCTGCTTTTCACTTTTGCTGCGCATTATATTATTATGTACTCGATGTCTAACGGCGTGGGAAGTCCAATGATTGCTTTTCAGCCTCAGCAAATCTCATATAACCCCAGAAATACTATTTTGATCTTATTTGTGAATCCTAACGGTGATGCTCAAGGGATTCAGTGGGCCTGTAATCCTTTTGGTTAAATCGTTGAAAGGGGAGATCCAAGGAGGCCCACATTGTATAAGTCACGGCTATTTTTAACCCCTTTCGGTATAAGCGCGACGAAGGATTTGAAGTTTCTGGTGACGCACAAGAGAATCCAAGCTCTTCGAGTGACATAGAAATGGTATTGTTCTGGTGGTGTTATCTATCAAGGTTAAGGAATATGGACCGTACTTATAGGGCTATAAAGCTTTATGGGCCTTGTCGTGATTGGATAGATAGTAAGTAAACACTCGATGCTTATATTTAGATAAGATTTTCATTCCGTCACGGAGTATCCCATCCCTAACAGCGCAGCAGAGTTTACAAGGTATTATTAAACCATGTAGATCGCTTCGGTGAATGTTCACGTATATGCTACTTATATAGTTGTAAACATGTCTTGACCGATCGTTGTTTTTACAATCAATAATTAAGCAGCAGTGCCACCACTTTTCATGAGGATACACCTCCATGAATCCATGGTATATAAGTCATTTCTTCTAGCATCATATATTTCTCGCCAATTCCCACAATAGATCGGTTGAAGTAAGGCGAAATCTATCAGACCATCACATGAGAACATTTCTGGAGCAATGAAGCTTGTAAACATCCTCAGCATCGCTGCCCTTGCGAATATCGCCAACGCCATCGATTGTTACAAAAGGGGCGAAAAGTGGGATGATGACAAAAACAAGGACAAGAACGCCGCTCTCAGTATGATTGATACACTCTGCACTAATGGTACATTCAACGTCGAGTACCCAGCCGGGACATGGGACGATAATCACCCTGTTGAGTTTGCATGGGATATATCATCCACCCGGACCGCCACGTTCGCTATCTGGCTGAATAATATTTGGGGCAGTGTGGCATTGGACAGTTACTCGTGTAAAGACGGACTCAAGAAACAGGTCAATCATTGCTCTCATGGTGGGGTTACACAGTATACGTACTGGAAGTACAGGTAAGTTATATTCTATTTTCAGATGGTTTTATTTTCTATCTGTAATTTGGTACTTCTTTGAATGTTCTCTCATTTAGGACACTATATATACTTTACAGTGTCGAGCTAATATGTGTCTACTTATAACCATAGGGGCGACATTAACGTTAAGAAAAAGATCTGAGAGGTTTATATAAGTTTATGTAAAGGAAAACAATATCGCTATAAGACACAATTACGATAATCAATCCATATCGATTTTCATACCTGTTTATGAGGCACTTAAGTGTAATATATATTAGCATAATATCAAATGTTGAATTTTACACATAATTCTATATGTATTTTATGTTTATATAAGTTTTAGACCTAGCTTTGTGGGTGATATCAACTCATGGGCTTATACACTTTAAATAACCGATATTAATAACATGTAATTTATACTACCCGGTCTTTTATTTTCGAACATATGTGTCCAATCTCTATCCATCAACTGAATGGTGGGTGGCAGCGTGGCCCGGCTGGTCCCACCTTCACATGCACCAAGGTGGACGACTGATTATACGTCTGAAAAATAGGTAACGCAGCGATTATTCTAACCCAAATTCCTAAGCCAATGAACTCGAAATTTACGGGATCCAATGGTATGGCACCATTTAGACTGCGCATATATTTACATACACATACATACCTACCATCCAAGCACCCTCCACCACCCACCTGATAGACCCCTCCATTCCCGTCCACACTTCCATACAGGTCCACTAGGTAGTTATGAGTTCCCCATCACACCACGATCGCACCTGGACCCGATAGTCTAATACTACTACCGTTCTCTCATATCCCATTCAACCACAGTAAAAACCATGCCCTCCCCCTCTATCCACCTCAACCCCACAGCCGCGCACCCTCCCCCCTCCCCTGCCTCCGACACGCAACCCCACCCCGATCCCGGACCGGAGCATCCAACCCCGGCCGCCATCCTAACCTTCCACCAAGCCCTCCCCTCCTACGCCCCGACCCCGTTGCGCGCCCTGCCCTCCCTCGCGCGGGACCTGGGCCTCGCGGGCGTGTTCCTGAAGGACGAGGGCGCGCGCTGCGGACTGCCTGCCTTCAAGATCCTCGGCGCGTCGTGGGCCGTCTGGCGCGCTGTGGGGGAGCGGCTTGGGCTGTCTGCCCCTATCGTTGTCACTGGGGATGGCCGGGATGGCGGTATGGGAGGTGTGGGAAATATGGAGGGAGGGGGTGGATTGAGTATCGAAGACATGGGCGCCATGGCCCGCGACCGCGGCATCGCCGTCCTCACGCTGACGGAGGGGAACTGCGGACGCGCGGTCGCGCGCATGGCGGCGGGGTATCTGGGGGTAGAGACCAGGGTTTACGTGCCCGCCCTCGTGCCGGAGGGCACGCGGGAGTTGATCCGCGGCGAGGGGGCCGAGGTCGTGGAGGTGGAGGGGTGTTATGATGAGGTTGTGGGTGTGGTGGTGGCGGAGGCGAGGAGGAGGGAGCGGGGGGGCGAGGAGGTTGTGTTGGTGCTTGATGTGGGTGTTGAGGGGTATGAGGAGGTTCCTGGGGTATGTGTTTATTTGTTTATCTACATGTATTCTTCTTTGTCTGTCTGATGTTGGTGATAGGGAGGCAAGTGTGTTAACGGACTTGATGCTGACTATATGGCGACATGTAGTATTTCGTCGAAGGCTACACGACGATGCTCACAGAATCCACGCAGCAGCTCCTCTCAGCAACAGGCTGGAAGTCCGCAACGCACGCCATCGTCCCCGTGGGCGCGGGCTCGATCGGGGAAGCCGTGACGGCATACTTCAAGGACGCTACCACGAGATCCTCCTCCGCAAAGGTCATAGCCGTGGAGCCCACGACGGCGGCATGTCTGCAGGCGTCGCTGAAGGCGGGCACGTCGGTGTCGGTGCCGACGGCGGACACCATCATGTGCGGCATGAACTGCGGGACGCTCTCGACGACGGCGTGGCCGGTCCTCCGGACCGGGGTCGACGCCAGCGTCACCGTGACGGACGCGGAGGCGCATGCGGCCGTCGAGGAGCTGAGTGCGCTCGGCGTGCTGGCGGGGCCCTGCGGTGCTGCTACGCTGGCGGCGCTTAGGAGGGTGTGTATGGATGCGAAGGGAGAGTTTGCGCTTGATGGAGACTCGGTTGTGGTGCTTTACTGTACCGAAGGCGCGCGGGATTATGCGATACCAGAATAGACTTGAGAATTACTACGTTTGACTGATTGGCTAGTAGAGCAGGTTTTGTTTCTTATATTGATCTTGTGCATTGGCAAGCTTATCCCTATCGGCTTGCACAGCCTTTATACATCCGTGGTATGTACATATATCATACATGGAAGACATGTGTCGTACATGAGAGTCCATTCAGAAGATCTAATCAGCCCATTTCAGTCGACTTCTTGCCATTAAAGTGACATTTAAAGTGACTTGATGCTAGCTGTTGCCACAACTATAGCTTTGATGCAGTCACCAGCTGTCCATGAGATTGCTTCACCCATCTCAGCCTAGACAACTTCACTCGGAATACCCAAAGTAGAACATCCTCAGTGTACCTCAAAATCCCATAATATGAAGGAAGTTGAGTACTTCGTCCCGCTTGGAACCCTAACAGGACAAGTTTTGTTAGTACATGATATTCGTGTGTTGCTCCCTCCACAGATACCTCTAAGTCACAGAACTTAAGAGGAATGCGAGCTCACCCTTATGACTATATGCCCGGTGACACTGTTCAGGGATATGTCGTTATCGGTAAGCTGTAAGGCATCCCGTATATCGTGCTTCAGAGCGAGTAAGTTGCCCTCTCCCTTCTTCAATACCGTGAGCTTCAAGTTGCCGCCCCGTTTCTTTTTGAGGTAGACGCCGTAGTTGTCGAGGTTGTTTCGGCCCACGAAATACGGCAGCTGGCGTTTTGGCTGCGGTTCTGTAGGTTCCGTTGGTGCTGCGGCTTCGACAGGCGTAGACAGGTTAGGAGGGACAGGGTCAGAGCTCGACGGTTCGCTTGGGGGGGCGGTCGTAAGACTTCGCACGTGGAGGGGCAGAATGAAGCATCTCGGCAGCGGAGATGGAGCCAGTGGGCGCGCCACGAGTGACCGCAAAGTTCTGGACAGCATGATGAAGTTGAGCAGCTGGGTTGTGAAGATATGCTGCCCCAATTGCTTCAAAGGTTGAACGGGATCGATTGGTGATGAGCTTTTGCGCCGAGTCAAATCAGATAATCGGAGAATCGGGGTTAATCGGGGTTTTTAGCGATACAGTATTTAGATACAGTGTTATGGGGCTACGCACAGTGCATCTCGGCAGAATATCGGATATACTCGTAATCGGTACTTAGGTACTTCCGGGGCAGTCCTGGCAGTCCGTCCCACAACCCACTTTTTCCGAATAATTCGCAGCCCTCACCAAACGAGCGGTGCCCCTCCAAGCAGAAATTCTACATACAATTTATTTCACAACCCTCAACTTCGCGACATCAACGCCGTTACCGCCATCACCCCCGTCACCGCCACCATCCGAACGATCAGTGCAGTGAACATGGCGGAATACGATCTCTTGCCGAAACTAGTCGGTCATCTCGACCGTCATCTTGTCTTTCCACTCCTCGAGTTCGCAGCTGGGCAACTCCCTGAAGATGCCGATGACGAGGCAGTCCTCGCGATCACGAAGGCCAAATATGAACTCCTCAAGACGACCAACATGACCGATTTCGTGGGGAACCTGAAGGCAGAACTAGAGGGTCTCGAGGAGGTACCCGCCGAGTTTAACGATCAGAGACAAAAAGTTATTTCGCGGCTGGAACAGTTTGAGGAGAGCACAAGCAAGCTCACCGACCTGCTGCAGCGCGAGGATGTCGTCGGCAACCTTAGGAGTGATAAGGTGGCCAACTTGGAGTTTTTAAAGAAGGATCATGATGTACGTCGCTCTGCTTGTCACTCTGGTCTATTCTACGTCCCATTTCTCGCCAACTAACAACGTCGAGTAGGTCACCATTGATATGGTCAATGCGCTCTACGACTTTGGCAACTTCCAGTACAGCTGTGGAAACTATGCTGCCGCCGCCGATTTGCTCTACCAGTTCCGTGTGCTCTCGACTGATAACGACAAGGTCGCTGCTGCCACATGGGGAAAGTTTGCCTCTGAAATCCTGACTACTAATTGGGAGGGCAGCGTGGAAGAGCTCCAGAAGGTCAAGGAGAACATAGACACCAAGCTGTTCAACAACCCCCTCGCCCAGCTTAGCCAACGTACATGGCTTCTTCACTGGGCTCTATTCCCTCTATTCAACGATGACCGCACCCGGGACCAGCTCCTGGATTTATTTTTCAGCGCGGCTTATATCAACACCATCCAAACGAGCTGCCCCTGGATCCTCCGATATCTCACAGCCGCCATCATTACCGGTCGCAGCCGCGCGCGGAACTCTGGCCAGTACCAGAAGCAGCTCAAGGATATCATCCGTATCGTCAAGCAGGAAGCCTATGAATACACCGACCCCGTGACCGACTTCATCCGAGCGCTTTACATCGACTTTGACTTCGAAGAGGCCCAGAAGCAGCTCTCACTCGCCGAGGAGATCCTGCGGTCCGACTTCTTCCTCTTCTCCACCGCGGACCTTTTCGTTGACTCCGCACGCCACCTGATCTCCGAGAGTTACTGCAAGATCCACGCCCGGATTGACATCAAGGACCTCAGCACGCGCCTGGGCTTGAGCCAGGACGAGGGCGAGAAGTGGATCGTGAACCTAATCCGCGACACGAGGGTGGACGCCAAGATCGACTACAAGGAGGGCACGGTCGTCATGAACCACCCCCCGAGCTCCGTATACCAGCAGGTCATCGAACGGACCAAGGGCGGCTTCTTCCGGACACAAGTGCTATCCGCCGCCGTTGCCAGATGAGAGGGATGATGAGGGTGATATGATGGATCGTCAACAGTAGTAGATACCCGTCGAATGATAGGGCATGGTTATGTTATGCGTGCACGCGAGCTCAGGTCAAAACAATGGGAGGGCCAATCCACGGGTTGTTTCGACGGCATGCATGAGCGGCGTTTGGGGATTCCGGTATTCTGCTAAAGACGGTAGATATTTGTACGGTAGCATTTGCTTTGCAGAAAGACAAAACGTTTTGGCACGGCCTCCTTATGTGGACCGGGACTATATGAGATGAGTTCAAATCGCCTGTGTTGCTGCTGGCTTTTGACAGGAGTGAATTTATCGAGTGCCTAAATCTTTTTTTTTAAAAGAAATAGGAGACCGAATGGACTCTCATCATTTAGTACATGATCTCATGAGAAACGTCTGTAATATCCATGTTGGTTGTGTGACAGCCACTAGTGCGCTATTACCTAAGAGGAAGTAACTAGGTACCTTATACATATAAGGGTCGCGCCTTCCAGCGCGACCTTCAGTAGAATAGTTCCTTCCTTAGACAATTCAATACACACCAGTCTCACCATCTTCTTTTATTATCACTTAGTTATTTGCTTTACTTACGTACGTACCTACCAACAATCCAACCCTCTCCACCTCCCAGGAGTATTAGTAGCATGCCTATAGTGTTTGCATTCATCTTTATGACTGTAAAGCGTATTTAATACAGTCATCAATGTTCCGCTTTAGAGGTAATACAGGCCCATATGGCCCATATAGCCCCTGAATGCAAGTGACAGAAAAAGGCTACTAGGCTGAAGGGTCTTGGAATGGTGTGAGAATACGACAAGCCTATATTGAAGGAAACTGCTCTTATATAATTGTCGTCGGAATAAGGATGGCAGAGTGGGTAATCTATGTGGCTGGGACGCCCCACATCCTGTGGCTGTATAGAATAGGGGCTCTTCCCCCGAGGACTCTGGTGATGATACTTCCCTGATAATAACTACCGTGACACTCATAACCTGCGTCAATTTCAAAACTTATTATCAACCACCAGGGCTAGCCAGTATCACGTCCGTGGGCCTCATCTAGGCAACCATTTTGCTGTGTCAGGCCAATTCCTGGCCAAACATTTTCAGGGGTAATTTCAGGGATAGTTTGTGAGTGACTATTTAGTTCACCTTTCTTCTCAGTCCCAGAGCCGATGTGTATTGAAGCAGAGCTATAGACGATTGCAAATTCGGCTGTGTTCATTTTAATCAGCAAAACTTCTATTTTGTTAGTTTGTCAGTAAGTAAGGAGGCTTCAGCTTAACCAAGGGCTGCTTTCACGGCAGACACCCCCTACATCACAGTATCTCTATTTTCACACTATGCTTATATATGCCTCACATAGGCCAGGCTGGATTTCTAGGCACCGTTACATTAATTACACTTGTTTGATATAAGCTATAAATCTTTTTCGCTAATTAAAGGTGCTTGTAGAAGGTATATCTACTATTTCTCAATATGTGACAAAGTCAGAAGGAGTATAATAACTCAGTCCAAGGTGAAACTATAGGGGGCAGAGCAATTTTATATATGAACAGACGGCGGCCATATGTAAGCCTGCATTGATCCTGGAAGGCGTATCTGAATACTATCAGGTACATTACCGTGGCTTAGCTACCTATAGTTTGCCTCTTGTTGTCTCCGTACAGTCGAGGTACATGTGAGACGGAATATTAATACAATTGACACTATGAATCTATGTAAATTAAATCGGAGTAGATTTACACCCGGTGCATCTTCCTTTATACTATTTGTAAGTATGTTATCAAACTTGCTTTTGACGATCGAACAAAACAAGACCAATAAATGCAGCAACGCGATAAACCGTGCCAATAATGAAGAGCAAACTAGAATTACATGTTAGTGCGAAGTATCCACGAACTTAGTGTTGTAATAGAATCTCACATAATGTCAACGCCAAAGCGTCCTCTGACGTAGCCAGTCCAACTTGCCGCCGCATCCAAGTCGTAAAGATGGGCAACTCTTGCGAGGTGTTGGTCGAAATACGCCTCAGTGAACCAGATCTGAAAGACGTCTTGCTTAGAAAGGGCAATTATTCCGAAACAAACATTCCAATTTCACGTGTTCGCTGGCTGGGAAGGGTCAGACTTACGCCTGGACATAGGCGCCAGAACCATTCTAGGTGCCACTCCTTCACATTGTAAAGTGGCGGACCATAACCCCCAAAGACGCCGATGATCAAGCTTACGATCATTGCAAGTAAAGGCCCATCTTCTCTGCGAACTATTACAGATACGGCTGCAGCCAATCCGTATATGCCTTAAGAAGTCTCGATGTTAGCTAAAAGCTCGCGGTAAGTTATTCACTTCGCAAGGGGAGATATTAAGCTTACAATAGAAATACAAGAGGTTCGCAAGATAAACCTTCCAAAAAGACATCCATGGTGTCGCCAGGATACAATAGAAGGCGGTAAAGTGCATAGCCGAGATTGCAAGGCGTGGAATGGCTGAGAGTGTTTTACCCAAGTAATATGCAGAGCGAGAGTGACCAGCACTCGCCTCGCGCCAATACACCTGCTCTTTCAGAACGTCAGCATTTTTTGTTGATGTAGATAAGCTAAAGCTTCCAAGAAAAGTTAAAAGAAATCTTCGGCTTAATGTACTTTCTTCGCCAAATATCTTCACACCAGGAGCAGCGGAAGCCAGGCCTATGAGAGTGCGAGAAGGTTAGCAATACATCTGCTACAATACACAAATTCATATGATACCACACACGTACCGATTGCCGTATTACAAAGTAGCCCTATTTCTGGAACCGTGGTGTAATTCAAAGCACTGGAAAGAATTTGGAACGGTGGATAGTAAGCTCCCTGGAAGTGTTGGCCTCGCAATTGGTACAGTGATAGCCCGATGAGAAGTCCAGCCACCCCACCAACCACAATTTCGAGAAAGAAGCTATTTCTGCGCACCCATTGCTGCTTCAATGAACGTGTAAAGCACAAATATGCTTGTCTGTATCTCGGAAGTCCCCTGCAGGAAGCTGACCGGGTTATGGATTCCAGTTGTTCCCTCGATGAACGACTCTGCTCATTAGTATGGAGACTCAGCGGTGACCTAGTAGGACATGTATCCCAGCTTTTCGCTAGAGATTCGACGGTTAATCCCCTATCCGAGTCGCGGTACATAGATGAACGACCGGATATGATGTCCAGGGCTACATCCGCAATATTGGAGCGGCTGGAGATGTCAAAACCAAGCCCGCGAAAATACTCGGCAAGGCCATTAACTTTGTCATGGTAAAGCTGGCGGCCATTTGCAAGAAGAGAAATGCCATCAATGAAGTCGAGAATCTCCGGTCGAGGCTGATGAAGGATGCAAATTATAGTGACCCCTTGTTTGGACAAATTCTGGAGCAAATTCATCATAGATAAGGAAGCTGTCGCATCCAGTCCAGATGTGGGCTCATCTAGGATAAGAGCCATAGGGGCCGCTGCTAGCTCGATACCGATACTTACTCTTTTCCGCTGGCCACCCGAAATATTTGAAGAAATATCGTCGCCGACAATGTTATGTTGAACATCAGTAAGATTGAGGCATGATACTAGATTGTCGACGTGTTCGATGCGCTGTGTATCGGTCCATGCCCTAGGGAGTCTGATCATCGCTGAGTGTAGAAGGTTGTCGCGAACCGTACATTCCGGCATGATGACATCGTCTTGGGGAACATACCCGATCAGTTTTTTGAATCTTCACAAGCCCATAGGTTAACAGAAGTGTTTTCAATGTGAAAGTAATAATGAATTAGGGAGCCGGGGGCAGTCACGTACTTTGTAATCTGTGAGGGCAACCCATTGATGTAAAGACGGCCAGTGGTCTGTATCGTCTTTCCCATCAATAGGTTGACAAAACTGGCTTATAACGAGTCATTAAGGGGTAACATAACGGACAAGAGGATGACGAACTCTTGCCTGCGCCGGATGGGCCCATCACACCCCACACGCTCCCTTCGGGGATAGAGCCAGACTGTGAAGCGACTATTGTCTTTCCACCCGCTAGGACTAAAGAGAGGTCTTCAAAGCCAAAAGAGAACCCAATCTCGCTGAGGCCGACACAGCTCCTAACTGAAGCCACAAACTTTGTCATGATGTCGCGGGTCAGGTCATGGCTCTCCCTCTCATGCCTGGCGTGTTGCACCTGATGAACTAAAAGATCTGGATCGAGCGATGCAAACTCAGTATCAAGATCGCCTTCTCGACTTTGTTTACCTGTGTTGTTGCCACAGACATTCCGCCGGAAGGATAGCCGGGCATTGAGAAGGGACTTGACAACGAGAGCCAAGAAAATGAGGTCGATAACGACTATGACAATAAAACCATCCATGACGAACTCCCGGTCAGCGCCTTGGGGGCACACCGACGCATGGCCACATCGAAATGGTTCCACTGACCCAAGAGGGCAGAAGTGGCCTTGAGGGCATAGACTGACTCGCTTGCCTCCAGACGGGCAAAAACGACCCGGAGGGCAGACGGCAGGTTCGTATATTCCCTGGGGACCGTTACATATATTTCTTACAAGCTCCAAGCGTGTAATAAGGCATTCTGGAGTTGGAGGGCAGTATTGTGGTGGATTTATCGCGCTATTGTTGGGGCCTATATTCAGTCTCAAATTAGTTATCCCCTGGTAGCTCTTGTGGTCGATAATATTTGATTGTTGAGCTTATGACCGACTTATGATAACGCTTGATAGAGCAACGCCATTTGATATAGTTACTCACAAAAGAATCCTGGATGACATATGTATTCTTGAGAAAGAGGAACTGGTGCAGCTCCGCTGTAGCAGGTTGCATCTGATAGGGACATCAAGGGCGAAAAGATAGCATAGACTAAGGGAGACTTCAGAAGCTGTTTTCGCGAACGAATTCTTTGGGACAGACGAAAACATCGCCCAAGATGTTAGCGAAAAAAACGGATAAAATCAAAGTGGCTGAGGCTGCTCGCCATACATGCAGGGGGGAACAAAATTCGAAGTGTTCTCGACCCCCCCTCATGCAGTTAATGATTCATTTTAACACCGCCCCCAAACCGAGAGCCTGCGGTTGCACAGAGCCTTGTGGACTACTTCATCAACTGTACAACTATAGCCATACCATGTATCGTTACATTGAGCTGGAACAGAGTCCACCCCTCGGCGTGGCCTTGTAACACATACTGCCAAGCCTTGGGTCTCATTGCCGTATGTATCTTGGCATCAACGATATAGAGGTGGTCCCATCGGAAGTCTGCCTAGCATTCAACCAGCCTCACCTACAGCCTCAAGCTACATGGATGTTTGGACTTTGTTTTGTATGGTGTCTTCGCGTAGGACTTTTCTTGGAATGTTGGACGACTATCTTACACCCCCAACTCAAAGTCACAAGACAGCCATGATCCATCCACCATCCGTTCCTTGGAATGGGTCGAATCAAGATGATCACCAGACACACGACTGAAAAAGGATCAGCCCTACCTGCCCAATAATGAACGAGATCGCGAGGTGAGAGGCGACTAGGCGCGGCACAACTATCGTAAGCAGCTCAAGTGAGGGAGAAATATCAGGCAATTCTAAATTTATCTCACCCTGAGAAAAAAAGACTTCACATTATGGGGTTATGGACAGAGTATTTGAAGGGGCCTGTGGTGCTTGTTGCTTTCAGTAGACTTGAAGGACTTCATCGTTGTTTATCTCACCTACCAAATTGACCCTCTTATCATCAACTCCAAACATCCTTAAAGATGGAGAGTGCCCAGTATACTTCATCTGTCACAGTTATTCTCGTCTTTTTTATTCTCTCGTCATCGCTCTTGGGTTTTGCTCGCGGAAAATACTCATCAGTGACCAGTAAGAAAGAGAGTAGGTATTGTTATCCTCAGGGGCCTGAACCATGGCCAATCTTGGGAAATCTCATCGATTTATTGAAGATTTTTAAGAACCCCGACGGTGAATTATTGAAGATGGCGAAGAAGTACAGATCCGTCGTAATGATGTGGCTTGGCTCTCAACCCGTCCTAATAATCAACAATGCAAAGGATGCTAAAGATATGTTGGATCATGTAAGAATGCTCACAGTCATGCTATCGATCCATAAGACTGCTTAACTTTCAATTGCTAACGAGTAATTGAATATTAGAAAGGGTCCGTATACTCCGACAGACCCTCACAGAACAGTTTTCGCCAACGCGCGTGGCCTTGGAGATTGCTAGGAATAGGCGTTGGCCCGCAGTTCCGCTTGCTCCGGAGTATATACAATCGATTGCTCGGGCCTCAGCAGTCTCTCAAATTTCGAGACTACCAGGACTACGAAGCCGCAATCATGCTTAAGGATCTTCTACATGCGCCCGGAGAGTTCCAAGCTCATTCAGAGCGCTTTGCCATCAGTGTTATGTTCAGCGCTATATACGGCGTACGCCTCGCCCGACTCGATCATCCTGTTATGACGGAATTCTATAATATCTGGACTGAGATGTTGCACTGTAAGACAATCGTGCAAATCAGCCGATAAAGAAGCTTACATATTTCCATAAGATTTCCAACCAGGTACTCTTCTGGTAGACTATTTTCCAATTCTTGAAAAACTACCCGAGCGATTTCAGCCCTGGGTCAAGCTTGCCTCGGACTTACAAAAGCGAGAGTCAAAGCTATATCGAGCCTTCTTGACAACTCTGAAGACGCAAGTCCAGGAAGGCATAGCACCGAACTGTTTTGGGGCTGAGTTAATGAAGATCCAAGAAAATGAAGAAATCGACGATGATCAGGCTATTGGAATTCTGGGCATGCTCATTGGTGCTGGAGCTGACGCTCCCAGTAGCGTGCTACAAACATTTTTCAAGATCATGGCGATGAACCCCAAAGCTCTCCGTGCCGCTCAAGAAGGCAAGTATATCTTTTACCTGTACTACTTTGGTTCTATTCCTGAATATTACTGACGCTGCTGTAGAACTTGACCGTGTCGTAGGCCCGTCACGGATGCCTACATGGGAAGACGAACCAAATCTACCTTATCTTCGAGCTCTCATCAAGGAGGTTCATCGATGGGCACCTGTAGGAAGTTTGGGCGTGCCACATGCAGCCTCTCAAGAAGATTTGTACCTTGGACGCCGGATTCCAAAGGGCACTGTTATTTTTCCTAACCTTACTGCACTCAATCGTGACTCGGAAATTTACAAGGACCCGGATGACTTCTGTCCCGAGAGATTCTTGGGCGACAATTTAAATGCCTCGGCCAGTGCAAACCACCCGGACTTTCGTAAGCGAGACCATTTCCATTACGGATTCGGTCGTCGTGTTTGCCAAGGCATTTTCGTGGCCGAAGCATCACTATACATTGTCATTGCCCGCGCGATATGGGCATTTGATATAGCGCCCCAACCTGGTGCTCCGCCCTTAGACCTCGGAGACAAGATCCGTAAGTTCTCGAATATACTGTTTATATCTGTTGTGTAATGTAGCTGACTAATCGATGCCTTCCTAACTTCAGCCGGTCTGATCACTAAGCCTAGGCCATATCGCGTTAGTATTGTGGCTCGTTCAGATGTAGTAAAGCAGGTAATCCAGGATACTGTATCTGGAATGACTACGGACGTCCTGGATTTTGATTCGGTGAAGCTAGTTGGAGAATTAGGTACTTGACCGCATGTGCCGTTATTCCACGTGACGATACAGCCTATGCTTTGTGGGTAAGACATTGGATTTCTTAGAGGAGAACTAGGTAAATGATGTGTAACTATACATTCATATATATATATGAAACAAAACCTCGCTTAACAGTAGGAAAATCACCTCGAAGAATACAACATCCAATTCACTTAAACCAGCTCGTAGTGATTATGGTAGCACCTCAGTGGCAATACACACACAATGACTGTGATATAGGCAGATATTAGAACCATTGGGTGAAATTCATTGGCTGAAAAATCTAGAATTGCTAAGAACTCAATCGCATGGCTCGAGGCAGCTAAATCAAAGATGACATTAGACCCAATACAAGGTAGTCGGGCCATGTTGTCACACAGAAAAAGGGGTACCCCTCACCATGTAAGTGTGAAATTGTTGGTTAAGTATATGCTGTAGCTGTTATGCAGCACATGTCTCATGTGCGCAGCGAAAGTTATTAATAGCCTGCCACACACAATAGCTTTCCAGACCGTGACTGCATGGCAGCCCCTCGACAGCGTCGCCAACCTGGCCCCCTTTATTGCGCCTAATTGTTGCAATGCAAAGTAACAAGAGGCTACCCGCCAGTAAACGCTTGCAGTACTTCGGTCTGTTTGGCAATATACTTACCAACATAATTGTAAGACTAGAAATAGTCTGCAGATTCGTGACGGCATGCAGGCAGTCAGCCTAACATTTCACCTTCTACTCATTGTATCCCCCCAAGTCTTTAATTACTATCCCCACCGTCCCTGCTTCAATGTGCCTAGCTGGCTCTGCTACGCTCTTGATTATGTACCGGGGGTAAGATCAGGAATAGCGCCGGCTATGTCAATTGTAAGTTGACCAGTCTGCGTTTATCGAAGCGCAAATTCAATTGTCGCATCCAATATGACGTTTGACTCGTGTTACTGCATGTTGGCCAGCCTGCGTTCAGTAAGTAAATTTACTACTGTAGCGTCCAAAATCCAGTCCAGCCTTCGTCAAATATCATTTGAGCTAAGGATACACCCTGCGGCGTGACATTGGAACCAACCCCTCACAATTTTGGGGGCTGTCCGTTTCTGGAATACTTAGGTGACATATTGAAGCATACGATATTACTATACCCGTCTTTGGTCTCGCCACTGTAGTCCTTGAAATGCGAGATACAACTTTCTCTTTATTTCCCGACAGCTGCTTCATATTCCGATTCCTATTTATGTATCTGATATCTAAGTATCTTTGAAGGGCGCGAACGCATTTCACCACGAACGGGGCGTCTATTAAGTAGGACGTGGTTCGCAACTCCAAGCCTTCGTAATCATACCGGTCGCATACATTGCTACAGCATCTTTCACGTGGTATTTTTGACAAAACAAAGCAATGTTGAGCTATATTCTCCTTGGCTTCTCAAGCATCCTGCTCGTTGTGCTCTGGCACAAGCTCTACCCAAAACCGTACCCAGGTATCCCCTATGTTGAGTCGTCCGCAAGACGCATCAGTGGGGACGTGCCTGAGCTGATGTCGGTAATTCGGGCGACCGACGAAATCACCAATGCTATGTTTACCGTCACCACACAGAAGCTCGGCATCCCCATCGCCCAGATTCTGTTTCCTAGATTTCGCAAACCGCTTATCATTCTGGATGACCCTCTTGAGGTAGAGGACATCGTTGTCCGTCGCTATAACGAATTTGATAAGGCACACACGAACGTTGGCATTTTTGTGCCTATGTTTCCCCGTGCAACACTCAGTCAGTACACTACGCCCGAGCTGAAGGCACAAAAACGTCTATGGGCCGATGTAATGCATGTTGATTTCCTCCGCAAGGCAGCTGCACCGAACATCCGTAAGGCGACCATTGAATTACTCGAGCTTTGGCGGCTGAAGACCTCCGCTATATATAAAGATCAGCCCTTTAACGTTTATGAGGACTTTAAGAATGTCACTCTAGATGCTATCTGGGTTGCTCTAGTAGGCGAGGAGCCCGGGTTAACGAGATTTGAGCTTAAAAAGCTACAGGCACAGGTTACTAATGACAAGGTCCAAGAGCCAGCACCACAGGGTGCTTTTGTCAAAGCAGAGGTGGCGTATATTAGCGAAGCGATCGCACGAAACGCTAAGACCCCGATGCCGACATGGGCCCAGAAGCTTGAGACATATACTCCGCGTCATCGTAAGTTCCGCAGCACGGTTATCAGTGAGATTACTCGGACAATGAAGAAAGCTGTCGATCGTTATGAACGTCTCGAAATGGGGACGCTCGAGGCAGACGACTCCGCTACTTGTATGATGGATCTGGTTCTTCGCCGCCAGATCCTTGAGGCCAAAAAAGCTGGAAAGGCACCAACAGATCCGACGAAAGATCAGAATATGCTGGATGAGATGTTCATCATGCTTGTTGGGGTTCGCTGCCCACCTTTCCCCCTTTTCCGATATTAGTCTTGTAAAGGAGCAACTTGTCGTTGACACTTAGATAATTTAGGGCCACGACTCTACAGCTAACGCCCTTGCCTGGTTCGTTAAATTTATGGAAGCTTATCCGGATGCCCAAAAGAAGCTGCGGGAAGAGCTGAAGACCGCATTCCCTGGTCCCGATCCCCCAACGGTTGATCGCATCCTCGACACCAACATTCCCTATCTCGATGGCACGTGCGAGGAAAGTCTCCGGCTGGCCGGCACCTCTAAGGGTAATCTTAGGCAAGCACTGGTTGATACTGAGATTCTAGGTTATAAGATACCAAAAGGTGCCGAAGTCCTCCTGAACTTACACATTAACCGTGCGCCGTTTTCCTTCGACGAATCTAAGCGTAGTCCGAGCTGCCGTGCTACTATAGATAAGCATGGAAATTGCTTTTCCGACGCTGCAGGACGCGATCTTGCTAGCTTTGAACCAAGGAGATGGCTTGTAAAGGATGAAGCTACGGGTAAGGAAACGTTTAACGCGTATGCAATACCGTCTCTTGCTTTTGGTGGCGGCTACAGGGCATGTTTTGGTAAGCGTCATCTCATTTTTACTCTCATGTATTAAGTCCTCTGTGACATGCAATCTTGTACCTATTCCTTGCATCGTGACTAATGGTGTACACCAACCACTATAGGACGCAAACTAGCGACAATGGAATTCCGCATCATTGTTGTGCTTCTCATTCTAAACTTGGATTTCATAGAATTGCCTGAGGATCTTAGATCAATGCGGGCTTCTGAGAAGCTTTTCCGCCACCCACAAATGCCATTCGCCAGGATTAGAGTTCTATAACGAATGAAAACCGTTGGCTGACCCAGTGGCTTCAATACCGTATTGACAAGATGTAGGGCAGTGGGTTGTATATAGATCTCATAAGTAATAGTAAGAATGGCCTCGTCCATGCGGGCACCACATCACTTAATATACTTGGTATAGACAGGTTACAGTCTCCACTTAAAGGACCAGAGCAGATTTACTATATATTTTATAACCACTCATGGGGTCATATCAATGGAAAGACTATTCAAAGCCATTAGCCTACCCTTTTACAAGGAAGTCACGATTGAAGCAGATATCAAGCAGACGACTCCACTCCAAGGGGTCCCTAAGCTGAAAACCATGCAAGACAATGCTAATATCCATGACCACTTGGCCTGGAGAAGTTTATGGTAAATATAAAATCCGAATATGTAAGAATTATATTACGCGCGGTCACTGTGCGGTAGGTAGTAAAGTAGAAGGTTCAAGCGTTGTCCGGTCACTGGATTATTGTTCTCTTCAATCCCTTTTGGCCAGTATCAGGTTCGGTCTATTATGGGTCGGTAACCCTTTGTCTACCGAGTTATGTCTAATCTACGTAAGCATAGAGGATAGAGGAAAGCTATTCCGCCTTGAGACAATAACATATACGTATTGGCTTGCTTTTTCAATACCATGAAAGTTGTCTAGTTGAGAGAATCTATTCCCTTCAGCTCATTACTTGTCCATTCCCACAGTGCACCAGGCATGTTCTCATCTCTAGCCGCCGTAGACCCTTTGACAGGCGCACCAACGGGCTCATAGTACGTGCCACTGACTACATTAGGGCTCGTGGCAGCCCAAAGATGGTTGCGGATCCCAATAGCGACGGGCACGCAGAACAGCGGCGAGATCGGTGCTGTTACACGGGCCAGAGTGCTTTCCTTTCTCAAGGAATCGGCCATGCCTGTGAGAATTCTTCCAGGATGCACAGCAGATGACTTTATATCGGGATAGCGGCGAGCAAGCTCTCGCATCAAGCCGATCAGAGCCAATTTGCTCTGTCCGTAGCGCTGTGCATATGACTATATTGATAATTAATGTCAGCATCAAGCTACATATACTAAACATTATAGGAGAAATAGGTTTGTGGGAAATAAGATAACACACCATCTCTGAACAAGTGGTTTTCAGGCTGCCGAATCGTATACCATCTTGAGGCGCTACTGCGTGGCCCTCACTCGAGACGACGACTATGCGCACATCTGGGTTAGACTGCACGGTGCTCTGCATCAAAGGCATGAGTAACCTAGAGAGCAATGCGTGACCAAGGTAATTAAGACCGAAATGTATTTCGTAACCCTCTGGAGTCAGACCAGTCGCGACACGTATGATGCCTGCGTTGAGAATGAGGATGTCTAGCCGGTCTGTTTTAGAGACCAACTCTGTAGCACATGCTCGGACGCTCTCAAAGGACGTCAGGTCCAAGTCTAGAAAACGTACAGTTGTACGGGTTTTGGTGTCGTCATCTTGATCCTTGCCGTCATAGGCCTCGCTTGTGATCCGATCGATAAGCGCTGTCTTCGCGTGTTCATCGCGCGGCAGGTCCGCGACATAGATATAGGCAGGTCTCCCATAACGAGCCAATTCGATAGTAGTCTGTCGACCTAAATCACCTGCCGCCCCAGTGATCAATATGACCTTACCAGCCAAGGAAGGAATATCGCGCTGAGGCTCGAAGGAGACACCACTAGACGCATTGTTTCGCGACCCGAAAAGGGTGACGCGTAGCATCTCGCGAAACTCGACCATGATGAAAGTAACAAAAACGACGGATGCAGTGATAATAGCAAAAAACATATTCTAGCCGTCTTGGTCGCGTAGAAGACTGTGCTGGAGCTTGAGCCGGTAGACTGGTGAAACGAGAGGAGGTAAAGAGAGGTTGAGACAGTCAATGCCGTACCTCCTTTTCCAGGCGATTTTGTCAGGTCGCGGGCGGGCAAGCGGCTCTGCACTTTGCCTTGTGTGACAGTGAATTCACATTCAAGGGTGATGCATCGCTGTAATCGGCTGCAGATGGTCGGGACTGCACGGCGACGAATCAGATCAGGCTTTGTAGTTTTGATTAAGCAACCCCAAAAATATTAGCTCGGCAATGCAACGACGGTGATTGATGACGACCTCCAAAAGGCTGATTGAGATGTATTGATTCAAGCTAAGCTGTCTAATGTACACCCCCAAACAGAAAAGGAGGGGGGGTGGAATTATATGAGTTTCATTGCCCACTTCAACATCACCTAAGAGAACGTTCTAAGCTCACTGCATACATATATATATTCTGTGTGCCCCCAGAAAATCCTCCTGGCAAGATCTTGGATAGCACTCAGTAATCTAGCCAGTCATGTATTGATGATGAGTAAGTAGCCCCAAACCAAATGGTTTCATTTGGATTCAAAGAGAAGGCCCGATGACAATGACTACAATCCAGGAAGAAACACAACACGATCTATCCATGCTATGCTGCTACCCTAGTCATCACAGCAATGGAAGCATACGTGATCAACCAACGCCTACTTCATCTGCATCCTATGCAGAGATGGGCTGTAGTCAATTAGGAAATGTATTCATTAATACGACCAAGGCACTCTAAACGAGCGTGATACTGTAGGAATTGAATATGCAAGACATAGATTTGCATTCCTAGCGTCTTCTTCCAAGCCAGCTAGTACTCCTGCATCTGGGCGTCGCAAGCTCTTACTAACCATAGCTGACTCCTCGGGACATGGACAGGTCTAAGCTATCCTGTTTCTGCGTTTTTATTATTATTATCTTTTTGTTGTTCTCTTGCCTTGCCCCGCTCACATAGGAATAGTTACCTAGAGTTAAATGCCAGTCTGCATGCGCGTTGGCACTTCCTTCTAGAGCCCGTCATTGTTGGAAGTTCATATGGCTAGCCTGCTTCAATGGTTGTATTCTAGAGCTGTCTATGCGACTAGGCTTGACTACTATTGGCGTGTTTTTCGTTATGCTGCGGCATGAAAAAGGCACAGATTCCTGTTGGTGCTACACTAATTTGATTGGATCATTGCCTAACATAGCGTGCACCGCTCTTACCCAATCCCATCAAGCCTGCAAGCGACCAACCACCTGGCATCTTTATTCACTTTTGGTATGTCACAAATAGCCCCCAGAATAGCCTCAGAGAGTAATATCGGGCGAAGCCACCTCTTCTACTAAGTTTGGCGAGCAAATCAGATGGTCGATCAGTAAACTACAAGCAGGTTTGAACGTGTTGGCCTAAAATATGACCATATATCCAACACCGACTTTCAGGCATGGCATGCGTGCAATATATTAACAAGTTTATAGTTTGGTGTGGCTGAGGGTTTTGTTGCTCTGTATGGATACATGTGAGCCCTTTACGTCATTGAATATCAATCTATTTTTGCGCATAACTCGAGCATATACATGAAGCTGTATGTTGCAGCAGGTCACACCTTCACACAACAGGCTTCAGTCGGAACTTTTGCAGTTGACGCAGACAAGCCTTTGGCCCCGGTAACACCATTGACGCAAATCGACGACCAGGCTTAGGAATTGGTCATAATCTGTCTCTTGCCACGTCTATAGAATAGACAGTATTTGTTCAGTATAATTCCATACGTCTAATCCCAAATTCCGAAGACTCAAATGCTGCCGTTCAATTTGTAGTCCCATGAACATCAATAGTCAATATATCAGATAGAGAGCTGAAGCTATCGTTCGAATCAGAGGAACATAATGTCAACTTCACCGGAACTTGGTACCTCTCTTTACCAGACCACGGAGGAGCTCGTATCAGAATCTGCCTTTAGAGTATGTGTCACTCCCTCATCGCTTCAAAATAAAAAATGCCAAAAACTTGAGGAAAGGCAAACAAGGTTGACTTTGAATGCTTTTATTTAGGTTGTCCTCTGGTTTGGCGTCGGCCTTTGCACCACGGCATGTGGCATTCGTTTTGGCATTCGATTCGCTTGCTTCCGCCGTCTACTCATCGAAGACTACTTGATGCTGCTTGCCCTATTGATCCTCATTGCCATCGCCAGTGTCCTTCAGCGCTACGTTGGAGATATATACTACATGATCCATGTACAGAATCAAATCCAACTCCCCGGGCCAGACTTCGAACAGAGCCTTCTCGCAGGCTTGCGAGCGGATGGGATCGTGCTAGTGACAGGAGCAATCGGCATCTATACTATCAAACTGAACTTCTTATTTTTCTTTTATCGTCTCGGGCACCAGATTAAAGCTTATCGGATTGCCTGGCGCATTGCACTGTTTATAATTCTGGGCTCTGCGGCAGTCAACCTTGGTGTGATCCCTTACAGTTGCTCGTTCGGCAACATCATACAAATCACCGTAGACTGCGCGACGGAATCCAGTGTCAGCCATACATACACAGTTTATAAATTGACGGTGGCCCTTGACGTTATTTGCGATGCAATCAGTGAGCTCTCTCCTTGAAATTATGTTACGGGTGACTAACCTTGAGGAATTCATTTAGTCGTTGGCTTTCCCGTCGCAATCACCTGGAGGACAAAAATGACGCTGCGCCAAAAATTTGTGCTTACGAGTGTATTTTTGCTTGTGGGTTTCACTATCGCTGTGACTGTCGTCCGCGGTAGTATCTTTGGTGGTGTCTACAAAGATGTACAAAAGGCCGATCGCAAAGTATTCGACACTGCTTGGGTACTGTTCTGGCTATTCATTGAATATATCGTGTGTGAGTATATTGTTTTTGCTTACTCGGCCTTTTGGTAAAACAACCACGATACTGATACTATTCTTTCATTTAGCTCTCCTCATTGCCTGTGTCATCTCTTTCCGTTCACTCTGGGTGAACCGAAAGCAGAAGGAAAAGAATCAGTTGATCGAGATTGAAAAGCAGCGGCGCATCATAATGGCTCGAAGAGCTGCCAAACCCCCGCGCTCCAAGTGGCAAATATTTCATAGAAGCGTCCTGGATACACTTGCAGAGCTCGAGGGAACGACCCTTGAACGAGACAGCTCTATGATGATTCAGCTCGAACCACCTTCGGGTACAATGACGGTAGACTTCTCGCGATGGGGCAACGATGACGACGCTGGAATTGGGACCAAGTCAACCGTATCATCCTCCCGTTACGAAGGCCCCCCCAAAACACACAATGACTCTTCTGAGCAGTTGACAAAGGTTGAAACAAGCACATTAAACCAATCAGAGTCTTCGTCGGAAGCGCGCAATTAGAGGTATAATGGCTTGGGTGATGGCTTGGGTAACAGATACCAATTTTTAAACGTTGGAGAGGAGGACTAGGTCGGAATGTCGAACTAGAATGGCGGCACCAAGCTGAATGCCTGATTTACATGATCAAGACACCTTCTTGATTTATCCTGACGATTTTGAAAAAAAGCAGTTAGTTTTCATTGGTTTCCATATGAATAATATGATCGTATAAACCAGCTCCATGCTTCAGAGTTCAATACTGTTCCTGTGAAACGCTTGAAACGACTGTATTCTACCTGTTAGTATATATGCCTACTAACTCCATGGTACGATTTATTATCAAATATAAGCAACCTTTCTTGGACAATCTGAAGCTTTTTGTTTTCTTAGCGTCACTAGTCGAAGAAGCTATTGTGGTGGCCGAATTTGCTAATTTTCGCCTATTGGCAAGGATGACCTTCATTTCAAATTAATTAAATGATCCGATTCCTTTTCAACTACTTGGACAGTAATGTTTCAAACAGTATTTAGGTCGATTCCACCACTAATAACGTTAACATGGGGTATAAGGATGCCAGTTCTTCTGCATCTTACCCTGTTTTGCGTCTTGTGTCCTTTTGCGGAATGTGAAGGAATTTTGTTGAGGAATTTCGAAGGATGGTATTAATTAACTTGTCGGATATATTTTAATGGGAAACCATGGACATACAATGATATATTATAATAATAAACTCTTGATGGACGAGGATGTCTGCAGTCTCCCTCGCTCAGGGGAAGGAGGCGGGGAGGCAGTTGTGAGGAACATCCTAACTAACAGGTAGTTACGACCTATTCTACGTTATTATCGTCAGCTTTCTACCAAAGCATAGTGATGATTCGAGAGTCTAGCAGCAACGGCATCTAATATTCTTCGCAAAACAATGTTGCTATCGATTAGGAACGTTCCAGATCTCTTTATAGCATATCCGTTGGTGACAGTTGGCCATAATGCAAATATTTCTCCTTCCTTTCAAGAGGAAGCAGGATGGCAACTGGCAACAACAGATAACGAAATAATGAGGCAGCTCGACAACGAAGTGTGTGACCCAGCTGTGCCATTGGTTCGAGGGCCCAGTGGTACAGTTGGTTAAGCCGAGGGCATCCCTCCACTGCCTGGAAAGCATTCGTTCTGTGACAAGTGGGTTCGAGGCCCCACTTGGAGCAGCAGCAAGCTTGGGTTCGCGGCCCCAAGTAAGCACCATTTTTTGGCTGTTATTACTGAGAGTTTTGGCTAACTTAGATAAGGTGAGACGTCCCTAAATTGCATCGTAATTTTGAAGGGATCAAAGCGGCTTCATGCTTTTACTACATGTCGTTGAAAAGGCCAGTTGCACTTTAAGAGGCTTTGTGAGTATGTAGAACAGAGGAGATATATATTCATTTACTAGTAAAGGCACAGTAGGATAGATGTGTAGCCAGGGATACGATCCTTTTGTGCGTTTTACTATTCTGTTCATCCAGCCTGAAGAGACCCATGTGACAGACGTTGGCATGCCACATGCTAGTCAGACTTAAGAGATTAGAGTCTTTGAAGTTTGAACAATTTGACTTGTATAGGTACTCTTGAATAAATTAACCTTCACGGAGTATCCACACCTCGATTAGGTTCACCCAGGAAGTTGCAAACTTGTATTTCACCTGCAACTTACAGATACATACACTCAAGTACATACACCTTTTAATGGGTACTGTGCGCAGCGTTGTCATCATAACGCAGAATTGTAGTGAGTTCACACGTTGTTCGTTTTAACCGGTATATGTATATATGTGATATCAGAGCCCCGCCTGGCTGCTTGGTGCCCGGCTGCCTGGCAGCTGCGTGGTTAGTCATATCGGATAAATGAAGGCACGGCGGGGACGACGGATTATGAGTGGATAAAACTTTTTGGTCCACGCCCTTTTCCCCATCCGGTCCCCCCTCAGCCCCCTTCAACCACCATCCGAGCCGCGACCGCACGCGCATCTCACGAAGATTCCCCGGACATCCGCCGACAACTTGCCGTCCTTAGCAACTTTTTTCTCAGCAACCCGGGCCTGTTGCAGATGGCATCTTACCCGGAACCATCTGGCAATGCTGAGGGAGTTCCAGCTGCTCCTCAGCCAACCACACCCGTCCACCAACAACCCCCAACCTACGAAGGCCTCGCGTCGCCCGTCCCCGCCACCACCGTCGCGCATCATGGCCTCCAGGTCCTGCAGGCTGCATCTGCAGCTCCCATGGCGCCGGATCCAAGCGATCTAGCCCAGCAGTATGCGCAGTCCGCTGCCATGCAGATGGGCGATCCTCAATTCTCCCAATCTCTCACCACCCCGACATCGACAGGACCTGTCGATGGGACCCCGGGATCACAGAAGGTCACGCGTCTTAGACGCGCTTGCGATATGTGTAGTAGACGCAAAGTGAAGGTGAGTGTCCGAGAAAGCGACCCTGCATAAGTTACCAAAGAGGTGCATAAAGCCATGAACTAGAACTGACAATGCCTCAATGTCAGTGTGATGAAAGCGGACCCCCCTGCAAGCCATGCTCGGATCTTCAGGTCGAGTGTACCTTTCAGCGAGAGATGAAGCGTCGTGGTCCGCCGAACAAGCATGCCGAGGCAGCCAAAGCCGCAAAGCGACCGCGCACAGAAAACTTGTCGCCAGCTCCGCACCACGCTGCTGAAACCTTGGTTTCAATCGCTGCAAATAGTGATGCAGTCTCGTTAGACGCGGAGGCTATTGCGCCATGGCCGGTGTTGGAGCTTCTCGTCGACGATTTCTTTACGTATATCCATCCTCTCATGCCGTTCCCGCACGAGCCATCTTTCCGCGGTGCATTCAACAACCGCATAGATAGATCTAGTGGCCAGTTTTTGGCACTGTTGGCTAGTATGATCGGTGTGCTAGTTGCCTCGTTCCCTCGAAGCGCTAGAGCTCATCTCAAGGCTCAGCAGAGCACCGGGCTTTTCCCCTCAGCAATAACAATGATCCAGCATTGCCGGTCTGTAGCCTTGGAGGCTCGAGGCGCTTCTTTCATGGCAAAGGAGGAGATGACTATAGATGATGCGGCAACCAGTTATTTCCTAGGCCTTTCTGCAGCATATACACTGCAGTGGAAGCCGTGTAAGCGGTTTCTGTCCGAAACAATGACATTTTGTCGGGAGCTTGGTACGCATCGGCAAAGGGATGCATCTACCATAGAGGGCCAAGTACCGGAACTCGCAGCAGAAGTCAATACATCGGCCAATAAGCCCATTGACCACATCAAGGATCAGATTGGCAAGCGCATCTTCTGGGTTATGGTTGCTGGTGTTAGGTAAGCTGAGCTGGCCCAATCATATTAATGGTATCTTGATATTAATTTGTGCTCAGATCAATGACTCAATTAGGCGCCTCTATCAACGAAATACCGTTACCACCACCAACCTCCCAGGAGCCGTACCCCGAGCTGCCCGTGGAGGTCGATGATGAGTACATCTTCTCGGACAATATTCTTTCCCAGCCAGAAGGCACAATGTCCTTGATCACGGGGTTCAACAGAAATATTCGCACTTATATGACAATGAACGAGTTAGTCGGTGTTGATATGTGCTACGGAATCAATTTCTTTGATTGGAATGCGCAAAAGAACATCCTAAGCAATGGGCTTGCGAGTGCCAAACAGGCCGCGGAGAACATGCCTCCAGACCTTCAAGTCAAGATAGAACCTAACCAAAGCGATACAACGGGGTTTGACGCCTTGGGCTTGCAGTACTATCCACCAGCCTACCCTCCCACCCAACCTTCCAATGACGTGCGCCGTGCTCTTGCAGAACAGCCTATGCGCCGCCGCCAACTCCAGTTCGAGATTCAGAAAGCTAATATCTACGCATCTCAATTGGCGACGCGCTCATACTTCGTGGAGCGATACCTGAATCTTCGGGACGCCCACCGCGCAGATCCCAACTTCGCCGAGAGCGCCGAGGCCGACTCCAAAGACGACCGGGACACCATGGTGGCCAACGAACGGGAACTCATCGTTAAGAACCTCGTGACCGTGCTGGCGTCGATCAGCCAGCGCAACATGGAGCCCAACGGCAGCTCGCTGATCAACAAGATCCGACAGGTGGCTAGCACCCTCCTCAGCGACACCTCGGAGCGTAAGGGCCCCGTGGCGGTCAAGGCCGAGGAGTACCTCGGGCGGTTCCTGGACATCCTCGTTAAGCTCGAGAAGACCGGGGTCGGCCCCCGCGCTGAGTCCATGACGTCACAGGACGAGGACGAGGAGCTGCGGCACTGGGCTAGCCTTAGGGAGCACCAGCTGCAGTTTATGACGAACGGTGGCGGCTTCTTGGGCGATGCGTACTGAGCTGTGATGGTCATGGTTTACAATGCTTAGCAATCCGCCAGCTAACGACCGTTGTGCCTGTATATAGATATAAATATTCACGTTGGGGAGGGGGGCTCCAAGGCCCTATGTACAATCTCATGAGAGGCGATGCCTTACTACGATTTACGCTTAATTAAGAATTTTTTACTCGAGAGCATTATTGTAGGCACGGTGCGTGCGATGATCATTTAGGCGTTGCGTGATTACTCTAGTTGTTAAAATAGAATTGTATAAAGGTTTAAGATGCGAAGGATCTCTAATGGCTTAGAAGACCCCTTCTAGGCATGATGATAATGATGAACTTATTAATGTCCGTTGGGAGTGTGAATCGAACAAAGAGGTGTCTGGATACTTAAAGGACGAGATTAATCATAAGCACATATAACCTTCGATTAGATTAGAATTCCACTATCTTTAATACAACACATATTCATCCATTGCTGCCTATCTTTCGAGTATGTACCTAAATACATTGATGCGCTGCCATGGCGTATATGACGACTAGAGTACCGGAGCAGAGCCAACGTTTCGCGTAACATAAGAAATCCTCCATCCCTCTAGGTAATGGGGCTCTTGGAGAAATAATTGCTCCAAGCTCCATTTGCTTAAGGCACTATAACTAATACCCGCATTATCGTGATAGCATGTGTATGCTACTGAGAGAGAAATTATTTATTATATCATTCCATTTTAAAATCCCCTGTTAATAAATTCATCAACCATTCTACATCAACAAGTTCCTCACGTGAGCCAACGCAAGTAAAGTACCCAATGCGGCAAAAACGGTCCTCGTCAGCTTGATTCCGAGATAAAACCAAGCCGCTGCACTTAATGGCCTTCGTCTTTCTCTTCGTGTTTAATATGATAAGAACCAAGAAAAGTTCCTGATCCATTGCTCTAAGCTCTTCTTCTGTAGTCGGCTGACCGGCATCAAAAATAACGCGGCACTTTATCTTTGGCTTTTCAGAGAAATCTGGTGGGCAATGAAGCCATGCCATGTAGTCTCGCACGATGATTCCAGTGCTAGAGGCTGGTATGTAAGGCCCGGTAATCGTGAGATTGCTTATCGAAGATGATTCTATTGAACTATTTTCGGACTCGGGCGATATAGTGGTTGTTGCGACGACGTCTTCGTAGTTTAAATTGGTTTCTCTTATAAATTTCATGGGGCCGTCTACCGAAGCCCAAGACCAAGAGGGTGCTCTATCCTTCCGGCGTGCCTCTCGAACGAGGGGATATATACCTGGCTTATCCCTTACCATTTTCCACAATAAGGATATCGGTAAAGTCTTTTCCCACATGCCGGATAAGTCCGTCCATATTTACCACCAGTGCGATGGCGGTAGTTCTCAGCCAGCCCCTCAATGGCGGGTAACTTGTCCTTTGGCTTCGTCAAGTCCCTGGAGCAGAAGTCCTCCACATATTCATTCCAGTCCTGGTGGAAGGGCTCAAACCTGTATAAACCAATGTACTTGATAAATACACTGGGTTGTATCTTTTCACAATCAAAGATGGTGCCGAAGGAGGTGAAAACAAGCCATCGCGGTGAAAGCTTCCATTCCTGGAACGCCCACCCACGACTGGCAATGGGCTCTGCCGTGGGGTCTTTATACCATGAATATATACTCGTAATTTTAGTTCCGTTCTCTGTCGAAGTCGACGACGCGGAACTCGTAACTGGCAAGTCACAGTCGGACACCGGCCAAAAAAGGCCACCTCCACAGTCTGCTGCAGCAGAAGCTACAATAGTGACGAATGCATTTCCGAAAACTGAGCTCATGCGTTTAGATTCATTGCACCAATCTTCATCTGAGTCCTGGATGATACAGAGCATATCGATCCATATATACGTCAGGCCAAGGTCCTCTTTCGTAACTTCAACCGCCTCTCGAAGGGTTCTGGGAAGGTTGCGTATGAAAATTCCTCTCTTCCGTTCTGCGAATGTATCTCGCTGAGTGATGAAGGGGGTACAATGCCCCCAGCAGTATGAAAGAGCAGCGTATTTACCAGTTTGTATTCCCATCTCCTTCGGGACGATGAGATGAATTAGGCCTTTATCGTATAAAGATAGATCGAGAAGACGGGTCGGCAGCTCGGCCAGGTTTGTAGGTGAACAACCATGGTCTTTCACGCACGTGTTTAGGTAATTTTTCGCCTTCTTTAACGAGGGGTCTGTAAGCAACTTTGGAAACAAGTTTTCATGTGCTGTCAGGAGTTAGTTTCGGGAGGACAAAAACTGGAAGGGTTGTGACATCTAGTACAGATATTTATGTTCTTAAAACCCCTCCTATGTGACGGATGGTCCCTTAAGGAACAAAAACGTTCTACCGATCCCGGCATGGTGAAGCGAATCCTGTTGTGTTCATCTTTGACTCCTTCTATCATGACTAACGTGGATTCAGACTCCTGACATCCATTATACAGCCTGAGGGCTCGCGCAGCTGTCGCGCATAGACGGCATCCCTTTTCTAAATTCGCTAATACATCCTTCACTGTGCCTATCTGAAGCGAAAGGCCACAGTCCAGTAGGTCAGGGGTTATACGAATCGTACGGCACCCAGAACAGAGGTTTTGACTCATCGTGGAGAAGATAGAAAGGGGTGGTAAGGGGCAAGTATGCAGCACCCCAAAGAACAGGGGATCTATCTAATAAATACTAGGTATGTCTCGAGCGCCACCGGCCGTTCAGCGCGTCCGCTCCAACAAACTGCTCAGCCACCTCCGATCTACTTCAAGTAGAGATAATACCTCAGAAGCTCAGTCCTGCAGGCTGTGACTCAAGGCCGCAAACTAATTTGGGAGGGTTGGTATCTGTTCGCGACCAAAAAAGGCAGTTGAGGCGCTTTCAGCGCAGTGTTGCATTTCCCCCTCAGCCTTGATGCATAGTGACGTGGGATGATTTGTTTCGTCCTGGCAATAGTCAACCAAAACGATCGTTTTCTGGTTGGCCCAGTACTGTGGGTTCTTGAAGGATCTATCCCCGAATGGGCCATCTACTCTTTTGAAAGGACATTCCTAAGAATAAATGCTGGATGTATTGCAAGCTAGAAAGGGGATATTTGTAAGATATACGTAACATGTAGATACATGTATATAAAGACAATGACAATATGGGACAAAGTAATGAGGAGTATAGTGACTTGATTAGTGTAAGGTGAAGGTATAGGATCGGGCAGGCCCCTTGTATATTCATGTGTAGTACTAGGCGGCCATACGTAGGCCCGTGCCACCCTCAGCCCTGTAGGGCGTATCTCAACAGATAAAGGGGGATACAAGGAATAATACTAGCAGTGGAAGACATTCATCCCTAGCAGTCCCTATTAATCACATTAATGATCCTTTTTATAAACGTTATTCAACTTATTTTTGAATATATTATAGCGAGGGACTACTTAGTGACTTAAGGCCATTAAAGTAAATAAGCCGCACACTTATTTAAGAAGCTGCAGCTAACCTACAGCTGTAAGGGAGCGTTTTTTTTCTACCATCATTTATGAATACACGCACACTCACACATACACGCACTTTGTTCAAGTATAGCCAGGTTCTAAACAAAGTGTTACATACAGTTTACGAGAGCTATATTAAGTACTTATGTAGAAATGAGTGTATACCATTCTGTTACTCTTCCTCCATCATTTTCATAATTGAGTGTCATTTATCCGATATCCATTTTGCACTGCCCCGAGGTCACTTTACCATGCACTTTGCCATGCTCACAATTTCTCCATGTTCACAACCTCGCCAGTCTTTAGTAGGTAAGGTGTAATGCGTCCCAGCGATGCTAATGCCTTGGACGTGTCAACCCATTCTGCCTCGTCCTTGAGTGCGGTCGGCCAGTCCGGATCTGTGGTGATGGCCTGGATCGCCTCAACGCTGGGAAGAGTGTACTCGATAAAACAGTCAAAGTCGGCGTAGTCCCAGCCAGTGCGATTCTTGCTCATTCCCTCCTTAAGTGCGCTGTTCAGCGGAGCCGGTGTCTCAAACTAGGTATATGTCATACGTCAGCCCTTTGCGTAGTTCAGCATCCCATACAAGGAGACTCACGAGCGAATACTCAAGAACGCCGTGCTTTTTGAAGATGGGCATGGCAAGAGGTAGGTGGCCTTCGATAATCCACTTCATGAATTGTTCATGAGTATGCTCCGGCCTGCGGTAGTGGGTAACGGTGAACTTCCAGTGCGTAGCGCTGTCGGCCATCTTGCTGATTTCTTATAATAAGTTTGTAGTAAGGTAATAAGTGAAGTGGTGTTCAAAACAAGAAGCAGCGGGAGCTAGATGGGACAGGGAGTGAAAGGTCTGTTGGCTATTTAAACTACGCCCCTCGGTCGGAGTTAAGGGCATCCGGTACCTACCTATGAACTCCATTGAATTAAGTAGCTTTTATATACCATGTAACGGATGTCAGATATGCAGTTAGATGCAAGGGTTTCAATAAACATATATTAAGAATAAGCAAAAGTTGCTTGGGGTCTAAAATTTACCACGTGCGTAAGCCATTTTATATAGGGTGTATGATGGGGTTACGGAATCCTACATAAGTTATACGTGAGACGCGAGGGAATATAAGGAGCAATAAAAAGATGGAGGATATCTTCTCAGTAATTACTAATATTCACATTAATATGTGTGTATTAATAAATGATAACGAAAAGAAAGCTCTCCTGTAGCTATGATTTAGCTGCAGCACCCTAAAAAGTACCTATTATCTTATCTACAAGTGATTTTGGGTTACCAGTTGACCCCTTATCTTAATGTATCAAATAAATATTAAACTATACATTTAAACACTCTCTGTGATGCACCAAGCAGCAGCGTTCTCATCAAGTCAAATCAAATCATTGAATGTCCCAGTTGACTTCACGATATTTACTACTTAATTTGATTAGTCTCCATTGGACACTACACGGATATAAAAGTGGTCAAAGCTTAACCAAGGTCAGCAGTCCGGTAGTACAAGGCATAAGGTAGCTAATAGCTAACCACCGAGAATGTCACGATACATATATATAAAAGAAAATATTTGAAACCTATCACGGGTATCAAGACATATCAAGTCAAGTCAAGTCAAGCTAAATCAACCAATTAGTTGAGTTGATGAGAACGCTGCCAAGCAGTAAATGCGGCAAATGTATTATTAGTGGTCTTCCAGGACATTTTATCCTAAGAGCTTCCTAGATATGGACCTATGGTCCCTGCCAGGGCACTTCTTACACTCTCGCATTAGTCTAAATTCCGGACCTTAATCCGTATGCAAGTCCGTTTCTTCGTCCGTCTAGTCTTATGATATATATGTGTAGGGGCGGCACAGGACCTATCCTAATACTCGTAAACTTCTTGGCTTGGATATAATAATCGGGCGGACTTTTCAGTCCTTAGCTTTCTAGTAGCACTCAATTTATAAATTCAATCACAATTCTACTACTACTCCCGCTTCTACTTGCGATTCCACTATAATATCTACTTGTGTCCAATATGCCCCTCACTAAGACTTCCCCCCAGGCCGAATGTCTTCTAGCTGCCGGGCTACAGTCTCGCATCTTGTTTCCCAATGACGAGGAATACACGGCTCGCAACGACTCGTACTGGTGCAATAGCGCTAAGCTACACCCGGCGTGTATCGTGCAGCCACGCTCCGCCCTTGAGGTCTCCGCAGCCGTCAAAGCCCTCGCGGATGCAGACCAAGCCTTTGCAGTTCGCTCCGGCGGACACACCAACTGGGCTGGAAGCAATAATATCGACGGCGGAGTGACGATCGACCTGAGTCTCATCAACTTGACTATATACGACGCCACCACAGAGACGGCGCATATTGGGCCTGCGGCCACGTGGAAGCACGTGTACGCGGAGTTAGAGAAGCACGGACGCGTCGTGCCGGGGGCTCGCGAGGCCGAGGTCGGCGTCGGCGGTTTCTTGCTCGGGGGCGGCAACACGTTCTATAGCGGCCGCTACGGCTTCGCCTGTGATAATGTCGTGGCTTACGAGGTGGTACTTGCGGATGGGCGTATCGTCACCGCTGACACGGCCGGCGGGTACGCTGACCTCTTTCGCGTGCTCAAAGGCGGGAGCAACAACTTCGGCATCGTCACGCGCTTCACAATGCGAACGCTGGCGAGCGGCCCGATCTGGGGCGGGTATGCCGTGCTCCCCATCACCGTCATGCCGGACGCTGCTGAAGCTATTGCTGATTTCACCTCCAACATGTGGAGGGATCCAGATAGTACGCTTAATTTTTCCGTTTGCCATATACCACGTTTTGGAGGCGACGCCGTCGTAACGGTCTGTACGAATGTGGCTGGGGTGGAGAATCCGCCTGCATTTGAGAAGTTCCTAGAGATGCCGGCGGTTGTTAATAACTTGAAAATGACAACCCTGCAGGAGGTTTTACCGTACACTTCCCTGCCCCCGGATTACTAGTGAGTTCTCGATGCTCTCCTATGCCTCTTCGTAATGCTACGTCATTATGTAATAGGCATTGACGTTTCGTTAGTAACATATGGTACACTCTGTGCTTCAAGAATGACGCTTCAATCATCACAAAGACAAATGAACTTCACTCGCAGTTGGCAGTCCAAGTCAAAGAGAAGGTCCCCGACGGTGATTTTTCGACGTATTGTTCCTTCCAGCCCGTACCAAACACGTTTACTCGGCACTCGATGGCCGCGGGTGGCAATATGCTGGGCCTGGAACGCTATACACACGACGCTATCATGATCCAAGCTAATGTCAGCGTGCATTCAAAAGAGCTAGCGGAATGGGCTCGTTCTCGTGTTCGCGGAATGGTGGATGAATCTATTGATGATGGCGTCTGCCCGTGGTTGCATCTTAATTATGCAAGCCCAGACCAGGAGGTTCTAAAAAGCTATGGGGGTGAAAATCTACTCAAGATGAGGGAGGTGGCCATCAAGTATGACCCTCACGGTGTCTTTCAGCGCCTGTGTCCCGGAGGGTTTAAGATCTCAGCTGTTGAAGATTAGCTTTTAGATGCTCGTATAATTGAAGCATCCCTCTTCATCATTCTTCATAACTAGTAACATACTTACATAGAGAAAACAAGTCTTTTTTATGCGTTCTTGCCCCTGTCCAGGTAGCTTAAATCTAAGGTCAGGGGTAAAGCTCATTTATCTGATTAGGTAAGCGCTACCAAGAAGCAACCCCCTATATCCCAATGACACCTGGTACGATCAGCAAACACATAATCTACTCTACATATATTATCACTTATTTTGCACTTACCGTGGGCTCGCGCGACTATTGGGGAGACCTGAGAAGCCTAAGGTTGTGTGTGGTACCTACTAAGATAAGGTGACGGAGGAGATCAGTTAAAATTTAAAACAACTTGAGAATATATATTTACTTGATTAAAACTTTAAGTTGGACTTGAAATATCATTTTGAAATTGAACAATCCTGCCTAAGTAAGTTAACAGGTGGTTTGCAGCTAGATGTTATGTTACTATACTTTTATACCCATTTTTACTCTTTTGGATGTTAGTAGCCGTGAGGTTTCGCTAGTCAATTAAATAGGGTTCATGCTGCATCCTGCATGGTAAATGCAGGCTAGCCAACTGAACTTCAGCCAAAAAACCAACAGACGGGGGCTGTGTGAAGTCCCATCCTATAGGAGGGCGATTCGCCAACTGCGGTCTGCGTTGAGAGCTTTTATCACCAACAGCTACTCGTGATAGCGAAGCTTTAGTCCGCAAACGAGTGGAGAATGGTTCCATCTCATCACCAACAAGACCCCGAAAAATGTTGGTATTGAAAGAATAGGTGGGGTTGACAAGCATTGAGTTATCATCTTGTGCCGCAATACGCTAACCGCCGGGATTGTGGCCATGCTTGACTATGCCATGGTTAGCATCGAGAATATTAGAGTCTAGTGACAATATCGATTACTAATCTACGTCCGTTCGGATTCGCAATGAAGAACTATGTGGACAATGGTAAAAGTACTGGAGAGTGTAACGTGTTGAAAGGACAAACGAGTGATACGAGTATGGTAGAAACCTACCTTTCTAGGTATCACATTAAGAACGTATCTACTTTCCCAGTCCCAATTCCTCGATAAAGATCTCAGCTGCCTTTTCACCAATAGTCAACGCCATATTGTTAGTATGAGCACTGACGTTTCGGGGTGCGATGCTCAGGTCCGCGACCTTGAGGCCCGCCATGCCGTGTACGCCGAGGCTTGCATCTACGACCCCCTTCTTCTCCAACGGTAGCATCTTGCATGTGCCCATAGAATGCCAGGTAGTAGACACATTCTCACGCAGCCATTGGTCGATAACCACATCGTCCTCGGCGGTGTACTCGATATCAGCCACATCACCTGGTAAGGGTCCGTGAACGTCCACGCAGGCGGCTTTGGATTCCGGAGCGAAAGGGGGGTGGAAGAGGGCGACCTCACCCCGGTAGACGTCCATGCGGCGCGCGATCTCTCGTTGCTTCTTGTAGGCCCAGCGGCATGTCTTTAGATCAATGTCGTTTTCGTCGGAGAAGTAGCCAGTGTCGAAATCAATGGGATCGTCTAGTTCAGGGCCCGTGATGTGTACATGGCCACGGGAAAATGGGTGCACGACGAAGGAGGAGGTTGAGAAATATTGGCCGACTGGGACGGAGAAAGGGTCGTTTGCATTGCTAGTGAAATTAAGGGAGTTAGAGCTCTCTTATGTAGGTATGATAATACATGTACAAGGATGCAACTTACGCGGCAATAAGGGTCATCATGAGCATAGGCCTGTTTGGCTCATTCTTAAATTCGGCGTTCCAAGTCTTTTGAAATTCGGATCCCAGTACGGCAACATCAGCGTCGTTGGGCCGAACTTTGCAGGTAACATCTAAAGCATTCCAACCCAGGGTCTTGTCGTTGTTTGTGATCATGGCTGGGATGTCGAAATTCTTGTTGGCGAGCCCATCTAGGGTCTCCGACTGCTCCAGGCTAGACTTGTAGGAGACGACAGTGTTGAGATGGTCTTCGTATCCGACCCCAACCCCCGGGATATCGGCGACAACTCCGACGCCTGCCTGCTTCAGGATTGCCGGATCGCCGACCCCGGATCGTTCGAGTATCAAAGGGGTACCAATGGCGCCGCCAGAAAGGACGACCATCTTCCTGGCCTGAACTGTGCGAAGTGTCGACCCTTGATTTGATTGATAGAGAATACCGGAAGCCCTTCTACCGTCAAAGAGGACTTTGACAACTTTGGATTCTACAAGAACATGCAAATTCGGATGCTGCCCATCCCGTAGGCGGGGATGAAGATAACAGGTTGCGGCATCTTGTCTCTTGCCGTCAGGAGAGATGTAACTCAACGCTCGTTGCGCGCCATTAATGGTGTTGAGGTCATTCAAATCTTCGACTTCACCCCAGCCAACTTGAGTAATAGCATTGATAAAAGCGTCCTAGAGTCTGGAAGAGCGGAACGTGCCCTCGGAAATATGCAACGGACCATCGAAACCATGTTGCTCTTTAGGACCTCGACCATGATACGTTTCGAGCTATGTGGCTTAGTACATGCGAGATGCTAGAATTCGATCCATGCTGCATACCTTTCTCATCGGACCCAAGAGGTCTTGCGCCGACCACCCAGGCGTCTTCCACGAGTCCAAATCGGACCGCTGGGCTCGACTATACATGAGCATGTTTACAGCGGAGCCTCCTCCGAGTACGCTGGCAAAGGGAAGAACAAGTTCTCTATCAGCCAGAGCGGTAGACTTGTTCGCCTTGACGAATTGCACCCTGGTGCTGTTGGGCATGATATGCATGATGTGGAGGGCCGGATGACTGATCGTTGGGTCGCCTTCGGTGTTGGCGCCCCTCTCGATCAGTAGCACAGACAAGTCCGGATCCGCATCGGAAAGTCTGGCTGCTACGATAGAACCAGCGGTTCCGCCTATATGAAGCGATCAGGAATATCCCTGACGAACTACTCGATCGTAAACGCGAACTCACCTCCCGCGATGATTACATCTACGGTGTCGATTCCGTCCGGAAGTTCCTGGTAGAGCGGCATGGCGATGCGGAATTGGAGAACAAATCAAGTATTTGAAGGGACTTATCTGCACAAAGATGGACTACAAATCAAGCGCTGAGTTATTATTTCGGTTGAAACAACTATGAAAGAACCAAGAGGTATGTAATATAGTTTGAGAGGATGAATGTTATGTTTGACCCCTTTGCGCCTCGAGGTGATCGTGCCAGGGGTTAAAAGACTTGGGAAGATGGTTAGCGAAGCAGAATTCGACGGGAATAATTATCGAGTATATAGGTTAGTTGGTGCTGTGCCGTAAGGGAACCTAGTACATACCTACATGCATCTGCGGCTCCAGTCGTGATGTACAGCAACATTAGGTGTCAAGGTATATATACAGAACAACTAGGTTAGGCCTAACTGCGTTAAGTCGTTGGGATACACTACTGGTAAGTTGTATTTTATTTCATTTATACTTTGCAGATAAAATTTGCGTTTTGGACACCTTATATTCATTATAAATAAATTGATATCCTGTATAGAATCGTCTATTTAATTCTCGCATACTTTTTTTTCCATTGTCACGTTATACCTGACAT
This sequence comes from Whalleya microplaca, assembly GCA_022497155.1. NCBI lineage: Eukaryota > Fungi > Ascomycota > Sordariomycetes > Xylariales > Xylariaceae > Whalleya > Whalleya microplaca. The sequence continues at coordinate 220,779 of MU385724.1, forward strand.
CCCGATACAACATCTACAACTAAAAACTAGACTATACCTTGAGAATGGTTTCACGTTCTACCTAGGTGTAATTCAATATTCATCTAGCATTAGCATAGAGGAAAGGACGATAAGTGAGCTCAAGGAATTGATATGCGAGACGATTGCGATTTATACAAGCGTAGACACATATGGCGCTCCATACTCCTAGAAAGTCGACGCAGACGAGAACCGTAGTTCAAGATAACTTCTTTCATACACGCGCACTGGTGTATCCTAAGTTAGCATCATCGGGATCCTAATCTGGACTTGTATAGTCACGCCGTAACACGGCCGATATGGCGCATATCGGCCTGGAAAAGTACCTATCGATCTGAAGGTGGGTTGCTAGGTCAGCTTGCCTAATGAGCCGACCTAGAAGTGGAAAGCGTAGCTCATGCGGCTTAAGTATCAGCGCGAGACACATTGGCCCGCGACCCGAATGCTCGCCTCGTTGAAAGTGGCTGCGGAAAAGATGTCTTCGATGGACGGACGAGACCTTGCCGGTATCCGAGCGGGGTTGCGCCGAGCCGGTCGAGCGTGTCAAGAATAATAAGGACCACTGCCGAGTCGCGCTAGTCGACTACGACAAGGCCTCCGGAGTCTTGAAATTGAAGTATTGTCGCATAGACTTTCATGGTGGTTAGGTTATGCCGACCAACCTAACGGCTGGCATTGGAAGACATGTTTGACCTAGATATTTATACTTCAAGAATTCGAGAAAAGGATGTTTCATGGCCCATATATATTACCTAGATTATTATATGGACGTGACAGCACCTTCCCAAAGATAGTGAACTGGGATGAAAGATAAGATTATTACGTAAAGAGTATATCAACTGTCTGTGATAGGCGCTTTTTTCTCAGCATAGTATCACGGGCAGGTTCGCCTCGTGGTTGTGCAGCAGCGCATGCACCTTCTGAACTTCAGGTTGTACCTAGGTACTGCTTCCATTACGTCGAGGAATGCAACAATTGATGTCTATTGGTTGGTTGAAATAGAACACTAGAACGATAATTGCTGACTATATCTAGTGGAAAAGGGTCTGATCGTCTATCATTAGTCGCAGTAGCGCAATGATTTTCTATAGTAAACACTGAATTTCCATGAACTGTAATCCGTACGTTCAAGTGTAGTAATGAAGTATAACATTAAAACGCCATATTCCGAAAACACTCAGACTCAAACCCGTGGTACCCAGCTGGTGCATGAGGACTATTTGGGGTCTGGGAGAGGTTTTATAGCCTCGACGAAAATAAGGATATTCATGAGTATGGACCCCGAGCATGTATGTAACTTAGTAAGTAATTAAATAACAAGGGACCTTCCACAGTGATAGAGGGTCAAACGTGCCTGCCAGCAGCAGCAGCCCCGGCAATGGGGCTGGAGAAAGTAGAAGCGTGGCTAGAAATGAGGTAAATGTGGCTGAGACGTGTAATCTGCTGTGGCGGTGCCCTTCTCTTTTTTTTGTTTTAAGATCCCTGTGGCAAATGGAATGCAACTTGTCCCAAGCAAGACAAGCAAGACCCAAGCACCAAGACATGCACCGATTCGATCCCACCGATTGATGTGAACTTTGGTTGGCGGCCTGTCAGACCTCACAAGCACCTCTCGGTTTGACTAAGTAGTTAAGCAGAAGCTTACGGATTACATACAGGACTGCTTAACCTTTGCCGTGCCATTATTTTCTTCTCCTTTTGTCCTCGCTGTCGCAACGTCTCTATCTCTTCATCTCTTCTCTTGTCTCTCTCACTTCTCTCACTTCCAGCTGCCACGCGTCAGCTCGGTCGGCGTTCGACCTGTTCTACTAGCAGTTTACACACTACACTATATTCAGCCCCGGTTATCTCTTCCTAAATTATTTAAATCGAGGGATAATTTCGGTCTCCATTAAATTGAGGCTCGGAGGGTCTTTATTGACTAGCGCCTGGTCCACTTTCTGAACTCCCGTCAGCAAGCAACCCAGCAGCCAGCCAGCCAGCCAGCCAACCAGCCAGGTCTCAGGTCGCAAGGCCGGGAAGAAAGGAGAGCAGCCAGGTTTAACAACTGATTAAAAAAAATATTGTCGAAACAGCCTCTGACCACCTGCATATCCTTGTCCACCACTGACACTACACCCTTTCCAACATCAAGCCGACATTGGACACGATTCCGACATACCCCGATTGCTACACCTCCTGTACTCCGTACTGCTGCATTGAAGAGCCGCTAACTCACGCGACAAATCTTGCCACCATCCCATCAACCGCGGCGAGGACAGCATGTCATCAGCATCAGGGCTGACCAGACGTCGCGGAGGAGGCGGTGCAGCTGCCACCGACGAAGGCAGCAACGGCGCCAGCCGATCCAACTCGGCCCAGAATGTACGCGACAGCGCCCCGGAGACGAGCTACGAAAACAGCGAGAATGGCCACAAGATTGCATTCGACCCGCGCGATATCAGCGAAAGCGCCGAGAGGAGCAAACAACCGAAACTCACACTGATGGAGGAGGTCATATTGTTAGGACTTAAGGACAAGCAGGTATGGACTCCAGTAAATAAAATTAAAAAAAAAAACACGCCTAGCTGCTTTGATTATCACAATTGGAAAACACTAGTCTTGAGAATGCCGCTCCGTACTGACGATGGCCGTTGATCAGGGCTACCTTTCGTTTTGGAACGATAACATCAGCTATGCGTTACGTGGTTGCATCGTCCTCGAATTGGCCTTCCGGGGTCGCGTGGGCATGCAGAAGGATCCCTCCAGACGGCGATTCCCCCTGGCAGACCGGATAATCGAGGTCATCGACGACACGCTCACCGGCGAAGTGCTATTAGATGAGGCATTGAAGATGATGAAGCAGAGCGAGAAAATGAGCGTCAGCTCGTGGATTGACTTGATGAGCGGTACGTTTTGACCACCCGACTTGACTATATATATCATGTTGGCTTACTCACGCTTTGTCAATTGCATACAGGCGAGACCTGGAACCTTATGAAGATCGGCTATCAACTCAAGCAAGTTCGCGAGCGGCTGTGCAAGGGCCTGGTCGATAAGGGGATCCTCCGCACGGAAAAGCGCAACTTCCTGCTCTTCGACATGGCCACCCACCCTGTTGCCGACGGCGGCGCTAAGGACGAGATTCGGCGGCGCGTTAGGAACGTCCTGACTCAACGTACCGTCGTCTTACCGGGCTCGCAGTTCCTGCCCGAGAATCTCGAATTCCGATACATACGAACCATCTCTATGGTCTGTGCCGCCTACGCTGCCAACGTGCTGGAGAATGCCCTGAGCACCCTGGGCCACGAGGCCCGGGAGCGCGCTTTCACGCAGACGGACGAGTTGCTTGCGGAATACTCCCAGTGGCCCTTCGGCAAGAAGGCGAGCACCACGGGCATCGGTGCCAACATTCCCCAGGTTATTAACGAGGTGAGTTATTTGCTGTGGGAGCGGGAGCCTTGGGATACTCCTTGGACATGATCTAATCATCTTTACTTATAGGAGGTCAACAATGCCAAAGACAAGGAACTCCAGCTCGAGGTCGTCGCCGCATGCTTGAGCGTCTTCACCCGCCTCGACTCCCTTCTATAGAGTGGCCCGCTTCCACTTCACACACTTTTACTATAAGAACGCAGCCAACCGACTTTTCCGGCGTTTCTTCTCCGTCACCCTCCCGTCGCTCTCCCCAACCGGAAAACCACCCGGACCGGTCTCCAAAAATTTCCAAATGTAGAAGGCAGGCAGGCAGGAGTATTGTTCTGGATCAGCAAGAAAGAAAGAGAGGCGAGCTTTTAACGACCATACGCCCGGGCCTCCCCCCCTTTTTTATATCCTACGGGGCAGAGAGAGACGGAGAGAGATGGGATGGGAGTATTAAAAAAAAGATGATCTGGTTGGGGGAGAGAGGGAAGGTTCTCCGAATTGTGCTATTCGTCGGTGTATTCGAAATGGATATCCCCAGGGATGCGAAGATGTGGATAGCTATATGGGATAGCACAAGGAAAACAAGTTCACCCGTGTCAATTTCTCAACCATGTTGTAATAGTCTAAAATCATGAATTTTTCTTGAATCCATGCCACGCCCATCCATCATCATTGCCTCTTTCTTGCCAGTGCCGCTATTTTACTTAGATGATACGACGTGACATTGCAGTTTTCTCTCATTGACCAATAACGCCTAGCCTGCCTGTTCGTTCCTAGAGAAGCTGTATAGTGTATACCGGCACCAGGTAGCTCATGAACACCCATCCATCCGTCCATCTTTCATATAAAGACCCCCTTAGCAGTCCGCTCACTGCGCCTTCCTCACCTGCCCCTTCCACCCCCCCTTCTCCAACAACCAAATAGCCTCGACGGCAAACGCCCTCGCGCTGCGATGTCCCCTCCCCTCCTCCGCACCCGCCTCCTCATACAGGCTCGTCACCACGCCCCCCTCACCAACCTGCGCCCATATCCCGCGCGGTATCTCGTCCCTTGCCCCGCCGAACTCGCCCACGCCCAGGCGGTACATCACGCGCCCGAGCGTCTGGTACGCGACGCACCGCTGTCCCGGGACGGCGCTGCGCGCCAGCCGCGCCAGCTCGGAGACCGTGTACCCGGCCGCCTCGGGCGCCTCGCCGTGGTGGTGCAGGCCGCGGGTCGCGGGGACGGCGCGCGCGATGCGCGGGGGGAGGAGGCGACCGCGGAAGTCGAAGCGCAGGGCTGAGATCGGGAGGGAGGTTTGGTGGGGGTAGTATGGGCTGTCGCGGTCCGCGGGCGAGTGCGGGGTGGGTAGGGGCGCCATCCAGGCTAGTTTGCTGGGGTCGGCGGGGAGCGAGGGGAAGTATTTGGTGTGTAGTTTGGAGAGGAAGTCGGGGTCTGAGGGGAGCAGGTCGGTTGGTTGGGGGGGGGCCGGCCAGTGTGGTTTTGGTGCTGTTGTTGTGCTGGCAGGGGGGTTGGTGGAGGGTTCGGAGGGGGAGGCGGACGTGGATATGATGTGTGGTTGTGTTGTCGTCGCGGCCTCGGGCTTGGTCTCGGGCTTGGCCTCGTATTCTTCGTCTTCGTCTGTCACTGTAGGCTGCGGTGGACGGCTCGAGACGTTGGATGTGGTTGGTTGTGCTTGGTCTTTAGGTAGTTCTGCTTCCCGAAGAGCTGTTGTACTTGGCTGTGCCGATGTATCTTCTATCCGTATCTCGGGAGGACTCTGTATAGGCTGTTTATCGGACGAGGGGTCTGAAGACGTAGTAGGTAGATCGAATATCGATGGTCCGGTCTTCTCGTCCAGGTTCGCACGCTTCAATAGCATACTCAGTAAGTTGGGATCGAGGTCACTGAACAGCTCTCGTTGGGCATCCTCGATCTCTTGTGACGACATCGACGCCAGTTTCTCCCTGTTCTCGCGATCTATCTTCTGTCTCTCGCTCTCCTCGGCCGGGGCCGGATGCGCATCGTGTCTCGGGGCTACGAGCGGCTCGTTACTCGACGTTGTGAAGACCTGAGACCTCCCCTCTTCCGGTATGATGACTTGTCGCTTTTGCTTGAACGCTGATATGCGCGTGCGCTTCTTGTGCTCGGGGAAACCGGAGGTGGACGACTTGACCTGAGGGAAGCTGGGCGCTTTCGGCTGGCTCACCTCTTTCTCTTTGACGTCCAGAATCAGATTCATGATTGATGATTGATGCTGGAGCCTCAAAGATAATTTGAGAAGAAAAAAACAGTCTCAGAGTATATCTATGATGAAACTTATCAAAAACGCGTTGTTTCTGCTCTGAAGCGGGAGATCATGTTTGATCGGTTGATTATTGCTGGTGGACGAAGTACATGGAAGAAAAGAGTAACTCCAAAATACTTGCGTACGGAATATTGATGCAGCAAGCCACTCGGCCCTTCCAATTCCTCTGATTAAGAATTAGAGTTGTGGCTGGTGCAACGGAATGGCACTGCAGGGCTAGCGCGGACCCACACCAAGCTCGTGGAAATTCCAGAAAAGGCGGATAGCGCATCGGCGCTTAAGCAGCCAATCATCAAATGCCACCCGGCGCTTTATGGGTGTGGGGATCAAATTGTAACATTCGGGCTGAAACATAAACAGGTACGTACCTTCCAGGGCTGCTGCCAGGTCTCATGTGCCTCGCTAGAAAAGGTCACATCCATCAACTGGACACATCTTGTATTTAATCACTGATGCGAATTGCCCTTGAAACATGGCGTATTCTGCTTTTTCGCGAATTACGGGTATTAGAGTCAGCTCGTCCTCAATATACATTGCGCCGTTATCCGAGACATCTCAGCTTTGGGTGGCACACGATGCTATATGTGACCAAGGGGTACTAAGACTTACTAATTGAGATGAGTTTTTAATAAGTCATTTGGACCCTTTCAAACAGTGGAAATGCATCATAAGTAGTAAGAATCAAAGATGCCAAGTTGCATATTATTGATCAAAAGCCATCTCTTCTATGCATGGAAAACAAGCACTGTCAATAAGCATTGGTCATTCTTCTGGAGCAAGGTATCTACCTACCATATCTCATACCCATTATATCCTATCTCATATGTTAGATGACTTTCGTTTCAAATGCTGCAATTGGCAGGCTGACAGTACTAGCTTTTTAAATAGGTACAGCTTAGGTTCATCGAAAGTGTGTGTTGCCTTGTCAACTAGGCCAATGTCGCAATAAGAATATTATCCAACAGTCCTAGGTTAGATTGACATCATCTATTGCGATTATTGCGATTACGAGAATATTACCAAGAAACATGGTACTGTGTAATACTGGCACCTGAATTCCGTCAACTTGCAAGTGCAGGTACTCAGGTATTCAGGTACTGTGGCAGTTCGGCAACATGCACCCCTGTCCTTTATCTGCAGAGATGGATTGCTTGCCGATGGGGGCCCCCTGTCATTGTGGCGGCTATCTTGCGTTAACCGTCTTTGTGGGTCCCGTGCAGCGCCCATGGTGTGAAACAGACATGAAAAAAGAGGTACGTACCCCGCAGATATTCTTTTTTTCCACATCTACGGAATGGAGCGGAGAGGCTCAAGCTGCATGAAAATAGATCCCCACGCAGCCTTGCCGACTGCTCGGCTCATTCAGCACGGCCCTACCAATGTATGGTTCGGAGAAAGGTACTTGTACATACTTCTGCCACTGCAACTGTACATGTCAACACAAGAACCCTATACTTCTCTCTATTTTGTTTATGCCTTGAAAGAGAAACTCCGCCTTGTCTACAAAGAACATTGAAAGAACCAACATCTGCAAAGCAGTGTACTTACTTTCTAATCCTGGCGATGGCATGCATCCATTGCCATCTCCAGTTAGGTATACCTTAACCCATACCTATAGGGTACACGCTGGCTTATCAACCTACACGTACAGCTAACTCCTATGTAGGTATGTTGTCCCTGTGACACCTATGTGTGGTCATACCTACTGGCTGTGCTACCCTGGCATGACACCCCGGGCGATCAGAAAGTCTGATAGTAGCCTCTGGTCTGTCTACCTACTAGTTACCTAGGCCGCACTAGAGCTAGTACATGCACTTTACTTGCTTTGTGCCGGGCTCGCTACTACTGTACTACGCAGTACTAGTTGGCCTGCCTATGTATGCGGTCCCGTCTCATCCTCCGGTTTGCCCTTTGGTAAAATGTTCCTATGCATTACCCCTGGTTCTTCTCTCATTATACGCATATGGTGAACACCTCTGGTCCTCTCTCTCCCCCCTTGCCCCTTCCCCCCCCCAAGGCGCGCTTCGTTCGTACTGCGTACCGGCAAAGCCAACCTAACCTTGCGCGTGCTGGAGGTGTCATATGCGTCCCCCTAGGAATTCCCCTTTTGGCCCAGTTAGGCCCCATTCGCATTCCCCCGAAGCTACATACAAAGCCTAGGCAGAGAGAGTAGACAGAGAGTAGACAGAGAGTAGACAGAGCCAGAGAGGGCCAGAGAGAGAGAGAGAGAGAGAGGCCCAGAGACCCAGAACCTGCCCGCCCCCCCCTACCCTTCCTTATGTACCCCCAATCGTCGGATGAGTCTCGCGATCTGATGCCAATGCACCGCGCCATACTATTTCCTCCTGTTCATTCACCCTGTTCATTCACTTTGGATGTTTCTCCCCTTGAAATCCTATTGTCCCCAATGACACCCCCCTAGCTTAGTTCCGATCTTTAATTCGTTTTTTAATCATAAAATTTCCCCCGTAACTCTCTTCTCTTCTCTTGCCAGATAGTTGGTCCACGCCCCGATTTTTCTCACGCTCACTCGGCTTGTTGGAGAATAATTCCCAATTTCAAAAAAAACGTAGCCATCCCCATCCCTCCCGCACTCAAACACAAACACACAATTCTTTCCCTTCTCTACTACTTTTCCCACCCAACGGCGATGGGGTCCTCTACATAAATCCATCCAAACCTATCACTCCGCCGCGCCTTTTCATTCTCTTTTTTGCGTCATTTTGCGCATCGGAATCTGCTGCATCGCATCCTGGCATTCTCGAGGCCCTGTACCGCCATACCGACGACTTTTTCCTGGGACCAAGTTCGCTGAGCTGGCCCTCTCACAATCTTCGGGCAATCTCGTGAGGTTATCCAGGGCGGACTCCCAACTCCAACAACGCACCGACCGCGCGATTACAGGTCACGTTACTCGATATACTGCACAACGCCTTCCATTCATACTCTTGGCCAATAAGCCAATAATCGGTGACGCCACAACAGGAGAAAAGCACTCACCCAAAAAGGTGCAATTCGTGCAATTCGTGCAATTCGTGCAATTCGACGCATAACCTCACCTGGGTATCAAATTGGACCCACGTGCATCCGTCGCAACTTTTGTTTCTTAATTGTGCAGGTTGGACTATCCACATCCACTGAAAGGGTAGTTGCAGTCATCATATCTGCAATTAAATCAATTGCATCGCCGGTGGCCACCACTTTCAATACCACCACCACCACCACAGCCACCCAACCTTGTCACTCAGATAAAATATAGTAATTTTATCTTGGCAACATTTCCCTTCATTTCTTCGCCAACTTTTTCTAATTAATATCATTTCACCCATCAGAGCTACTGCATTGCACATACCACAGAGAAATTGCAACATTGCGAAAATTGCAGCTAATTGCAACTAATCCCTGACTCACAACGCCCGGAACCGTCAATAAGTCGTTCACAATGGCTGCAGGTGCCGGGAAACCCCCGGCCCGGGATAGCTCTTCCCCGGAGCTATCCGATCCGCCTTCTCTCCTGTCGGTGCCGGCATCACCCAATGGATACAGCAGAGCAAGGACTGGCGGAGAGCTCGACGAGATTGTCGTCGACCCGACGACCATCAGATACGACGGAACAGGCCAGCCCATGCTGACAAAAGATGGATTACCGAGAAGGAAGCCGGGTCCGAAGCCTGGCACCAGGATCAGCAACAAGCGAAGTAGTGCCAACCCGGAAGAGGGCGAGAAGGTGAAGCGTGTTCGGAAGCCTAAGGATCCCAACGCACCGTCGACTCAGCGGAAACGAAAGGCGACATCGCTTGAGGGTGAAGGGAGTGAGCCTAAGTCGCGAGCTACCAGTGTCGGCACCGGTGGCCCGTCACGGCAGACCAAAATTACCGAAGTGGCTACCACGTTAGGTCGGCTGGAGCCAATGCCTCAGAGGGAGCCAAAGCGTGAGGCTATTCCGGGCTCTGTGTCCAGCATTCTCAACGCCGACCCTGAGCCGCCTAAACAATACCACCACCAGCAGACGCACCAGCAATCGCATCAGTCGCCGCCTCAGCAACAACCAGCACGGCCTAGCATGCCGTCTCGGACCAGTGGGACTAATTATGACCCTATTCGGTCATCCAACTACGACCCTATCAGAGAAACTATGGTGACCCACAGCTATTCTAGCACGATGGGATCTCCACGTGGACCTACTACTAGTACACCTACTGGCGTCGTCAACCGCCCAAGCGCGTCGCCATCCATTGCGAGCCTCGTTGACCCTCCTGTGCCCAATATCATTTCGCCTGTCCCATCGCATACCTCCTTCGCTCAAAGCACACAACAGCAGTCCCACTTGCCGTCCCAATCGAAGTCGCAGCCGCGCGCTCACCAGGAATCTAGCTCTATGCCCACATCTCCTAACCCCTTCCGCAAGGAATTTGCACCGCCTCCGGCGCCGGCGCCCAAGCCGTCCGCCGCTGAGGTTAAGAAGCCTGCACCCCTTGCAACTTCTATATCTCTGTCCAATAGAGATATGTCCAAGATTGAGATTCGCCCCAGCTCAATCACCACGATCGGTGCGTCAGGTCCCAAGAAAACGCCTCCCAAGAATCACAGCACGACATCCTCGTCGCCACGAGTAAATGCTGCGAAAGACTCTCTGGCGCCCATCCCCGGCGCCTCAGAGCGTTCCATTCTAGATTTCGGCAAGGCCGAGCCTGGAAACGAGCTTGTCACGCCTTCCATCATCCTTAACATACCCCTGAATGGGGAGACCAACAAGTACGTGAATTTCATGCGCGTGGCCGAGGAACAGTATGGTTGGGATGCCCTACACCCGCGACAAGCTGAGCAAAAGGCGCGCAAGGCACGTATTGCTGCCGCATCTGCTGCTCTGGCTCAGAATGACTCGAGCCGCGAAGGGGATGAGATGTCGGACGACGAATCAGACAACGATGATTCGAATGTCGAGATGGGTGGCACGAGTGGACCGGACAAAGCCCCCGATGGCAAGCCTGTCAAGAAGAAGAGACATTTCAAGGAAGATGAGTACGACAAGGATGACGAGTTTGTCGATGATTCAGAATTACTTTGGGAAGAACAGGCTGCGGCTAGCAAGGATGGTTTCTTCGTTTACTCCGGACCTTTGGTTCCGGAGGTCGAGAAGCCTGAAGCTGGACGGTATGTTGTACGATCTACTGTTAAGTTGACTATGCTAATGGGATCTAGTGGCGATGGTCTTCCCAAGCGAGGACGTGGCTCACGAGGCGGCCGAGGTGGCGGCCGTAGCGCAGCTACAGGCACCGGTCGGGGTCGCGGAGGTGGACCCGGCTCTCGTGGAGGCGTGGTTAGGAAACCGCGCATGACGAAGGCCGACAAAGCCCAGATGGACCGCGAGAAGGCCGAGCGCGAAGCCGCGTTCCTGAAATCGACCGGCAGCGGCTCCTACAATGTACTACACCCTGGCAGCCCGCAATTTGCGGGCTTGTAAAAGCATTACTCGGCAGTTTTTTATGGGCAAAGCGGACATTGTAAATGTATGTACACATTGTGTGAAAAGCGTGGTCGGGGTTTCGGTGTGGGGTCAACAACAGCAGCACTTGGCATGGCATGGCATATCTTGCAGCGCAGCGGTTTGTGTCTGTCTGTCGGTCGCGTACGTACCTGAGGTGATGGTGCTGTGCTGCTTAGACTAGATTTGTGTCCTGATACCATGATTTTTCTTCCCCCTCAGCAGCATATTCCACGGCGTAAAGGATAGGGATAGGTAGGGGGGGTCCGGACATTTGACAGTGGACGGGTCAGCTTCAATTGCCTTTGTTCTGCAGACAGCGAGAATTGGAACGGATAATGAGCAGTGGCTTTTTATAATTTTAGTGTTTTTTCGGGGCACAATGTGAATGTATTGTAGAGGGGAACAGTGAAATGAGAGTGCTAATTGAGGTTGTGATTTGTGAATAGGGGAGGTTAGTTCTGCTCTGAGGCAAGTTCGATAGGTCTCAGTTATGTGCAATGTTGAGATACAGGATTGATGAGACTTGACTGACTTGAGGTTCAGCTATTCTAGAGTGGTAGATGGCCTGTTATATACACAATGCTACTGTTCGTGCCTTGTGCATACTGTACCAGTCCTTGGCCCTCAATTTAGCATGCAACACTCGCCTCAAAACTGATAAACTAAACATTCGAATAGCTGTAAGTAAACAACGTCACTTACCTCGGTATCGCGACCCGGGCTTCATCATCCCTGCTAGGTGGCTCTCACATAATTGGTGCAGCCAAGACCCCACCGGATTTGTGGAAACGCGCTTCGTGCCCCCGAAGCCGCGCACTATATTCGGGGGGATTTGACGGCCGGGTGCCGTATAGAGTCGCGTTGGGGAGGGATCAATAGGTAGGTAGGTAGGTAGTATGCAATTCTTGTTTGTAAGCCCCGATTTCGCCATGTTCCCATTGGTCCGTCGACTATGTTGCTTAGACGTAAATTGGACACACCTATATAAGGAGTGTGCTGGTCCGCGCGGATTTCTCCCGTGCCCCCTTTTTTGTCCTTCCTTCGTCCCCTTCCTTCTTACTTCACCGACTGTGACTATAATTGAGCTTTGCCTTTAGTTGCTGTTACTCAGTTACGGAACTGTTCTGTAAACGATAAAAGGAGTACGAAGATGGCGTCTCCCCACCCCTTATCCGCCGCTGCGCTGTTCTCCCTCAAGGGCTGGATCGCCGTCGGTGGGTCCCGCACCCCCCCTTTTCCCCGTCCGACGTGCTAACCACCACCACTTCCCACGCAGTGACCGGCGGAGGCACCGGAGTCGGACTCAGTGAGCCTACCCCTATTTTCCATAACCATTCATCATCCTCTCTCATCTCGCTGGTTTCTAATGTTATCTATGGTGTCGTAGTGATCGCGCAGACCCTCGCCGCCAACGGCGCCAAGGTGTACATCACGGGCCGCCGCGCCGACGTGCTGGCGACGAGCGCGCGCGTCCATGGCTCGGCGGACAGGCTCGGGGCTGGTGGAGGCGAAATCGTGCCCCTTGTCATGGACGTCACTTCGAAGGAGAGCATTCGGGGCGCTGTTGCGGCGGTTGGGGAGAAAGAGGGGTATTTGAACGTGTACGTATGGCCCCTTTTTGGAGGCTTCCCCGTCTTTCCTTTTTTTTTCTTTGTCGTGTTAGAGATAATGGGAACTGAAGCTAACACGCGGTGTTTCCTCCCGCAGACTCGTCAATAACGCGGGTATATTCGCCAGCCGCCCAGCGAAGAGGCCCGAGGACGGTCCTGAGGCCTTCGGGGAGGCGATTCTCGCTGAGAGTAACGAGGATAATTGGCAGAAATGTAAGTCTGCCTGTCTTGAGTCGCGGGGGTGACTCTCTTGCTTCTGGGGTTCAAGGCTGATGATGGATGACTACTAGCGTTCGAATCGAATTGTACCTCGCTGTACTTCGTCACGGCCGCGTTCCTGCCTCTCCTGTCCAAGGCCGCGACTTCGCCGACGGGGAGGGTTGGCTCTGTGATTAATAACACCTCGGCCTCGGCGTTCTTGAGGATGTGAGTCGTACATATCTATGTAATTGGGAGGCTGAGAAAGTTATGGGTAGACAGAGATGCTTACGGAGAACCGCAGGACGCAGAATGGCCAGTTTTCTTACAACGTAAGTCTGCCCCCCCTATTTTTAAGCCGAGATAACGGCTGATTGTGGATACGTGGATTCATAGGCTAGTAAGGCCGCGGCGACGCATCTCACCCGCCAGTTGGCGTTTGATCTGAGCCATGACAACATCCGCGTTCGCGTCAATGGCCTCGCACTCGGTAAGACGATCTATTTTCCCTTTTTTCCCCTGTTCCATTTTCTCTCTACGAACGAGACCCCTATCGCCTACCTTAGCGTATCATTATCATGGGCCCCCTTTCTACCTACATGAGGAAGCAATACCTACATGTATTCATGAGTGTAAACAGGCTACTTCCCCTCTGAGATGACGACCGAGAACTCGAATGCCGAGAACGAGAGCGCTTACGACCCGGAGCGGTTCCAGAAGTACATGGTCAGTATGGGTGCCCAGGTCGTCAAGCGTATGGGCACGCCGCAGGAGGTCGCTAGTGTAAGTGGCACCTTGTCGAGCCTTTGTGCTTTATGACATGTTACTATGTGACTGACTGGCTACGTTCAATGTAGATTATACTGACTCTAGTTACGAACGACTATATCTGGGGCACGGTCACTATCGTGGACGGTGGGTTGGCTTTGAGCGTGCCGGGGAATATGTGAGGCATGATGATGTATTGATATTTGGGGGTATTTTTGTTCCAAGGTTACACTTAGCAATTCCATCCGGACGATGTTGAATTATCTAGGTCTAGATTTAAGTTTCAACCATCTTTCAAACAGCCATTTCAAACCCCAGTTGTGGCTTGCTGCTCCACGCTCGAGCCTACAAACACGATCAACACCGCGGCGTAAGCCAGGGTTATCGCCACGATATCCTTGACTCCGAAATCCTTTAGCTTCAACCCGGGCAACAGATCCGCGGAGATGAAACACATAGTGAACGCAAACAACAATACGGACACAGACGTGACGACGAGGCTTGCGACGAGAGACGTGATAAGAGACATGATCAGAACCGGGACTAGGAGGAACAGGCTAGCCCCGACGGCCCAGATGAAGCGTAACGCGGCCTCTTTCACCCGTTCGTCACGCTGCTTGGCGTGTTTCGGGACGCCGGGAAGCTGGCTATAACGCGGCTGCTCTATCGTAACCTTGGGCGGCGGCCTCACGTTTTCGACAATCCCGTCGATGAGTTTCGAATCCAGAAGCTCTGCGTCGTACATCAGCTCCCGGTACAGTTCGTTGCTGGCGTTGATTCGGAACGGGTCCGCGTTCATTGTAGAGGCGCGTTCAAGCATCATGTCCCAATCCCGCCATGCCGTACCTAGCACCCCAAATTTTCTATTCAGTCTTCTTGATTTTGACTCTGCTTCAAAATTTGAGGAATTGGGCGGAGGAGGGGAGGAAAGGCGCTTTGTGTCCGGTCCCAACGTAGGTAAGGTAGGGATTAGCGACAGAGAGAAGCTTACAATAGTCCTTCATCAGATTTTTCAACTTTCCTTAGTCAATTCCCCACAAATGCTTAGCTTTCACCATTCTACTTGTCAGTTGAACTATGTCCCTTTGGATCACATGTATGTTCAAACGCTGCAGGGCTGCGACGTTAATCTCGTAGTTGACAATATGCTTTCTACTTGCATCGCGTAGAAGTACGAACACGTCCGCCGAAGCTTGATCATATACACGTTTCTCGAAGGAATCGCGCAGATATCTAGCCTGATCTTGGCTCCCCGCAGCATCGGAAACTTCACGATCTTCACGGATCGGAGTGAGTCGTTTGATCTCTGTTGCCTGAGGTAGACCATCCTGTTCATGCTGACCATATTGAGGCGAGGGGTAAAGAGGTTCGCTCATTTGAAAAACTCGAGAGGAAGGCACGTAGAAGTATTCAATTACACTTTAAACATAGACTTAAGTTATACTATGGCCATAAATTATGTTAATAACCACTCCAAATCTTCAATATCGCTCAGTATGTCGTGGATCTAGATCTTCCATGTAGAGGGGAGAGACTTGAAAAGCGAGATAAGAAAGTCGTGGTGGCATTGCGTAATATAAATCATTTACACCAGACTGTAATATTTAGTACAAGTAATAGCTCCCTTATCCAGCCTTACTGGTAATTCTGGTTCGCTCCATTCCAATCGGCGTGTCCATACTAATGCAACATCATGGAGGGGTTATTGGTCAATATTACGAGGGCAAAAGAGCCGCATGCAGATTCTAGTTAGATAACCTATGATATCAGCCCCGACATAAAGGACAACCAGCCACAAAGTCACATTCAATCTCAGTTAGTTCTAGTCAGCGAGATATGGACACAGTTGTTAACGCAAGTTGGTCATAGCCTATATTTCAGAGACACCCGGCAGTTCAGTTCGGTGTATCTTCCGCCGGATTTCAACCCACCATTGACTCAGCCTTACGCAAATTCGACTGCATTTTCATTTGAGGCCTGGAACCCCTACAGTCTGTGAACTGTAGATCACACTCGATGAAGCAAGACTTGTGCTGAAATAACACATTATGGGACCTGTTTTTATATTGAGGACCATTAAGAGGTCCTATCAATTCAATTCAATTCAGTCAATTTTTAGGTTTAGGGCTAACTTAGCTCAATTTGCAACTGAACTTAATTAGCCACTCGTATATTACCCCTTGAGATAACCCTGAACCCCCTAATATAGCAAAAGGGTCAGGTGAGGCCCACGGTCGCGATATTGGTCAGCTATTAACAAGGGTTAATAGCGTAGGGCATGGCTAGTAATAAGTGACAAAGATACCAGGTAATTGCCACACTGGGTGGCTGATATAAGGGAAAATAACCTCAGAATCATTTGAAAAGCATCAGGTTTTTATATAGTTACGATTGACTTGAGTCAATTTCTCACGATAGGGGTAATCGTCAGTTACCCCCCTTTTGTGTAGAGCTCGGGTAAATAGTGTATTCGAGCGTTTAGTATTTAAAGGAGATCTTTTCACCCTCCGAGATAAGATCACTTAAATAGTTACAGCACTCAATTGACTAGTTGCGATTACGGTAGCACATCAAATGACAGTTACACGCACAATAACTATGATACAATTCAAGCCAAGTCAATTTCCCCTTTGAATTGATGGAGCCATTGGTTAAGGTTTTGTCACGACACCAACTTGTGAGATATAAGGAGTGTAGTTATTACAGTACATTAACATAGGGGATTGCTTCGAACAAAGCTAGGCATTCTTTCATAATCAATATGTGGAGTGTGTTCTCATAAGAGCGCTCCCAAAATTCAAGGGGGAAAGGTATAACTTTGATGATAAACAAAACTATGGAAATAACTCCCATAGTCAAAAGCTCCTATTTCGACAATCATCTCATGGGTTGTAGGCTACCTTAAGCTAGAGTTCATAACTCAAATAGAAGGCTGATTGTGTCTAGAAAGGTTTCATCGTTGAGAATTGAAAGAACTATAAGATGTACTTATATCTATCAAAGCCCACATACTTATACACATGCTTTCTACCAACCTTCCCAACACCAACTATAGACTATTGACAGCTTCAGCATGCTCATAAACCAGCGTCCGCGCCTCCTCATCATCCAGGTAAACGGTGAACCCGTCGTCATGGTTGCGCCCATACGAATAGCCCGAGAACCCGTACTGCCAGAACAAATCCGACATCCCCTCCTGCACCATGATGTCCTGCCAGCCGCCCTCGACAGCGACCCGCGACGCGTTATTGTCCGCGATGCCGTTCTCCGCGCGCGCCGCCGCCGTCATCCACCCGTACTCCTCGTGCACGACGGGCTTCCCCGCCTCCCGGCCCGCCTGCGCATGATCTCTGATCCACTGCTCCGCCCAGGCGATCGACTTCCCCCACCAGTCGGGGTACGTGTGGAAGGTGCCGAAGTCGACGTGCGGGAGCGCGAGCTCGGCCGCGAAATCCGCGCCGTCGGACCCGTTGTACAGGCCATCATCGGGGGAGGAGGAGGCGTCGTTGAAGCCGCCCTCGCCGCCCCAGGTCACCAGGTGGTCTGGGTCGAGGGCCTTGACGAAGGCGCTCATCTCGTCGATCCAGGATGTGAGTAGGGCGGGAGTGCAGGTCCCGCTGGGCAGGAGGTTGCGCACGCCGTCGGCGCCGCAGCGCGCCTCGTTTGTGAGTTCCCAGGCTAGGATTGCCGGGGAGGAGGCGTAGCGCGTTAGGAAGTGCGAGATGTAGCGCTGGTAGGCTTCTTTGATTTGCGGGAGGCGGTAGAACTGGATGTTCGTATTGATTAGTGTTACGAATACCTAGATAAAAGGGGGGGGAGTGGGAGCTGGACATACATCATCGTGATACTGCCCACCAAGGTTCGCGGTGTACACATCCATGCCGCCGTAGTCGGCCCAGTTGTTGGTGAAGGTCACGATGAGCTTGATGCCGACGTTGGTAGCCGCGTCGACTACCTTGTCGAAATCGGTGATGTTGATTGTCGAGGTGCCGTTCGCGAACCATTGGAAGACGGTGTCCGTGGGACCGGCGCCTTCGCCGCCGTACTGCGGCAGGCCCTGCGGGTCATATGTGGCATTTTTGTCGTTGAAGCCCCAGGTTCGGAATACCTTCAAGCCAGCCTCCTTAGCGGCGGTGAGGCCAAGTTCTACATCGGTTTGGTTCTAACATTCTGATCAGTGGTGAGCATTAAAATAGGGTGAGAGAGATGATGGCCTACGTTATTGAACGGGAAATAATAGGCATTGCTACCGGCAAAGTTGAAGTCTTCTCCGTCGAGCTTGAACTTCTCCCCCTCAACAGTGACGAAGCCTTCAGGAACTTCGCGCTTGAGGACAGGACCAGCGAAAGCTCCGCTCAGAAGCACAGCAAGCGAGAATAATCTAGAAACACTTAACAACATCATGATAATTCCCCTGAAGGGTTAAAAATGAATGAATGAAAGCGTCCATTGCGAAAATCACTGTGATTCAGCATATTTATTTGTCGCTGTGTCTTTCTCCAATTCGACGTTGCCCCTTTTGATGCCGGAGAGCCTCGACCCGCCTTGCAAGGATTCTCGGTATTGAGCCTCTTGGTAACATTCATGACATGCTTTCGGCCATAGAAAGGAGAACTGACACCCTTGAATGGCAACCGTATGTACAAGCGCGGCTTCTATACTCCATTGGAAAACTTGTACTGTAACCTTGAAGCCACATCTCGAAAGGTACCTGATTGTACCCACACCGAAGAAGAGTCCTTTAGGACATCTAACTTCAGATGCACTAAACGAGCTCTTCTACTTCATTGAAATATATATAGTAGCTCAAGTAGTTATGACTGAATATGATATGTATCTCGCTCTAAATTGTGTATATACACAGTATCTGCTGGAGTTATGTAGTTTCTAAATGAGGAAGAGGTGCTAAGGTGGGGGTGGTATATGTAAGTATATGAGAATATTTTTCATTTTCTGCAACAATCATAAGATTATACCTCGATTGCATAGTTATGGAAGTGTTAAGTAATTGAGTTCGGTTGTGAGTACTAATCAGGTCGACTACAGAATATAAACTGTAAACTTACATATAATTGAGTATACTTGTTCTATGACTACAAAGAATTGTGTTCACCGCCTGCCAACCTGATTTGACCGGCAGAAAGTAAATCTAGTGCTTAGCTAAGGTGCTTAGCTAAGGTGCTAAAAGTGCCAAGATTTCGCGGCACTAACAGTAAGCGACTCCGCACTGAAGAAAAAAAGTTTGGCCACTGAAAAACCCCAGGATGTAACCAATCATCAGGCGTTATTGCCGCTGTCTCAGAGTGGGTCATTACTGGACTATCTGCCATGGCTGCGGCGACCGACTTTTTTTTCCCACCTGCCACCTGCCACCCGTCAACGTCCCTCCATCACATCTAACACATCCCTAACACATCCATCTCTTTGCTCACCACTGCTCACCTCGATTTAATTCGACGGGACGGCCGACCTCGAAACTTCATCTCACCAGGTGCTAGTACTTCCCTAAGTACTATTGGACTTGCCGCTTGGGCGCCGAACTTTGTATTGCCCAGTACATCTCGAGCTTGAATTTCAAGATGGAGGACTCCTCGTTGAAGGTGAGTGCACCTCCGACTGGGCGAGATCAGGTGTCGCATGTCTATGTCTATGATGAATAGCAATAACCAACCGTTCACAAATCGCAGGAGCGCCTCCTCAACTCGCAGAAGTCCTTCGATGGATTGCTCTCGTTGATACCGGCTAAGATGTACTACGGAGAAGACACAACTGTACGTTAAGAGACTCAAGCTGCTTCAGCCTCGTACCCTCGTTGCTTACCATCCTGTGTCTCCAGGATCAGTGGAAGAGGAAGAAGCAGACAAAAGCGGAAGCTGCCGCCGCCAGACGGAACAAGCTGGACCCTGACAGCGAGCTGAACCGAAGTGTCAAGGAGGTCATGGACGAGCAGGCACGCAAGAAGCGAAAGCGCGACCAGGCCCAGGACGACGATGACGACGAGTGGTCCGATGTCGAGGGTGTTGACGCCGAGAAGCCTGGCGAGGGACTCCGGAAAAAGCAACTCAAGGATGCGAATAAGAAACAGAAGAAGTCTACGGACGAGCCTCCTGAGCTGAGCGAAAAGGAAGTACGAAAGGAGGAGAAGAAGGCAGCACGGAAAGAGAGGAAGGCTGAGCGACAACGCTTGCGAGAAGAAGAGGCCGAGTTCCAAAGGAGAAGCATCAAGGGTGTCAACAAGATCAAGTTGGGCCCCCGGGAGACCAACACGAATTCGACCCCGAACGGCGACTCTGTCGAAGTCGACGACATTCAGGAGGTTGATGCCACAGGCTTATCCGACGCTGTGGAGGATCAAGATTCGCCTGCATCCGAACCTGACTCACCTATATTCGATGCGAACGGCACACCGGCTGACTCCACGGGTCAAGCGCCCAGCACCACAACATCCGTCTCATCCACAGTCCCTCCATCCGAAAAGCCCAAGCACATAAAAATCCCCCCGGACACGGCAGAACTTCGGGAACGTCTCGCTGCCAAGATCCAGGCCCTCCGAGACGCTCGAAAAGCCGACGTCGATGGAAAGCCCATCCGCACGCGACAAGAGCTGATCGAGTCGCGGCGCCAAAAGCAGGCAGAACGAAAAGCGCACAAGAAAGAGCTGAGACTGAAGGCCAAGGTAGAGGCAGATCAAAAGCGGGAAGAGGCCTTGGCATCCGCTCGTGGTTCCCCTGGAAGTATCCTCAGCCCTAACGTCGACCTCGATGACGACAACAACTTCTCCTTCGGCCGCGTCGGCTTTGGCGACGGCTCCCAACTATCTCACGATCTCGCGCACGTCCTGAACAGCGGCAAGAAGAAGGGGCCCTCGGACGCCAAGACGGCGCTCCTGAAACTCGAAAACCAGAAGAAGCGACTGCAGGCGATGGACGAGGAGAAGCGCAAGGACGTCGAGGACAAGGAGCTGTGGCTGACGGCGCGGAGACGGGCGGAGGGCGAGAAGATCAAGGACGACGAGAAGCTGCTCAAGAAGGCCGTCAAGCGGAAGGAGACGGCCAAGAAGAAGAGCGAGAAGGAGTGGTCCACGCGCAAGGAGGGCGTCGCCAAGAGCATGAAGGACCGCCAGAGGAAGCGCGAGGAGAACATCCGGAAGCGCCGCGACGAGAAGCTCGCTGGTAAGGGCGGGAAGAAAAAGGGGGGAGCCAAGAAGTCCAAGGGGGGCCGGGCCGGGTTCGAGGGGTCTTTTATCGGGGGGAAACGCAAGTGAGTTAGTTACTCTTGGGTGCCCTCGTATGTGTGTGAAGTGGACGGCTGGTGTGTCGTGGCCCCCCTTTCGGTTACTGTATATACAGACAGGTTTTTGGCCCTTTGGGGCTTAATGATGGCATTTAGCGAATGTGATTGTTTCTGTATGAGATCGTCCCCTTTGCAAGTTGTTCACGTGAGGGGTTCATGATGACTTGTGTGCTTTGCGGTTGTTGGCGGGTAGCATGACATTGCCAGCGGCTCTACACACCTTTCGCCTAATTATACTACAAGCTTTTCGTCAGCTTAAGAACTCACTTTAGCGTCGGGTTGGAAGATGACTTTGTCTCATACCCACGTGCTAGTTGGTAGTCATACTAGCTAAAGTTTAATATTTGTGTAAATCAACACTATAGCTACTCCTGTTGTGAGTTTCAAATGCGCCATGTCTCTCAGAATTATGAGTTAAAAAACATGGTGGGATGCCTATGTATAAATTGGTAAACCCCTGAAACTGTTATTGGCCTCTCCTGTCTCACTTTTACCAGAGCCGCGGTGAATTATCATGTTGTTGTGAGTAGTAACGGAATCCTCATGGATCGATGAAACCGAGGATGCTTGGATGGCACCTACTCATCTGCCCTTATAAATATCTCACTATAAGTCACTTTAGCATGACAATTCTTACATTCAATTCAACCTTCCAATGCGCAAAACACTCAAGGATTTGGGTTCATATGCTTTCTTAAGCGAGCTATCCAATACAATATTAACCTAATTGGGTATTTACAACGTAAGTCCATTTTAATGCCAGAATGCCAGGCCCGGCACCATACAAGTTTCCCTATGCATGTTTCCACAATGCAAACGTATATATCTCTCCGTGTGTATATATATATATAACATCCACTCCCTCTCTCCCCTCACCTCTTTTCATTATACAGCAGTACTGACAACCCCCACCCTCTCATAATCCCCATACGTCGACGTATCGCTCGGATCGCCCTTCCACCGGTACTCGACGATCTGGACCCCATCGCCATCGGCGGCATCCAACAAACAGTATATCCTGCGCGCGTGGTTGGCGGCCATGACGCCGCGGGCCTTGCAGTCCGCGAGCGCGGTGACCTGCCCCCCCGCGGAGCTCCACGCGGAGCCCTTCCAGTAGGTGAGTTGCACGCCGTCGGAGGCGTCGGGGTCCATGGTCAGCACCTGGAAGCCGAGCGGCGTCGCGTAGTTGGTCCCCGTCTCGTTGTACCCCGTGCTGAAGGCCGTGATCGTCGTGTTCGCCCCGATGTCCCGCCCCAGGTAGTCGCCGATGAAGCGCCCGTCGCCGTTGGTGATGCGCGCGAGGCCGCTCGAGGTCGAGCGGTAGAATATGTTCACTAGGGTGGGGTTTTAGTATATTTATATCCTCCTTTCTGGGGGATACAGTTGCGAGGGGTGTTGGGGTGGGTCAGGAGTCGCTGACTCCTGAGTATAGCATAACCCCACTAGGGATACCCTGCCTTCTCTCATGAACCAAGACAAAAAGGGGGGGCAACTCACTACTACGATGCCCATTCGCCGTGGCCGCCGCGGCATGCGCGAGCGCGAGCGAGCTGTTCGCGGAGGGGGCCTCGAGCCCGGTAACATTGATAGCAGAATTATCGCTGGTCCAGCCCGTGGTCTGGTTCTCGATGTCGGCGACGCGCACGCCGTCCCCGACGCGCCAGTACATGTACGTGTACTGGTTGCAGTAGTCGCACTGCTTGCCGTACGACACGATGTCGGACCCCGCCAGCGACACGTAGTTGTTGCCGGCCCCCGAGTTCTCCCAGTTGCCCACCGGCAGCGCGCTCGTCGTTGAGACGTCGTATTGTGCCTGGTACACCACCGACGCGATCGTCGTGAATCCCCCGCCCGCGGGCAGTTGCCAGTACACGTGGATCTCGCGGCTCTGGAGCTTGGTTAGCGCCGTTGGTGTGAAGGCTAGGTAGGTAGATGGGTAGGTTTGTATGGATGGGTTAGTGCGGTGGGTGCTGGCGACGACTCACCGTTGCGTTGTTCCGGAAGACGTCGAGGGAGAGCGCCGTGCCGTTCTTGACGCTGCTCAGGGGCCGGGCGGAGCTGCTGCCGTCGACGACGGGCGAGACGACCCATTTATTATTCGAGGAATTAAACGCCGATAGGTAGATGGCGCCGCTGTTTAACTGGAAAGCCACCAGGTAGTTTTCAGCGCCGGTTTCATCGGTGAAATTCGCCGAGGCGAGTTTGGTGTGTGCGGCCAGGGCCGTGGCGTTCGTCGATGCGTCGCTCTGCCCGCTGCTGCTGCTGTCGCTCGAGTTGTGAGACCGGCTCGTTACCACACCCGCGACAACCCCCACGATGATGGCGATAATGACCACGATCGCCCCGATAAGCACGCCCCAGAACAGCTTCCTCGTCATGCCACATATCCTGCTCGACTCCTCCACTGGTTTTAACGGCGTCGTCGGTGTCGCCGCCGCCGCGCCAACGACCTCGGGCGGCGTGTTGTCCACCTTCACCTCATGGAGAGGCGTCCCACCGGCATTAGTGGCAACTTCCGGGTAGTTGTAGTGGGCGTCCGCGTGGTGGTTGACCTCAGGCCACTGGTTGCTGGCGACCTCAGCGTACTGGTTGCGTTCCGTGTCCACCTCCAACGTGCTGTAGTCGTATTGTCTGTCCGTCATGGTATTTGTTTGCAGCGTCACCGCAACGGCCTCACGGTGTCCATGGAAGGAAGGGTTCTGGATGGGGAACGAGTGATAGACGAGGAGGAGGAAAAGTTAGGAGACGGGACGGGGCTGACAGGGTGATGATTGAACCGACCCTACCGCACCCTGCCTGTCCACGGGGTATGAAACCACAAATGTGGTTCAATTCTTTTCCCTCTGCCTCTCGCTCTCGGCTGCTGCTGGGCCTTGCTGGCGCTGACTTGTGGGAAATCAACAACCCCAGCGCGCCCTAGTGCAGCCGCCTCCCTGTCGCATGGGCCCGATCAGGAAATAATCCTCTTCTTGAATATTATGCGCTCTGACTGGGCTGGCACTAGCGCCACGCAAAGGATCGTGGTCGACGCTAGTGCGATTGACATCGGGAAAAGCTGCGAATAAGGAGGTCTTAACGTGTCCACATATAAGGACTCTAATGAGTTGATCCAGCAAGACCTTCATCTTGGCTCGTGGGCCGGGGCGCTAAACGTCTGAGGTAGTATTAATAGCTAAACCCAAGGCGGCTGGGTAGCAATAGATTTATATGGGATAATTGGTTCGGGTTCTCCAATGACACATCATCTCGATTGCTTTAACCTTATATATCTATCTGTCTATCTGACTATTCCGTACTCGGCATTATAGTCGATGGCTGCGTGTGAAGAATCTGCTCCGGAGTCAAATTTGGCGGACGTTGAGCATCAAGCGGGTCCCCCGGTGGAGCCTAATTCTGGGTTGTTAAATAATAGTATATAGGTAAGGTCCCCTCACTGCCTCATCCTCTCCACCGCTGCCTATTAATTCCCGCTTACCATTGGACATCTGATCCGACGAGGCAGATTACCACATTACCTACCGGACTTTAGCTAAGCTCTAATCTTGTTATCTCCAGAACCCACGGGAGTGGACGACTACTTGGCGGTTGAAAGGTTCAAAGAGAAATGAGATATTGGGCGATGTGGTGCGACTTGTAGTTTAATATGTGTTATGAATTCAGCATGCTCAACATTTTGAACTGGTTTGTCATGCACTCCTTCAAACCACACTACGACATCGTTGAGGTTGCATCACGTGAGGGATAAAAGGGTTTAAAAGGGATCTACAAAGCTTCCTTACTTTGGGGAAAGCAAAATACAGCTCTTTCTGTATTAGTTAGTTGCCAATAATCTATGTATATCTAATGCTGTTTCTATCACTCTGTATAAGCTCGGCCGCCGACACGATCAAGCCATATTAGCCACACAGGCAAAATTTGATATTACTTCCTGGATCTTCATAGCATCCTAGCTAATTCGCCGATCATCGTGTATATCAGATGTCAAGCCTACAGGCCAACCGCACAATCAAAAAGTTACACAGCTGAGCTTATTGGGTCGGTGCATCGACTTTGTTACAGAGAGGTTATAAGTAACGATTTGAGTAAGATATCAAGAACAGTCAGAACTATATATATAAAATATCATTATTTCAACAAAAGAACAGACTGACAGAAATGTGGGGACTTGCGATAAATATTCCTAGATTAAGAATCATACTAACAGTATTAGGTAAAATGAGTGCGTAAGTAGAAAAAGTCTCATTCAAGCAATCAATATAAGCTCGCTCATATGCTAATGCTATAAAACCATAATCTAGGTGGCGCCTACAATTACTAGTAGATAATTGAAAGGGGGAATAAGGAAGTCAAAATGAATGCATCACATGTAATCATGAGTCCTGGAGCTGAGACGTCAAATGAGGCTCACAGGGCTGGCATGTTGAACATATATGGAGCCGAGGTTACATAATCCAGGATTATACTACGTCGAAATGTATCAAGGAGGTTGAGACAAGAATGCGAAGCAGTGATACATCGGGTAGTTCCGATAGCTACAGATGATGCAAGAGATAAGAGGTTGCGCCATACGTGGGGTTGAGAACTCAAGCTAAACTTCAATTGATCAGCCTAGATAAAGAAGCCATACTAGAGATTAGTTCACACGAGTAAGAAGTCGAATGCCGGAACATATATGACTAGATTGTATTGAGTAAAACATAGAAGATGTTTTCCTCTTCTGTGCTATATATCTATTCCTACCTAAGTACGGCTGGCCTTTAAGAACAAGTCCTCGGTATCTCGAAGCTGTCGAAAAGTGTCGATTAGCCAGTTACCACTTGCTCGCCACTTAATGAATAGATGAAGATAAGAGAATATCTTCGGGGTAGCGAATTTATTCTTTCCACGGATTGAAATTCAAAAACGTCGGGATGACTGTCGACTACGCGCCAAGTATAACGATACCCGTGATCGATATCTCGGGTTATATCGATGGCGATTCAACGAAAACTGCTCAAATCGCACAAGAGTTGAATGCTGCTTGCCGCAGTCCGGGCTTCTTCCAGATAGTCGGCCATGATGTCTCCGCCGAATTACGTGCTCGTGTGTTCAAGAAGGCCGCCGAATTCTACGCTCTCCCGCATGCCACAAAGGCAGCATTGCGGCGTGGCCTTTCTGTGAACGGCGCTCGGGGCTACGAGGCCATTGGAACAGAAATTATGGAAGATGATTTTGAAGACCAGAAAGAAGGCTTCATGATCGGCCCTGAGCTACCTCCCGGAAGGTTCCTTCAAGGACCAAATTTGTGGCCCGAGGAGAGCGCTTGCCCAGAATTTCGGTCAACGTTGGAAGAATACTTCGCTGCAGTACGGAATCTGAGCATCAAGATGTTTCGGCTGCTGGCATTAAGTCTGAATCTTGAGGAGAAGTACTTCGATGCCTTTGTGGATAGTCGAGATTGTATGGCTCACGTCATGGTCCTCGTGAGAAATCAAAGTAGGCTGACATGGAATATTGCAGCTGCCTCAATGTGCCGGATACATAGGTACCCTCGTGCAAACCTCGAAGCAGCGAAGAAGTCGCGCGGAACTGGCGCCCACACCGATTTCGGTGCTTTGACACTGCTTCTTCAGGACGACAGTGAGAATTTAACATCCCGTCTGAATTCTAACGCTGACGCCTCTTAGTTGGTGGCCTGGAGGTTTTTCATAGACCTAGTGGTACATGGAATACCGTACACTACGTGAAGGACGCATACGTGGTCAACATAGGCGACATGTTGGAACAGTGGACGAACGGTCGGTATATGTCGACATTGCATCGCGTTATCTCCCCGGTCTCGGATAAAGACAGGTATAGTGTGGTCTTCTTCAATGAGGGTCTGTTGGACCAGGTGATTGAGTGTATCCCAACTTGTCTTGAACCTGGCACGACTCCGCTGCATCAGCCCGTTACGGTGGAAGCACATTTGAGGAAACGGTACGGCGACAGCTATGGGGAAGAAAGAACAACGAATCAGTAATTGGTAGGGTCCAATTAGAAGTTTATTCTTCATAATGTAGGGTAATCTTCTGTTGAGTGTCAATTGTTAAACAATTTTAACGCGAAGACAAGACCCTTACTGTCATACATCGAGTCTCACCGTGGCTTCTCGATCTCAGTATGTAGGAATTGAATATGTTAGATATGATGTTTTGAGTCATCAATTGCTTGCACTGCTAATGATCATATAGTTGTTAACACTACTTGAAGTAATGTCGCCGCAGAATCTAGATATATCATCAGTATATAAAACTCATCTAAGAGTCTACCCTGAAATGTCCTTCTTTCAGGGGCTTGAAACTGATGTTACTCAATCATATAAGCAGTACCACAAAGACCACTATCACAACGGAAAGTCTCAAACGAACACGGGTTCCTCTTTTATTAACGCCTATGGGTTGTGACGTCTGTTTTGGGTAACGTCAAGTTGAGCTGCGACATATGAGGAGAACATGGCAACTGCAATCCAAGAATGGATGCAATGACGCGCCATATCTTTTGCCTTTCGACGGACTTCTCTGCTGATGATGTCAGTTGGATTGAAGTGCTCGATGTTGACCAGCACAATAAAGAACACTGTATCGTGAACAACAGACAATTGCCTCCTGCCAAGAATATAACCGAATCATCTCACCTGCCCGAATAGGCCGGTTAATATATAGGTACACATGTGTTCAGTCTATAAACTCCACGGATGCAACCCTCGTCCATCCTTTGACCGTGCTTCATATATCATCGATATATTACGGCCACAATCTGGGCACGTAATCAGCTTCCCGATATAGAAAGCCTGAGTAAGTGTGCACTCTTTCTTTATAGTATATCTTCTAAAATGCATCAATGCTTCTGTTTCGCTCAACAATTCTTCAATCATTTTGACAATTTCGTATCAAGTCATTACAAGTGATGATGAGGTGGGCTCAGGCTAGCATTGTTGCTTGCATCGCGTCACTTTTGAGTGCTTGCCTCCTCCCGGAAGAGCGTGACGGCATCGCTCGACAAGCGCGTCGCCAGGTATCCCGCGACAATGGGATCGCAATCGGCACGGGCGACCGATTCAATGGCGGAGAATTATTTCCGCGAGGGCTTGGAGCGGGGAATCAAACGGATTTAAGTACTCTTCTCAACGTAGATGAAATCAATTCTGCCCTAGTTGGTCTCGCAAATGAATACGGATTCGAAACCTTCACTGCCCCGTATACGACTTTCGAGGGAGCGACTATCTCTGGTGGAAAGGTTGGAGGTCAAGGCACCTGCAACGAAACATATCGCGTCTTCCTCAATGCGGCTATCCATGCTCGCGAGAGGGGATCTTCCGACAATTTGATCTACTTCATATCAGATTTACTTTATGCCGACAGATACGGAACAAGTCTTACATATGGCGACAAAATCTACAGCAATGACGATGTGACTAAAGCATTGAGTACAGGTATTTCCCCCTCTATACACTTAATAACAATGATGATAACTAAAGAAATGGGGACAGGTATCGTTTTCTTGCCACTCAGCAACCCCGATGGAGTAGCCTACGATCAGTCCACAAATAGTTGTTGGCGTAAGAATCGTAACCCAGCAGCTTCCACAGGCGGAAACGACGATACAATTGGGATAGATCTGGCAAGTATCCTTGAGATATTCTACCCCTTTTACACGTTGTTTCAGCACGCGAACTACCCACCTCAGAGTGATATAGAATCTAATCGAGAATATAAGAGCATTCAAAGTATTAGAATGCATAATCGCAATGCAAATTCTCACAAAGAAAAGCAATTGCTAACCACTCGTATTATAGAACAGGAATTTCGACTTTGTATGGGACCTCTCAAAGTGGGCTTCAACCGTGCGCAGTAGTGTTGCCTCTGACAGACCTGCTTCAGAGGTATATCACGGTGCCGAGGCGTTCTCGGAGCCTGAGTCGAAAAGCATCAAGTGGGTAATGGACACCTTTACCAAGATCCGGTGGTTTCTGGATCTTCATTCCTACGCTGGCGATATCTTGTATAGCTGGGGTAGCGACACGGACCAAGGCGACTATCCGTATAAAAATTTCTTGAATGCTTCGTACGATAGTATACGCGGGAGGACTTCGGACTCAACACAGACTGGCTACGGAGAGTACATCCCCGACGAGGACTTGGATAACATCAGCTCTGCTGCTTCAAGGGTTAAAGATGCTATGGATTCGTCGACAGGCCGCAGCTATGTGGCCATGCAGTCCGCTTATCTATACCCAACCTCGGGTGCAAGCGACGATTATGCCTACTCGCGGCACTTTGCTGATCCAAACGTCAACCTAATATACGGATATACAGTGGAGTTTGGATTTGGTAACGACAGGGCTTCTTGTCCATTCTACCCAACAGATGATGAATACATACTTAATATGCAGGAGACAAATGCTGGCTTTATGGAATTTCTGCTTGGGGCTGCAGAGATTGGACTCGGCGACCCGCAGGCATGTTGAATATCAGTTAACCGGACTTCTAGGCATGATCAGACCTAGTAGCCCTTTACTTAGCTATTATATTAGAGTAGGACAAGCACCATGTCTCAAACTAGTTGAATATCAGATAAGGCTGTCTATGCCTATGATTTATTTGATAAAGAAAGCAGTGTCTAGCGCTACAACAACATTTTCTTTTGATAGAAGTAATGCTAAGTCACATAAAACCATACGGCATTGTGCTGGATATTAAAGAGCTACAGTATACGTGAGTTCAAACATGCTTGTTTCACACAAAAGGCAATAAATAATAGTATATCAACATACTCCAAGACTTCAGTCTAGGTAGTTGGGGGCTTTTATTGTGAATTCTTTGCATTGCACATCATCTTCCTACTAACATGTTTCCATCACATAGCTCTCCAACTTGCACAGGACATGAGGAAGCAACACTTTTTCGATTAACTCCACAGAGGCTTGATGAAAAGTAGCCACTTAGGATCTAATAGATACGATGCCTCTCAGCAACTGGAGAGCGATTGTCTGTGGCAACTCTAGGCATTGTTAATGGATAGATAACGGCCCAACTGATACAATCCACTGTAAAGTATTCTCTGGCCCCTGCTGACCTTGAATTCACACCATGCATGTCATTATTTGCATTCTACTGGGATAACTGTGCGCCACCACGTGACATCGTGCCGGGAAACACTTGTTCCCTCGACAACTACATCTGTGAACAAACTTCCATACACGTTCATGATTCTTATGGCAAGTATGCCTGCTCAGGCCTGCGAAGTACATAATTAATCCTGACATAAAACACTTTCCAACATCCACAAAGACTGCCTTCCGTTTTATTTGGCACTATCTCTTCTTGTCATTATCCTTCTGCTATAGCCGCACTCGACGCCGATTCACGATAACTCGACATATTTCCTATTCTTCCACTGGCAAGAACACTTCCTTCCCAACCCATACTCTCCTCATTCACTTGAACACAAACCCCATCTGACTCTCATTTGGAACATCTCCAACTCGGCACTTGAAAGCGGACTTTCTCATTGACTTCAAAATGGTATCCACTCCCACCAAATCAGAGGCCAACAGCGCCAAAGTGCAGCTGAATGCACGCGAGATGGAGATCGTTGCCAAGGCCTGGCAGTGCATAAAGGAAATCAAAGATGGAGTAGTTAAGGTAAGGCATCCACCTCCCACACATCTGCCATGAAACATATTATCGCCACTTCTAGGAAGTTGCGAATAGTATCATCTACACACTTCATCTTAAAGTTCATTACTGCACCTTGCCTTCATTTCAATCATTATAGCCTATCACACTACGGCGACATCACGATGACACGCAATTCCACCCTACTTTCACAGCTCACTCACCAATGACTAATGTAACCCGTAGGTCGACTGCAAAAAGCTTGCAGAAATTGGTCCCTACGCGAGCGCAGACTCAGCAAGACACATCTGGATGCCGATTCAGAAGAAACTCCTAGCTTCCGCCGGAGTCGGGGCTCCTTCTTCATCGGCCCCGCCTACCCCCTCCAAAGCCAAGGGCACTCCTCGAAAGCGCAAGGCCGACGCAAATGGCAGCGAGTTAGCTGACGGACTTACACCGAAGAAGTTGCGTGCTAGAAAGACTAAGAATCTGGCCAAGGTGGAGCTAGACGAGGAGGAGGATGATGATCTAGACATCAAGAGTGAGGAATTTCTTGAGGGTGAGGTCTAAGCTGTGTCTAAGCTGTGTCTAAGGCGTGGTCTTTAGATCTATGCATGCTTTGTAATGCAGTTTCGAATAGACACTGGCTCATACTCTTTAGACGTCCCGTTTAGGGAATTAGTCTTCACAGCATGAAGGATAGGAACTTAGGCACCGGTTATTAGTCTCTAGGCCACAGTTTATTTTGAGCTTGAATGGTTTTACTCAATGGTATCATGGTTCATAGGGCAACAGGATAAATTGAAGAATTTACCCTTCGATAAACTCCCATTAAGAGTACTTGCCATACAGCACGCACGAAGCCTTCATAACCCATAGCTCAATCCTGAAAATTCACATTCTGATACAATATTCCGTATAATATATACAATCCTAACGCTATATAAATTTTGTGTTGGGTAGTGAGCGTTATGCAAATAAAAGCTCGACTAGTTGTTGATTAATTGTCACCTGAGACACAATCTTCCACACTCATTCTGTCTTAATTAGTGAGCGCCAGATGATGGTGCTTCGGAGCTGATCACGAAGCTCTGTAACCAGTATGAACCGTCATCGGAGTGGTAGAAACCGCCATTCTTATCCTTGTAAATGCATTGGTTTGCAATGTTCTCGAAGGCAGTCTAACAAGGTCATGATAATATTAGTTTTACCAACAAAAAGATAACTGAAGGGAGGTAATAACAGTAACTTACCCAACACTGCTTCAAGGCTTTATCCTTATCTGTGCCAAAGAAGCCTGCATATACAACGGAAATTCCGGCTCCAACGTCCGCCTGGCAGGTCACGCCGCCGTTTTTATTTTCCTTACAGTCGGCACTTCCTCCACAGATCTTTCCTCGGACACCCCACACGTCGTCATATACCTTGTCGAAATGCTGCCATTTTGGACTATTAAAGCAGTTCGCAGCAAGACCTTGGCCTGCCATAGCACTCAGGAAAAGTAAGGCAGCCAATTTGAGATTAGAGCGAGTCATGATTGCTGATATTGACGTTCGATGTCGCGACCTATGCGATGCAGGCAACGGGGATGAGAGACAACTTGACGATTGATAAATGCTGTCTGAGGGTGGCAACTTGTATGTATCGTAACTCGAGATTATGAGCTTTTTTGGAGGACCATATCCTCTGGGAACGGATGTCAACTTAATATAGTAAATCTTTGAAGATGATTAATAGTTGTGCCCCAGACCCCGTAAGAGCATTGGGACTTGGCAAAATCTAATTATGTCGCGATCTACTCGCTTTGGCCGAAAATACGGTTATTTGAGATGGACCTCATGCTTTCTCAACGGCCCGAGAGTCTTGATGCCTTAGCGGCAGTCACAGCCTCATCGCAATCCTACAATCCCTGCCTCTTTTCGAGCTTTCGTTCAATGAACATTTTTACCATACTGTATCTTTAAGTTGTTCAGCTTTCCACGGGCTATTGAGAAAGTGTCCACTAGAGCTGATTATATCTCCACTTCTATATATCATATTGGTCCAGACTGGTGTAGATCACTCTGTATGGATAGGATTCTGTCTGATAGTTTATGCTGACTACCTTGCATTCTCGAATTAGCCTTGTCTTTGAAATCGCTGCGAGAGAAAAAGAATGTGGAAATGTAGTGTGATATTCTGAATAATACAATGAGCTGCCGATACCTTGCCCCAGAAAAGCTTCTGCAAAGTTGGCGTCAGCACGTGGCGCGCATACCATCAGCTACCTGCTCAGCTCCTTTGCCGGGCCAATGAGGATTACACGCTGCAACTTTAAATTAGCGGAGCCGCTCCTTCTATTCATATTCAATTATAGAACTTGAATATGCCGGTAAATATACGTCATTGTAGATCCTCACCTGGCAGACTCGCATCTGTTTAGCTCCTCTTGAACGTGAGTACCATCCATAGATGATTATCTAATATGGCTGAGATATTCCTTGGCTTTGGATGCTTAATTTATAGCAATTAGTCATCACACGGCTGTAGATCTTGGTCGGACAGTCCATTATTGAAAGCATTCCCCCTTTAGTCCTTGGAGTTTATTCCTGTCCTTTGTCTTCGCGACCTGGCACTCGTTTGGTTAGCAAGTGACAGTGATAACTGCGCCTCGTTCTTTTTTGGAGATGACTATGAAGCTTGTCGGACGAACTACATACTCAGCAGGTTCCAGTATCCACCCAAGTCGATACAACCTTGGAGGGAGACGATAAATATAATAGACGGTCTCGTTCACTTGCTTCAATCCCAGATACATTCTTGCCCATACGCCTGTCCAGTAGTCCTTCCACATCTTTAAGACCCTGACTCAAACAAAACTATATTTATTGTTGTCATTATTGAACTTGTGAAAGATGTTACACTCGACATATCTCGGCAGTCTTCTCCTATGCTGCTCGCTCGTCTCCGCAACCCCCCTGACGCAGCTGTCCAAGCGGGCGACGCAGCCTAACAACGCCAAAATTTGGGTACCAGATGGTAAAGGACATCTGAAAGAGGGAGACTTCTCTGCTGTGGAGTTCCCTGATGGCCTCCCGTCTCCCGGAGACACGGTCTTTAAGGCTGATAAATGCGACGATAATGTGGAGCCCCACAAGGACAAGTACGCCAACTGGAGGCTCTACTGGTGCAACATCCGGACTCAGGTTGTATATGGCCAGCCGGTTAAGATCTCCGCAGATGTCAACTGTGCCGCGACCCAGAACTGCGCCGTTTCCCACACGGATACGGTTGCGGTTGCAGAGGCATTTCAGGTTAGCGGAGGCACGGATTTCAGCGGCGATATTGCCAAAATTATCAAAGCGACTGCGAAGGTATGTTGCATAACCTAATCACCTCAATCATCAGTTCCTCAGCGCCTAGTTACGGCAGGAACATACTGTTGAGTTCATCATATACCAATCTATTCCATGCTAATACTTTAAATTTAAGCTGGCCGCCGCGAAAACCTGGACCACGACGACAAGCAAGACTGACAGCTTCTCATTCACCCCTAAGCAAGGCTCTAAAGGTCACATGGTCTTCTTCCCGTACTACTTCGAGGCTTGCGGTCCTCACTTCAATATCAAGGGTGCATTAGATGGCACTAAGCCCCCGTTCAGTTACCATGTCTACGATCCAATGGTCTGTGGAATGACTCCATTGACTCTTTCCGACGGAAAACCGGATGGGGTAAGTAGTGGTTTCTCTAGTTGTAGATATAGACTATTTCGGCTGACTTGTTGTTTCTAGATTTACTCTTTCTGCAACACTGAGACTCATGAGGGGTGTGGGCCTTAAGCTTGATCGCATTCACTTCCAATGAAAGAATGTCCATCTCGAAAATTTTAAAGTTATTATAATAGGGGAAAGGCGATGTTGCCGAGTTCGCGTGGTATATAGATATTCAAGCTTTCCAATATATATCAAATGTATAGAGAAATAGAGCAGGTGTTAATTAAAGCGGAATTACATGTGAAAACGTACTGAAACGATAGCGTGATCATTATTGATGTTATTCGATGAGACGACGTCGAACTTGTGGGAAAATAAGAGCCCCTGGAGGATCCTTAAAATTTTGATTCGGCCTGGAAATGTGTTGGAGCACCTTAACCGAGTCCAGAACTTGAAGAATCTCGCTTTCTTTAAAGATCCCTGGAACGCCAGTAGCTAGCTTTTACTCGGAAATGTCTCGCTATGTTACCGGTTTAAGATAAACCCGCGCCAACACGTCGATCCGGCGAACTCGGTTGCAGTTAAGTCTACCTACAATTATACGCGCTTTAAGTTGTGGAGCATACTTTATTTTGATATAGCTGGCATCACTGCTCCTTAATAGGAAGGTATGTTATACCATACATATGTAGCACCGGGTCATCTACTTGGCCGAAGACAGCATGCAGGTACACAATTGGTGCTGCGGTCGATTAGATGTCTTTGGGTCGATCAGCAAGTGCGTCAAGTACCTACATATAGGCACACTGCAAAGGCACAACGGCTACATGCTGGAAATATTATATTACACGAATGATTGGAACACGTCGAATTGACCCTCGCATCAAATTTCCAAATGCACTTATATGATCTGCTTTACAGTCAAAACCCCCATCTCCCGAAGTAGTAAGTAGCCTTCGGCGAATAGAGGAGAGTATATATATCGTAATTTGTTGATTAGAGAGTCAAGGACTGGTACAGTACAAGGCAATAGAGTAGCATTATGTACACATATACCAGGCCCTCCGCCAGTCTGCATAGCTGAGCCTCAACTCAATTAAGTCTCATTGACCGTGTATTTGAATAGAGATTTCAATGTAGAGACTAATATACGGGCCGACCAGCATCTCAGTTCAAACAAGGGGAGTGTTCTCGTTGTTATGGGAAGATGCCGGGCCATGGACAATGAACTGTCTTGCAGCCGCCCATACACTGCATCATGCTTATCGACATTTCCGGTAAGATATATTGAATGGCCGCATATGCAACAAGTTCCAATCGCATAGGATCTACGATCAATTAATCAAAATGCATAAGCCAATTACTCACCCAGGGACCTTCTGATACAACATTCTTTTGCGGTGTGTATAAGTCGCACTGCATTCATACCACTTTGATGACAACATATGTTGCATTACCGTAGAAATGGTTGACTGGGCACCTGAAAGCTGAAAGAACATCCTTTTCATGTAGCACATTACGTATCCAATTCTGGTGCCGGCTCCCTCTCCATAGCCATGGCGCATGTGCTAGTTGGCCATGGGTCGAATTGAAGAGAGCCGTGACGGGACTTATGAGTATAAATACTAGCAGCGTACCCAAGGCAAAGAGAGAATCCTCAATATGTACTAAGGCTTTACCAGATCCTCCAAAATCATCATTAGTTCAAGAAAGACATAGCCATCATGCATATTCAATCCGCTTTAGCTGCATTTGTCACCGCATTTCTGCCGATTCTCAGTCTATCAGCACCATCATCTAACCGCGCTTTATATAGGCCCGGATGGCGTGAGTTATACACTCCTATAGTATCGATTCGTTCCAAACGCTGACAACAAGACAATAGGATTGTTCCTCACCGAAGAAGGAGAGCCCATTCGACCGTTGTGTCTGGGATATGATTCAAGCGGGTGCTGTGAGAAAGCGGACCCTACTTGCGCAGCAGGTAGTCAGTGCTGTTTGCCATGGAGTTGCTGGCCTAAATATAACCTGGATGGAAGCGTCTATGCGCATATATGCACGCTAATCTGACTTCAGCTTGTCAGAGTTTAGGCTCGAAGTTTGACATGATCAGGAGCAGCCTAAAAGGAGCATATGGATTAGAATGAAGGGAAACGCACAGCGAAGATTTAATATTTGCCTAAAGAAATATCGAAATGTTTCAACTTTTTCATTGATACATCATACCGCTTTCTTCGCTGGCTCTAGACCTTGCTGGCTCAAACTACCTAGACAAAGACGATATTCTAGCTCACGTTGTGATTATTCATGTGGAAAATGTAATCTGAGGAATATTAGCCTCGAGATCTAAACAAATGTATCAAACAATTAGTAGACACACCGGAACCTAAAACGTAGCAGGTCTTTATTATTGGTATTATCCTTATTCATGGTAATAATTAAAGTTATTATGGCAATGTGAAGACAAAACAAAATAAAATAAAAGACCAATGCCCTCATTAAGTACCGAAAGTCCATACCTCAGCGACCGAACTTCTGACAGAGCTACCGGAACTTCACCATAGCTAGCCTAATGTTTGAAACTTAGCTGATATTGAATCTGCAAGCCTGTGCAAGGTCGAAAGGCTATCCGACTCTCACAATGACCGAAAGCCGACGTAACGAGGAATTGGCGAGTTACTGAGGAGAGAAATACTGGCCAAAGTAATGAAGGGGTGTAGAGTTATGAGGGCTAGAACGCATTAGTATCATATGCGCATAATCAATCACGCAATCGAAAATAGTAGTAAAAGATCAAATAACATTCACTGTTATGCACAGACTCCAAGGGTGAGCTAACCTGGTAATCGTATCAAGGTCAGGCACGCTACTTCGCAAGGGTAATCGATTGTCCTGTAAAAGGAGAAAGTACATCGCGCTCTGTGGTTGTGCTTTCTTTACAAACAACTTCCCTCATGACAGCCTCTAGTAGCGATATGGACTCGCTGCTGAGGCCACTTATTAAAGACACATGATATACCGAGTTCACCTTGCACTTGTAACATGGCGAAAATGCCATAGCCTCTCTTAGTCGTATTGAAAGTTACTAAAAAAAGGATAAGACCAGTGAAACCTGGAGTGAGAATGCCTAGTACAACGTTTGATGAAACAACAGTTTTAAAAATCCTTAATTTTCTTATGACCTCGTGTAGCAGTATTATGGGACTTGTCATACTATCCTCTGTGCCCTTGGGGGCTCTTGGGGGCCATGCATAGGGGCCCCTTTCTTGAGATAATCAAATTAAACTTATAAATTAAGAACGGACTGGGTTCTTTAAATTCGTACCCAGCTTATAACTTCTCTTTGTTCGACATGAGTATCTTGACATATTCTCTTAGGGAACTATATCTTTAGCGATGGCTAATAGCAATATCATCCAACAGTCGACACAGCAGGGGGAGGTAGATGACATTATAATCATCGACGAGGGTGTTGACACCCGAATGTCAGATATAAGTCTTCGGGAAGCCGATAGCATACGTTCCGAAACAAGTTCGAAATCCACTCTATTTGTTACGAACAGTACCGACGATGATCAATCTGGCCGTCTATCGTTCCCGAATAATAGAACTATCGATAACAGTATCATCAATGCCCCAAGCCGCTCGGGTTCTACGCATCCCTCCTATTTGACGCCAACTACACCTGCGAATATATCTACCACAACCTTAAATAACACACAGGATGCTACAACTACTGGAGAGGACGAGTCTGAACGAAGCTCCCAAAAGCTGTGGACATCGATTTGGCTTCTCAAAGGCACATTACTCGGATTCTTTATGTTATTCACGAGTTTATGGATGGCTTTGGTTCTTTTGATGCACTACAATATCCGAGAAAATGGTTTTACACTAGCTCTTTCGTCCAATCATTACGCCTGGACATATGGTCCAACCGTTATACTCACCATTGTTGTTAGCCTTTGGAGACAGGTTGATTATCACTGCAAATTGAGCCAGCCTTGGTGTACGATGAAACGAGGACCCGCGATACCATCCAAAACTATACTGCTGGATTATATCTCACCTTTACAAACAACAAGCCTGTGGAAAGCCCTTAAAAATAAACACTGGGCTGTGCTCTCGTCCATAGTCGGTTCCATTATACTTCAAGGCGTTATTGTGGCTTCGACTACAATCTTGATTTCTTCACCTACTACACTTACTGGAGTGTTCCCGATTATAATCACTACCAAGCTTGACGGTGACAATTATCTCAAATACCTGACCAATGCTTGGAACAAACCCGTGATAAACGGGTCCGAATTTAATCCAGTATATACCAACATATCAGATTCACCAGTGAGACTTTACCAGGGCATCTTATCTGGGGGGTTTCAAAATCCACCGGAAATCTAGAATGACGTTGTCTTTCACAATTTTGACTTCACCAATAGCAAGGTAAACGTCACTGAAATCACAGGGCCAACGAAAGCTTTTGTCCCACAAATAACTTGTGAGATTCCGGACAACATATCATATGTTGATATCGGCGCAGGGTGGTTCGGGCTTGACTTTGAAACTTCCTCGTGTAGCCTTAGTCAGTGGCATTTGATGCCTTTGTGTCCTCCTGCCACAAAACGCTGCCAGCAATACCAAATGATAAGAGTTAACTGTTCTGGTGGCGAGTGGGCGCATTGCGATGGCGAAACAGTCATAAATAGCGAAACAACTGATGATATCCGATTCGCATTGTTAGCTACCGACTTGAAGATAAGCGGCAACATTACGATCTCTAATGACAGCTTTAATACATGGGAAGTTCTGAAGAAGACAGCTGCGATATGTAAAGTCGACTATGGCATTCAAGACCTTAACTTGACAAAATCTTTAGCGGGCAACAGCTCCACGTTAGGTCCCTTACATACACCAGACCAAAAGCTCCGCATTCCAAACTTAGGTGGCATCCAACTAGGTGAAATTATCTACTCGATGCTAGGAGACCCAGCTCTTCAAGATGAAGGTGAAACAGCTTCTCATCCAATTTTTGGTTTGATGAATTCAACATTGAATACTTCCTCTACAGAACTTGATGTCTTCTTTAATGCAAAGGTTATGGTACAGGCCTTCATCACATCATTCAGCGGAGTGGCATGCCAGTTGATACAAACGGAATTCTTATCCCCTGATCAAGCACCCGAAGAAGGTCAGGGCTTATACACTGAGGATAGGCTCTACATTCAAGAACTATCCACTTGGCTTATGATTGGTGG
This sequence comes from Whalleya microplaca, assembly GCA_022497155.1. Lineage (NCBI taxonomy): Eukaryota > Fungi > Ascomycota > Sordariomycetes > Xylariales > Xylariaceae > Whalleya > Whalleya microplaca. Next base: position 260,429 of record MU385724.1, read on the forward strand.
TCTTGCCATTTTGAGTGTTCTATCACTTGATCTATTATTCATCGCCCCCCGTGATGTAAACTCACAAGAACCAAACCTCGCTTCTCATGGTGTACTGTTGGCAAACAGTCCATCTATGCAAGCCCTATTGGGAGCCTGCGGAAGCTTACGAACATCTGAACTTACGAAATGGCTGCAAGATTTCGAATTTCGAACTATTGCGGATGGCGGTGCTTTCTATGTGGAAGCACTGAAATCTACAAAGCTGTCGAACACAGTTTCAAATTCAACTACTCTACAAAACAATACTGAGGCTGAAAATCAAATGGAGGTCTCTCATATTCCAAATGACCTCAAAGTAAAGAAAGGATCGTGGATCCCCCTCTTCGCAAAATATCCCATGGTTGCGATAACGTTAACACTACCCATACTATCCATTGCTTGCGTAGAAATCCTTTATCGAGTGTCCGAAAGGAACGGCGGATTTGTTGATGGGAGTAACTCAGTATACTATGTTCGATACCCCTCTATCATAGCTGCGATTACTATGGCATCTCTCTTTCACAGCCTTGACTTTACAATCACCGCTTTCGCTCCATTTCACGCGCTTCGGTCGAAACGGGTTTCTGCAAGTCAAGGGGTTCTAACCAACTTGGTTGAAATGATACCTGCGCTTGCCTTCTACTATACGCTTCGGGGTCGGGTTTTCGGTGCCTTTTTCTCTAACATAGCTAGGGTAATGGGCAGTACTTTGACAATTATTGTGTCGGGTCTCTGGATTATAGATTCGTCTATGATGGATTCAATTCAAGTCAACGCGTCAGCTGCGACTACTTGGGACATATCTTGGAAGCCCAGCTGCAGTAATGATGCAGGTATCGCAGGCCAACTACCTAAAGCCATCAATAATGCTTCATCTAGTCCACAGGGGGTCTATGATGACCTCGTTTTCCCTGATATCGTCGACATTGCTGTAACAGGGGCTGAACCGGGACTCAACATTTCAGATCCAGTAACCCAGAGTCGTCTAAGGTTAACCGTGAATATTTCTGCGCTGAGGCCCAAGCTGCGATGCGAACCAGTTACGGAGATCCATCGTAATGCCAAAGATTGGAGATATCTCGAAGCTACGTATCCCCTGCCTCGATATTGCCACGGTGGGCCAGGAGGCAACCTTAGTTACGGAAAGATAATTCGTGAACTAAAACGCACACCACTTTTGTGTAGGACCCAGTCAGAATAGCCATTTACCCAGTCAAAATAGACGTTTCGCTGGTTCGGGATGACCTTTGACTTACATATGGGCCCTTGGAATGAAAGTAATCCTAATTTCTCCGGGTCCGGTGAGGGTTCTGGAACAGCGGATGGCAGCGATTACCCTTCGGACTAAAATCAACTAGACAATCCAGATGGGTGTCCTTCAATTGGTATCCTATTCGGACGATTAGAGCCGAATCGTATGCAAACGGAGAACATCACAGGACTATTCTGTTTTCAAGAAATACAGCAGGCTGAGGCCGGTGTTCCTCTCGATCTTCAAGGGACAAACCCTCAGTCTACATTAAGATTGAATCCTAGCAATATTCGATCCCCACCACTTGTCGATGAGTCAACGGTCATGCTTCTGGCTAATGGTACCCCAGGTATCAACAGTTTTCATTATCGAATTGAAGATAGCATTGATAGTGTAACTTGGGACTGGATTAACCATGAGCCATATGATATGTCTGGGTTTTTCGTGCCTATAACCTATGGTCCCAATATGCCCAGTTTAGAAGCTATGGTTGGACCGAATAACATGCAAGTATTGATAGATGCCATTAACAGGCTCTACAACATGTGTATGGTGCGTGTCATAGCGTCGCCTATTTTCCGCAAGCCACTGAACAGGTCGGCAAACTTACCGAATGAACGGTTTACTGGTTCTGCGTCTATCTAAATTTCAAGACTTAAAGTTGATTACATATCGAAACTGATCCTTCGAATTTTACTGGCCATTATGACAGTTCTGGGAGGACTAGGGTTCTGGTTGACAGATATCCGACATACACTGCCGCGAAACCCATTCTCTATTGCGAGTCTTATGGCCCTATTTGCTGGTAGTGAGTTCTGCGAACGTAATAATCTGCCAGCCGGTGCTGAGTGGATGACAAAGCCTGAGCTAGAGACCTTGTTCGGTAGTCGACAGTTCAGCCTGGGGTGGTGGCAAGCGAGAGGTTCCGTTGGGAGCGGAATAGAAGATGAGCGGGTAGGCGACCGAGAAACACAACGATTCGGCATTGACATTGGCATTCCATATCAGAGAGGGTTTCTCAAGAAGAAGAACAAAGCAGAATGAATGGGTCTTGGCGTACACTAGGAGACTTTCAGATTATCCGTGCAATTTGTCTAGAGTGACTCATGTACTCATTATCTATTGTGGTGCTGTATTTATTAGCTTGATTGCAATAATAGACCGGGCATACGAGAGAGCTCTGGGAGGAATCGAGGTTTAGGATCCGGAGTCTTATAATTGTGACCAAGGATTGACATACGTATCTTACAGAACATTTCACGGGAGCTCGAATGGCCGATGAAAATCAAACAGACATCTTCTTAGGATGTACAAGTTAATATCTACATGAAGTCCACAGATGTGGTCGCTACTAATGTAATTGCCACAAATTACAAACATATATCGGTTTCATTCTTTCCGAATCATCCTCATTTAAGCCTGCGGTCTTCCTCAAAGGATCCCTACAACTTTCACAGAGCCTACAAGGGCTCATCTAAAGGCTTCAATATACCTTGATAAAGCGTTGTCTCCCGATACGACTCTCCACGGCCTCACCGTGCATAATACCGGGCATATACGTGTCGCCAACAAACTCATAACCGTCTGCATTACCGGACTCGATCGTTTTGTGGTCCTGTCCACGAGGTCGGAAGGCAAAAGGGACTCTACATCCAGACATGATCCACACCTCGTCCCCCTGCTGGATAGTCGACGGACCTAGGCCTATGTACCCCGTCTCGGTGAAGAACAGCGTCTGCATCCACCACATATTCTCACGCCAATTCGTGCCTCGATCGTGCTCCAGGAACTTCCCCTCCATCATGCCGCGGAACGCGATATTCCGAAAGGTGTCCGTGACCTCGTCACATCTCAGACCGCGCGCCTTTGCCTCCGCCGTAAGGGCGTCCCACATCTTCACGACATCGTCCATCTCGCTCGTCTCGATGGGTTTACTAGCTGCCAGCACGCGATCAAAGAACACTCCATTCAGACGAATAACGCAATCGTCGCCCCCCGAGCTCAACACCTCCTTATCAAGCATCGGCAGCCCGCGATCAGTCGTGAAATCATACCAAAAGCGATCGTGATCCCAAAACCGTGAGATCACGCGCCCGTCCGGCGGCAGCGTCCAATCGACGACCCAGCTCGGCAGGTCCGGGACGGACTTGCGCTCGCCCCTGAGCCCGATCAGCGGTCTCAGGCTCCATTCATCCCGGATCAGATCAACCGTAACCCTCTTAAACAGCGTCGGCACCGGGACCGTGTAATCCGCGGGCGTGACGCCCGGGAGCGGGTTCGGCGCGCCCTCGCCCAGCAGGCCCATGATGGCGTACACCTTGTCCCTCGGATCCGAGCTCCGGCGGTCGCGGAAGCGCCAGAGCATGACGAGCGGGCCCTCGGGTTCTTCGCCCCAGGCGCGCGCGAGGTCGAGCGCGTAGAAGGGGCCGGACAGGTTCCCCGCGTGGCCCGCGGGGAAGAAGGCGAAGAAGCTCAGCCCGAGGTTGTCGGGCCAATGCAGCGCCATCGCGCGCGTGTAGAACCGCATGAACGTCTCCCACGGCAGCGTGAAGAGGCCCCAGACTATGGTGTGCTGCCGCGGGCGAACGCCTTCTTGGATCGTCCAGATCCGGGACCACCAGGCTGAGTTCGGGACTGTGGTGGGGAGCGGGGGTTAGTATTTGCTCTTCTCAAGGCAATTGAGCGAATTATAGGAAACTTCAAGGCTTTTTATGACCCCTGAGAATATCCCAATAAGAATTCCTGCCCCTGAAAAAAAAAAAACCACCACGAAAAAGAAACCCCTCCAGAATTCACTCACTCTGCTGAAACGCCCTTCCCGCAGCATCCTGCGCCTCCTTCCCCCTAAGCGTCGGCGGCAGCTCCTCGTACGTCTCGGCATCAGCGACGACCCTCATGGCGTCGACGGCGGCGCGCGCGGCGCCCAGGGCCTCCTCGACGCGCCCGAAGTGCACGAAGCAGTTGGCGCACTGCGCGTAGATGCGCCGCATCAGGTGGTGCACCTGGTGCATCTTCTCGTCCGGGTCGCGCTGGTTGATGCACAGCGCGTCGACCCAGATGAGGAGCTCGGACTCCGCCTCAGACTCGGACTCGGGGGAGGTGGAAGAGGTGGCGGCGGCATTGCTCCGGATCGCGTGCAGCGCGCTGAACAGATTATCCGTGACGGCGACCTTGGCCCCTGCGACGACGATGGAGCGGCCCTCATGGCTGTCGCCCCAGACGTAGGAGAGCGTGTGGTAGGCGGGCGAGTCGTCGAGGCTGACAACCCGGTAGGAACACCGGATTTCCTCGCCTTCTGGGCCGGCTGCGATCTCGAGCAGGCGGATCTGGTTCTGCTGGCTGTTGAGTATTACGGCTTCGAAGTCTGCTGCTGGGTTTAGTGATGCTGGGTTGAGGCTGACAGAGGGCTGAACGGGTTGCTTACCGGGTTGCATGGTATTAGTCTGTCGAGCGCTTTCGAGGAGGGACAAGAACGAAGCGAGGGGACAATGTCTCTATTAACAACATCTAGATGGTCGACCAAAATTTGATAACTCACTTATATACATAATTATAGAAACTTCCGGATATAACACTAGAAATTGAACAGTGATGTTAGAGAACGGGTGAGCTTGTGAGATATATGATATCATTCCCTTTCCCCAGCCTCAGCTCTCAACATGGGCCAGGGTGTGTCGATGCATGAGGTAGGATATTAGTGATAAGAATAGGTATTTGGGGTCTGAAATCGCCTTGGATTGGGTGAGAAAGACGCACTAATGCCAGGGGCGTATAATCAGCCCCATCAGCATGCACCAGTCGTGTCCTGATCATATTGGTAAGCAGATACTTGAAGGGTGCCGCATATGTTGTCCTAAATAATGATAGACAAGACTCACAGTCTTGTCGGTCTATCGCAAGGTCATCATATCTCCTGATGAGCTACAACAATTACATCAGCCATTCTTATGTAGTACCAGAGTCAATAAATCGCTACATATGTAATAATACGTCTCTTGAACAAAACCCGAACAGAGGCGTGGTCACGACAGTAATAGTCTCTTGTCTGTCTATTGAGAACACTTTTGTGCGTCTAATGTAACCGTACAGTGGTATCAGTAGCATTTTATTCCTCCGGACCGTCCATGCCAGGACCAGGGCCGCCTTGCCGTCCCATCTGTCGCGCCTTGAGCATCTCATCGCAGAGTAGAAGATTCGACGCAATGCTGGAAGAAGACGCAACGCAATTTCTCAATACTCTGAACGAGTCGTAAACACCTTCCAATGTCGGGTCCATAGGTTGGCCAAGCACCAAATCTAGCCCAACCACGTTTCCATCTGCGTTCTCGTCTTGAAGTGAAGCAACTGGAGCAGGATTAGTATAGAGATACAAAGTTGGTATATCGTCATGAAACTTACGTGCGTCCTGAATATCGAGGCCAGCGTTGGCGGCTAATGTCTTGGGGATGATCAATAGCGCATCCGCGAAAGCATCGACACCCCACTTGGCCTTGCCCTTGACGGTTCTCTTGAAGGCATCGCTCTTCAGATGGGCCGCACAAGCAACCTGGAAAGCGCCACCGCCGGGAACTACACTCTTGTCCACAATCATGTTGTAGACGCTTCGTAGACCGTCCCGGACAGCATCCGTAATCTGAGTGATGGTGTGGGCATTCGGGCCCTTGATCATCAGGGTTACGGACTTGGGGTCCTTCACATCCTCGATGAATGTGTATTTCTCCTCGCCCAGCTGTTGTTCGTACACCAAACCAGCCCAACCGAGAATATCAGGGGATAGGTCTTCCACACTGTTCTGTGCGACACCGCCGCAGATCAGCTGCAGTCTCTCCATGTTCCTTCTCTTGGCTCTCCGCAGAGCGAAGATTCCGTTCTTGGCGAGCACATCCAGAGACAAGGGGTCGATGCCCTTCTGGTTGACGATGACAAAGCTCTTCTTGGGGTCGTTCCCGCACACCTCCTTCTTTAGCTCCACAATCTTCTTCAACTTGGCATCGACAAACCTGCGCTCGCTCTCGACTAGCTTGTCACGTTGCTCTGCACTGGAGTAAAAGAAACCCGAGTTGATCTCCGACTTCTCGTACTCTAAGCTCACGTTCATGGTCAAGATGAAGGCGTTTTCTAGTCTCTTGGGCATGTCTGGGTGGCGCGCGCCGTGGTCCAACGCTAGGCCTCGGATGAGTTGTGTATCCGCGGCGGTTCGATGTTGCATCTTCATTATTTCCACCATGTGCAAGTCTGGCTTGGCGGGTGCTTGGTAGATAGATAGAACGGCATCGACGATGTCGGGGGTCAGTTTCTTGGCGAGGCTCGCGTTGAGCTTGGTAGACAGGGATGTTCGAGCGACAGAGAGGAGAAGCTCGCGGTCGACTTCTTTGGGTAGCTTGAAAGAGTCGAGGAACTGTAGCAGCAATGAGTAAAGGTTCAAAGCCAGGAGAAAGGAGCAAAGGGTAGCGCACCTTTAGAGACTCATTCTTTGCAATCTCAAAACCCTCTGTTATAATTCGGGGATGTAACCCCTCCGAGATGTATCTGTCTGCCTGCTTGAGAAGCTCTCCCACCAGGAGAACGACCGACGTTGTGCCATCTCCGCAGATGTCGTCTTGTGCTGTTGCTGCTCGGGCAATCATGACAGCAGTGGGGTTCTGTATCTGCATCTCTCTCAACAAGACATTGCCGTCCTTCGTAAGCTTGATCTGTTCGAGGGGTCAGTTCGGAGTCGTCATATATCCAGGTTGGGCCTAGGAGCTTGTACCTGTCCGGAACCATCCACGAGCCTATACAATGGTTAGCGCTGATGCAATATGAGGCGCAATGTATGAAGAGGCTTGGCATACATCTTGATAGTGCCTAGAGGCCCTAAGTTGGACTTGAGAACATCTTGTAGACCTTCACCTGCACTGATGTTGACCCGAAGAGCTTCACCCCGCCGCTGGCCAAGATATCAGTATCACAACTCGATAGGGGCGCAAATAGCTGAAGAACATACCCGAGACTCGGCTTTCGGATTGAGAAGCTGTGCCGCAGACATTATGGTTATTTCAGATGAGTGACGGGAGCTTCAGGAATGTCGTATGTGGTGTTGAATCTAGACTTGATTTGATTCACTACCTCTGGAGCTGGGTTGAAAGCAAGTGGGTCAACGGCACCTTGAACTTTTTCTGCAGCCTTGTGTTTATCTCTGTGTTTATCTGGGCATAAGAGCTAGTGATATTCAACTATGGAGGTTTCATCATTGATAAGATAACGTTGTGGCTGGTGCATGACTATCATGACTATTTAACGAACTAACAGTAGCAGCTAAAAGGGGACCCGCTGTGGCTGAATATAAATTCGACCCAAATACAGTCCGTACGGGGCCGAGGTCTCTCTTCACTACAGAATACTCTTGACTACTTATTCAGTTTATCACTTGCTTGATAGTGCACACTCCATTTAACTTGATAAAGAAAATTGAATTGCTTGTTGTATCTCGATTTTACACGTACGAGTTCGTCAGATGTTTTGTTCCATTCTTCATTAGGAGAGATGTCTACCCTCTTTTTTCCGCCTCCAAGCCCACCGATCCGCATTGCGCGAGGTATCCCATTATGTACCCCCCAACCCCCGTCACCCCCATCTCCGTCCATAATATCCACCTGTACCTAATAAATCCCATTCTCTGTGGATATTCCTCAAGACCCCAACTACTACTTTCATGGCCATGCATACATCATGACCATGGATACAGCGTCTCCCTTCCGGCTATGATTTCTGTCGTGAGGCACATGCGCCTCCTATTAGAGATGGCTTCTAATGGATCCAGCCTTCTTCGTGTGTGCGAGTGGCTGGCCTGTCGGTAACGGTTACCGTCTATTGTCGTGGACGGCCACCGCTTCTCGAATATGAGGACAGGCCGGATTTTCGGCATTCGGCTCAGCCTCTTCCTGATCACTCTGCTGCTTCTGTTCGATAACCGTCGTCGGTTCCAGTACCCAAAGCACTTTTCGGTCATGAGTTCCTCCGATTCATCGTCACCGTTTTCATACCACCCCTGGCCCTGGAGCCACTGCTCCTCGAACATGGTCTTCAGGTCCTTGGTCCACTCGCTGCGGAGATGTCTCAGCAGTTTCGCAGGCCGGCTGTGCATGAGCTTCCCCGGGTAGAGCGTGCGAAGGTTTTCGAACACCGGTTTTAAATAACTGGGCAGTTTTGGGTCGTCCAGATCGACCACCGCCGTGTCGCCATCCTGATAAATATCCAGATCCTCCCCGCACTCGACCGTCATCAGCGAGAGGAGGAAGGTGTCCACATCCTTGAACCGGCCTTCCCCAACCATGGCGGGAAAGAGGTCAGAGACGTCGGGGTACCGGTACTTGTCCTCGATCAGCTCGAGAGCATTGACGATGACGGTGCCTCGGGCCAGCAGGTCGCCCCAGCCCTCCCAGGACTTGAAAACCCGGAGGCTGGGGATGTAGAACAGATCGCTGCGGCGATCGTACCAGTGCTCGTGAACCAGCGTCATGTGAGAATCCATAAACCGGAGCGTCGTGCCTCGCTCCCGTAACACCTGTCCAGACTCGCCGCACGCCTTCGCGAGCGCTGGCACCTTGACCGCGGGAGACACCCGCGGATAGCGTAGGTAAGTGACCAAGTCGTGGACGCGCACGACCCGACTCGGCGTGGCGAGAGCCCATATGGCCATACGCACTTCGAGGGGAAGATGAAAAAACTGGCCGAAGCGCCCCGGCAGCACTTGCTTCGCCAATTCTTCCCCGCGCGCCTCGCATACCGGTATTGTTGTATCTTGTGCCATAATCTCAAGCGCCATGAAGAGAGGGATGGTGGGCAGTGAAAAGTTGAAGTTGCCTGATTTTCTGTTTGTTTCGGGAGTGGCATGAGTGTTGGCAGAGTCCCAACCTGCAAGTGGAAGTGCAAGTGCAAGTGTCTCATCAGTGTGTTGGCGGCCCTTATACAATTCGGGTAGGCACACGGAGTCCCGCTGATTCGTTCGATTGGGATCCTCTCTCCCAGTCGAGCCACGGATACGTGGCTCCATCCTACTGAATGTGGCTATCCTCACTTCAGGCCAGTCGTTAGGTCAAGTGACCTTCGATGTAGGAATTTGACGTACGGACTGATGTAACTTGTTAAGGTTCGAAATGAGATCACATGTAATAGTTTCATGGTCTCGAACAGTGATGAGCTGTTACATACAGAAGACCAAATAAACTGGATTGTGCGGCCTTTAAGTGTAATTCCTTATCTACATGACTCAGAGTTTCTGATGCCACCCAAAGCCCGTGCCATGAAACCAAATGCGCGAAGTCAATGTAAGTCCATGCGGATGTCGTGAGATAGCCTTCAACTATTACAAGTTCATGCAACCTTTCCAAGTATCGCCAAATCTGATCGCCTAATTAGTGGGTTGGCGGCTGCACATTACGCAGTAGAGGTGTGGCTTACGCACGGGTCCATGTTGGATCATATGATTTGACTGGACAGCTAAAACTGCGTGCTCACACCTCATTCGGAGCTTATAAGCTTACCTCTTCTACCGTAAACCATGAACAACAATATGCTACCTTGTTGACTTAAAACAAACGAAGATGCATTTAAAACGCCTACCCTCCCTGGCTTGCGCCTCTTTCATCTCCGCTCTCCTTTCACCATCCTTAGTCGAGGGCTCTTCTCATACAGACTCTCAACATGTGAAGCAGGTAGCAATCATCGGTGAGTCGTTGTTGATGTTATCTTACACCTCACTTCAATACGGCCTGGGAGAGCTATATATATAAACAGTCACCCCTCCCTCATGCACCCGACTAAAGTTTAGTCTTTATTTAATTGTCCGCTCCGCCCCCAAAGTAAAGCGTATCTCGAACTCTATTGAACGTCTAATGCCCACCCCTTATAAATACTAACCTGTTCTCCCCAGGCGCTGGCGCCGCCGGCTCCTCAACCGCGTACCACCTGCGGAAGTATGCGGAGCAGAATGACCTCGCCGTCAACGTGACTATATTTGAGCGGACCGCCCACATCGGCGGGCGCACGCTCACGGTCGACGTATATGACAGCCCGGGGCAGCCGGTGGAGCTCGGCGCCTCGATCTTCGTCGAGGTGAACCGCATCCTCTACAACGCCACCCAGGAGTTCAACCTGACGTTCACCGACCCCGGCGCCGATGAGAACGGGATCCTGGGGATCTGGGACGGCGAGCGCTTCGTGTACCAGCAGGACTCCGAGTCGTGGGGGTGGTGGAATCTCGCCAAGCTGCTCTGGAAGTACGGGACCGCGCCGTATTACACGCGCAAGCTGGTCCAGGACACGGTAGCAACGTTCTTGCAGCTGTATGAGGCGCCGTACTTCCCGTTCAGGTCGCTTTCGACCCGGGCTTTCGAACTCGGACTTGCCAAGATAACCGGCGTGACCGGGCAGCAATTCCTCGCGGCGAACCAGGTTGGTTGTCATGCCTGACTCTCTTCCGTCTCTCACTAAATACACATGCAGCTTGACGGGCCCTTCGCTCATGATATCGTACAAACGAGCACGCGCGTGAATTATGCCTCGAACCTTGCCTATATACATGGGCTGGGGACGATGGTGAGCTCTCATCCTTCAGGAGAGCTAAACAATACTAACGGCCGCTTAGGTATCCATGGCTCCTGAGGGAGCAGTGGCCGTTGCAGGGGGAAACTGGCAAATATTCTCGCAAATGGTCGCCCGCTCCGGGGCTCACATTTCCCTAAACACATCCGTGACCTCAATCTCCCTAGAGCCGGGCAAAGAGTCCGGCTCTGCAGCGCCAAAATACGGGATCCAGACAACGGCAACAGGCTCAAAACACGGCGACACATCAGCACCGACGCAGTACCCCGTGTCCTTCGACTCCGTGGTCCTAGCAGCGCCGTACCAGTTCAGCGGGATCACGACGGACGCGGACCTGATCCAGAACCCGATCGACGAGATCCCCTACGCGACGCTGCACGTGACGCTCTTCGCCTCCTCGTTCCGCTTCAGCCCGGCCTTCTTCAACCTGGAGCCCGGCGCCAAGGTGCCGATCTCGGTGCTCACGACACTGAGCGCGGACGAGGAGCCGAAGCCCGGGCCCGAGGGCGCCGGCAAGGCCGGCTTCTTCTCCGCCACGCTCGTCAAGGTCGTCACGAACCCGCGGACGGGGGGCAAGGAGTTCGTGTACAAGATCTTCTCGCCGGCCAAGGTGACGCCCGCGTTCCTGTCGTCGCTGCTGGGGGTGCAGGTTCCCGAGACGTTCACGGGGTCTGGGGCCGTGGCTGTGGATGATGTCGACCCCATCACCTGGTACCACCCGACGGTCTTCCACCCGTACCCGCGAGAGCTCCCGCGCGTGACCTTCCAGGACCCCATCCTGCGCGACGGCCTGTACTACACGTCGGGCATCGAGAGCTTCGTCTCCACGATGGAGACGAGCGCGCTGATGGGCATGAACGTCGCGCGCCTGATCGCGGACGACTACCTGGGCATCGAGCACGAGGCCGAGGGAGAGGGGGAGAGTAGTCATGATGGGCCCGGAGACGCTGCGGGGGTGTTGTTCGCGCAGGACCAGGGCCAGGACCAGAATGTCTTGGCGGCGCAGCAGGAGAAGGTTGCGGAGGGCTATGGCCGTCCTGCTGATGCTGCTGCTGAGGGAAGCGAACTTTGATGTGTGAGGATTGTTGATTCAATACTACCTAAGTTGTTACAGCGTACAACCTGATCCGGCTATCCTAGAGTACACAGATTGAAAAATGAAAATTGTATAACAGGTTCCCCTTCTCCTTCAAGTACTATTTCCACGATCTACACCGTCCTATCCGCCGTGGAAGCGCCGACGTAAAAGCACCTCTTTTTTAGAGAGCAGGTAGACATAGGTAGATAAATGTTCGGAGGACGAACATTAACAAATTCACCATTCATCATCCACGTTCCACATCGTTCCTCGCTGAATCCCTCGTCCGATATCTCGAGAGGCTGAATAAGGGGAACTTATACCCCGAGCTACTCCCGTTTTCCGTAGCTGCCCCGTTGCCATTGTAGGCGGAAATCAGATCGGCGTTAGATATGTTCGAGGGGCCAGGCCCGCTTGCCTTGGTAGCAGCATCCTTCGCGGCTCTTTTCTGTCGCCTGCGGGCAAAGCGGTCTCGCCTGGCGTTCTCCTTTTTCCGCTCGGCCCACTCGAGCCCCGAGCGGTGCAGCCTCTTGCTCGGCTGGTTGATGTCGAGCCAGACATCGTACAGTCCGGAGCCGACCAGGAACGCGGTCATGAACCACTTGTACAGGTACCAGATCCCCGCTCGTATCCAGGTGCTGAATGCTAGGAGCAGGCTGATGAAGATCACGGCGGCGGAGATGGGAACTAGGTAGGAGATCGAGGTTAGAGAAAGACAGGCAGATATGGGTGTGTATTTAGGGGAAAGGTAAGAGTGATTACTTACACATGTAGACGAACTCGTCTCTGATATGCCAGCTGCCACTGGATAGCTCAATGTTGTTCATGCCAAAGACGCTGGACATGAACGAGAGGGGAAGCTAATGATATTAGTTTATGCAAGCCTGTTGATATATATCATGGAGTCAGTCAACTTACGAATACGATTGTGACCAGCGTGAACATCATGATGGAACGCCCTTGCTTGATAGTCTCCTCTGATTGTTTGACGGCCTGCCAGGCCTGGACAACACTGGCCTGTTGTTGTTTCAAATCCAACAAATCCTTAACCTGCAGCCTTATCAGTCGTTGATGAACTTCCGTGTGTGGATTTTGGTAAAGAACTTACGCTTTCAGCTGTACTAACTGCGCTCCCTCGCAGCTCTTCTAGCTCCTCAATTCTTGCTTTGACGTTGTCAATCCGCTCGTCGGCGTTAAGTTTAAACCAGATGTAGTCTTCCCGCTTGCCACCATCCTCACCATGCTCAGAGCTGTTCTGGCTAATGTCAGTGGCTGTGGGGTCTCTCGGCTTGTTTGAGACCCTGCTCCCCCTGTGGTAACTCATTGTAGCGCGCTTGTCGTGGTCGCCGAATTCCCTATGGGGGTCCAGTATGTTTTCTGCATTGGCAACGAAAGTCGTGAGGATCTCCCTGTGTGTCTTTGTTATGTGTATCATGATGTCGAGCTCCTCGATGATGTCCTTGATCTCCCGTTCCAGCTTGCCTTCGGGATTGATATCCAAAAGGGGGACGTGGAGTTCAGACGTGTCACCGCTTCCATTCGATCGGTAGATCTCACTAGCTTGGTCAGTCCATCGCCATAGTCTCTCAAAGGCGGCTGTCTGTTTGTGCATCTATATAAGTGCGTTAGGTCAAGGGTTCTCAATTCCATGATCTTCATACATACGATGTTCCCAATAGCTGTCGAAAACGTATCAATAACCTGCGGTTGTGGGTCCACCGTCCTGGTTCGGTCGAAGAAGGTGTTGGAGCACTCGTCAATGATGATAACTACAGCACTCATGATCAGCATAATCTCTTACTACATAGTTTTTGACACATTCGGGGTTCTGTGATATATCCCAGAAACCCCCAGCTCTCTTGATACCCCAAGAAGGAAACTCTACTCCTAAAACTGGAGTGAAAGGGGAAAAATAATTCTAGATGCTACTTACGAGCGAGATCAAACACAGAACGAATTTGGCCTTTTCCGCTATCCTGAAGACGGACTCTGATTGACTTGTGAACACCAGAAGGGTCTTGTTTGTTGGCTCCATAGCGTTTAGGAAAGCAAGTAATGATGGTTTTAGCATCCAGGATCCACATCCAGAGTTGATCTACCATGATAACCCGAGACAACTTCTGGATATTGAGTTTGCATTCGGTGCATTCCCCTTTGATTTTGAATTCCGTGTGCTCTGTCCATTTGCCAGTTTCGTAGTCAAATTGATGATAGTCGTCGGATTTCGCTGTGGTTCCGCGATAAACAACTTGATCTCGATCTCGCTTTCTAGTCGAGTTGAGAGTCCAGTAGTAGGCTTGGTCCAGTGTCCGACGTGGATGGAGTGGAGGGTCTTTGGGCAGGTATTTTCGAAGTAACTTTTTGTCACGGTAGTTGTTTATACCTTCATAGAGCCTTGCGGCATCGATGAGGTATTGTCCAAGAGGACTATGAACCTTCACACGTCCGTTCTCATCCATTGGAAGTTGGCTTTTGACGAGCCTAAGTCGCTTAAGGAGAGTTCCCATAGTAGTGACTCTCTTGATAGACTTGCTCGGCTTAGCGGCGGGTCGGGTTTCTTCAGAGTCGTCTTGGACTTTAGTTTCCTCTTGTTTAGTGTGGCCCAATCTTTGTATTCTTTTTGCTGTTGATTGTCAATATCCAATATCCATACCACGACACTCACGTAAATCTTCTTACCTATGGACTGCATCTTAGATTGTACTGTCTCCTGGGCTATGCTCCCCTTTCGAGAAATGGGTTCTCGGTATGTTCGTCGTTTTTCTTTCTCGGACTTTTCACGCTTGACAATATCATCCTTAGCTGCGCTCATGATATTGTCAATCTCCATCGCAAATTGCTCTCGCTTTCTTGATGTATCCCAGTGAAGATATGGCATCTGTATAAAATTATATTAGACCATTCCGAGCTCTGACTCCTGATTCAAAGGGTACTTACGAATAGAACCATGTTGTTTGGATTATCATCGATCTCATAAGGCTCTTCGCTACGGTTAGTTAAGCACTAACTCAGGATGACGAAGGTGGAACTAACTTGACGATATTGTTGCACACAGGGGCCTTAAGTGCCTTGCATGAGGGGGGCTTCCCTGTTGGCCTCCATGCAACTGACTGCGCCAATACGGCTCGCGGAGAATCATATAAGTTCTTGTCTTCTTCTCCTTCATCAATTGGCGATGCGTCGCATGGTAGTTTGGTCTCCCTTCACCAAAATACAGCCCTATCGCGCGCTGAACGGTCAGCACTAATCTGCCGTGCTCGATCGATCCTACAAGCGAGTACACTTACCTCAGCCCACTAGAACATGGTCAGTCAAATTGATTCGCAAGGCTCTTAGTATTTGAAACGCATTGTAGTATTGAGGGTCTACTTACTATCATATTGTTGGAAGGAATATGGAAGTACTTGATTCTATCGCCTTCATGATCTTTGCTGAGTAAATTGTCTTTCTTATTCCCTTTGTTACTAGGATCAAGTAATTTGCTCAGGATAGTTTTTTGATTCGGGAAATTGTTCCATACCCGGTCATCATCATCATCCACGCTCTCACCATTCTCGAACTGGATGATAGGAACACTAACGTCTTTCTCCGGCTCATATTCCCTCAACTCTCTGATTTCTGTTTCCTTCGGGCGAGAGCTCCTTTTGCCGTTGGCTGCTCGCCATTTTTTAACATCCTCAAGCCTTTCTTCATGATTAGGAGAATCGCGCCATCCGCTGCGACTCTTCTCAATCTGTTGCACCAAATGCATGTCATCTGAATCGTTAGCCAGGATCTTGCGGAGAAAATCAATGCGCCGCAACTCGCTCTGGCAATTGGCCTGCCATGACTTTCTTTTCGCTAAAACCTCCTTCGCCGCCTGTTCATCCGCTTCAACGACTGTCTTCGCCTTGGCTGAATTTTGTTTCAATACACTTAGGTGGACAATCTCCCGACTCCAAAGAGGATTGTCGTCTTCGAAGAAGCGCTCCCGGTCGCATATTTCAATGCATCCAAGATAATGTAGCAGATGATCCTTAATATCGCAGTCATGGTTCTCGGAACTCAGGCAGGTTGCCTTCGAGTCTTGTTCGCTTGAATCATAAGAATCGCATCCAGCCATGTTGCAACAAATGTGAATCGCAAGGTACACAAGAATATGGGGGCAGATGTGTAGGAATGATTGGGACAGCCATGACAGTATTACCTACTGCTCTTATGGAAGTCGAACCATTGGGGGCGATATCCATGAGCCCAGCAAGGTCAAGCTGATATCATAATGGTCAGTAATATTTGAGCCTCAGCTGAACTCAAGAGGGGTCCGTGAGCAATCAGATTACAACGTCAGTCGCCTCGATATGATGCATTTAGCCCCAAGACGATCAAAATCAATCTCAACAATTGACCAATAGTATGATAAGTGCAGGTGGTGGTGGACACACGATTGCTCCCAATTATACAAACATCTGCGGGAATTAGCATGAACTACATTTCTATATCCACGTTGGCTCAAGCCTTCTGAACCTGCAGGGCTGTACTAAGGATGGTAACCAATGAAGTTCAGGATGACACAAAAGGAGGGTATGACCAGATGTGACTTAACCAGACTTACCAGGATGGTGATGTTTTGGGGGCCAATTCCTCGACCAGGGGAAGTCAATAGCCCCCTGCAAAGAGTATACGGTCCGAATAAGCTGAAAGAGGGGATGCGCCAACAACCAGCTGGGTCGGTCTGAACGAGAAAGCGATGTGAATAGAAGCACCAACAACCGATGAACCCTCCACAGCGAACCGTAATCCCATGGGTTCCATATGCAGTTATGAATATTTCTCAATCCTCCACGTTTCAGTCCTAGAGGATATCCCCGTTTTCAAGCGTGGCCCGGGAATAGGTTAGTGTATTACCTGGGGGCCCTGAACAAGTCGGAATACAAGTGGCGGCCATACACAAGGAATGTTACACCCTCCCGTGTACATGCAGGACCTCGGAGCCTAGAAAGCTACTCACGAAATAAGGCAATACATGTACACTAAAAGTGTTTGGCTTGGTGTAACTATACAGAAGTTCATTGAAGCTACGCGTTGGCCTCCTTACGCATCAGAAATATACGTCTACTAAAAACAGAGCCGCAGAATATTGACATTCTAGGTGCTGTTTAATACATTGCAATGGCACGCGGGAGACGGATTACATAGTGTTAATCAAGCGTATCTACTAAATTTATGTCCCACGTCTGACCGGCATTCACATTCCCGTATATCCAACAAGGATATCCTTACTTCGGTATCTTAATGGTTAGAATGCACTACCCATATCCTACATGAGCTGGTTAGTTGATGGTAGTGAACATCATGGTCAAGTTTACCGATGGATTAACCATATCTTACATTCTAGGATCGTATTCCCCTACGCGACGAATTAGTTTTATTTGACGCATTGTCTTGTATATTTATCGAACTTTAGAGTAAGTACACTGCCTCTTGTATATGTGTTGAGGTCACCTAGCAGCGGGGATTCCGTAACTGCAAGGAACACGGGGGCTGGTAGATTTCGTCCGTTCTCTCGGTCTGAACATTGCGTTGCCGATACAAGGCTACCCATCCTGGTTATTCTACGGGTGTTACTCTGTGAGCGAAAACATTGTGTCCTCATCTGTGAGACGTAATTGATAAGCCCGGGTAAGATCATATTTCGTCCAAAAAAAGTCTAGGTAAGAAAATTGATGGAGAAAGCATTTCGACCGCGCGGACGGAACTGAGACACGCATACTCTTCCATAAGCCACAATTATTATGTAACAAATTCCTTCTATCCCCGAATTCTGATACGATAGCGCTTATAAAACAGTACTTCGCCCGACCGGTGACAAACTTCAGGTATTCCAATTTTAGCGATATAACTCGAAGATATTTCTGTGGCATGGAGTAAGAACAAATGGGCTATTGGATGTACATCCCCCTATATGGTAGCATGGATTTTCTGATCATTTGTGGCTGTTCTGCAAGAGCTATAAAAATCCAATCAGCTTGTATGATCTCACACCATTATAGCTGTACTGATACGTGTAGTGACCGCATCTATTCGATTGCCTGAGACAAGCCAATTCACCAGAGCCTTGTTAACAGATTTCCACGGTCCTCTAGTGGCAGTCACGTTCCCGAAGTCTGTTCTAAATTAAATGAATTCACTTAATTGCCTATACAAACCAAGAACAACGTTTATATAATTTCACAATGACATCTTCACAATCAAATATATGAAAGAAAGTATCACGACTAGAAATACCAGGTGGCCGAAGTCTATGTCTATCTGTTCCATAGAAAAGGCGTGGTAAACGGCGCGAAACTCCCTGGACTCCCCGAAATCGTGTTAAACTTTGGCTGCCTGTCTCCTCTTACTTGTCTGCGTTTCTTGCGAAGAGCCCATAGTTATAAGAACAATCACTCAAACCCTATACTTTTCTAAGGCGAACTTAAATATACCTTATCAAGCCTCAATTTCCAAATTATTCCGGTATTGTCGACTTAGTGCTTGAAGAATGATAGTCTCATTATGGCTGGTCAAACAGAACGATGTCATTGCCATAGTCGCCATACTGTCAGCTTATAGGATGACTAGTTATACATCCCCACCACCTGTGGCTATTTAGTTCAGGCTACGCCCCTGAGGACGCTGATGTTGATACTCCCTTGATAATAATTATCATGATACGCATAATCTGTCTATATTTTAAACACGTACTATACGTTTTAGTCGGCGTATCATTGAGTATCTGTCTCCACAAATCCCGCCGGCCCCTGAGCAAAAGGTCCGGAAACTGGAAGTAGATGGTTAGGCATGAACATACGTTCAATTTTAGAGGTGCGGTAAATATTGGGCTAAAGCGGGTGATTGGCTAGAGGATGTCCGCCCTGGAGACTGTTAAGGAGAAAGAGATCAGGTTCTGCTAGTATACAGAGGCATGGAGTTGGTCCAGTTGGGATGCTAATGGAATTAACGTTAAACACCCGCGACATAGGAATGGACGCGATGGGAGTGCTTCTTGGGAGAGTACATTATGTTTGGCCCTGGTGTTAGCTTCCTTGTTCACCCCAACAGATAGGGGGTGACGACGCTCCAGGCTTTCATAAAGACAAGTAATTTCCGTTCTAAGTCAAACCTAAACAAATGGGTTTATGAGAAGGTCTTGAAACCTCGAGAACATCTGCTTAGAAAGATCATTGAAGAAGTGGCTACCTTTTATCTCATTGTACGTTGTTATCAGGCTCCATCGTATGTAGAGTTTTCAGTTATCATTTTATGTCAGGTTTCAAAGAACAAATCAGTTTAGAACCTACAGGTATTGACACTGTGGAGTCCATAAAATACTGCGATATTGGATACATTGTCTCGCTCCCGGACTCGATAGATGTGGTATAAGCCAACCCCAGTGAATCTTATTACAGTATCATGAGGATGATAGTTGATAAGTTATATGAGCATACGTCCCACGTGTACGGGAATTTATCACAACCGCGAAGACTATATCTCAAGACGTGGCCAACCGAAAACGCGAAATTCTGCATCAGGCAGAAGCTAGAAGAATTCCAAAAAGGTGCTATTAAAGATGACGTGCTTTATCACACCAAACACACCAAAGCCAGATCAAAATAGGAACTTTACCGAGAGTGAAACCTATGCTAGAAGTCCAATGGTACCTGAAATAAGTGTTGAATTGAGGGTCAAGGACTGGTACAGTACAAGGCACGAATAGTAGCATTGTGTATATATAGCAGGCCATCCGCCACTCTAGAATAGCTGAACCTCAAGTCAATCTAAGCCTCATTAACCCTGTATTTCAACAATAAGTACTAGCATTAGCGTAGCAAGACATCTGGAAACTCAGGTAGATGACAAGATACGCTTGACTCGGAACTCAAGACCCAACGCAGGCTCCCTAAGGCAGTAAAACGAAAGCATTGCACTGCGATTATGCCCACGAGAAAAGAGAAAATATCAATAGTTGCTTGCGGTATGACAGGTGGGGCCAAACTCAGTGACGAAACTCGGATCATATGACGCATCACATGAACGTATCGTGTAGCTATCAGGGGATGGTTACCAATATGTGAAAGATTTCAATAGACGGGGTAGATAATCTAAACTAGCGACGCATACTGCACTAGATGGATTAATTGAAAGTATAGACCTTAGGCGGCCTTGATAAACGAGCTGGCACACAGATTATGAACTTGGAGCGTATACTAGGTTGGCCTAGTTCCAGTAAAAGACTACATGAACCAGATTAGTAGTTTCAAGTCTAAAAGTTTGATATGAAACTTAGGTTAGAAGGTTATATTCTATCCATTACATTTATTTACATGTTAACTTCACACGTGTGTATTCAAACAGAATTAGGTATTACGATACATATTCGAGCTACACTCACACATTCAATATTCATCTCAACTTTATACCTGATCTATTTTGCTCTGTAGTTGAAGGAGCTAGTCAACCACGTTCTTCTTGTTGAAAATAATAACTAGACGATAAGGAGATACTGTTTCTAACGCTGCTCAGCGTTTCTCCGAATACACTAAAATCCCTAAAAAATTAGGAATAATTGATGCGGGGTTTAGGGAAGCTCAAAAGTTGACCACTCTGCTGACTTGAGTCTAGCTCACTCAATTTCTAGCCAATGAGCGATATAAAAGAATTAATGAGATCGCAAAGTTTTCTTGCTGAACTGTTCGTAAATCGTATCTCCTGGCACTGACATGGAAAAGGGAACCACCTCCCCAGAACGTGCCACGCTTTCACCGCCCCTCATTGGGGCAATAGGTGACAGAGATGTTGCTATTGCTATGGTTGGTGAAGAGGGCCATGCCATCGACCCACAAATCGTACAGCGTGCGATTCGCAAGATTGATTGGTTTCTGATCCCAGCTATGACTATTGGTTGTAAGTTTCTATTGTATCTCTTAAGAATTGCCTGTGGCTGATAGAGCGCGTTCAGATGGGCTCGTATACTACGACAAGGTATCATCTTGCAGATCCGATTCGCTCCTGGAAATTCCAGCGCTCACCATTGATAGGCTATCTTGGGTTCTGCTGCTCTTTTCGGAATGACTACCGATTTGAAGCTGAGCATCCCTGATCCACATAATCCCTCTGCAGTTGATACCTCGCGGCTCAGTTGGGCCACATCGACCTTCTATTTCGGTATGCTCGGTGGACTCTATCCAATGTCGTATGCTCTCCAGAGATTTGAAATAGGGCGAGTTCTTGGCGGTGTTGTGATACTATGGGCTCTTGTCTGCATGCTCACGGCAGCAGTCACTTCGCATGAGGGGCTATATGCACAGCGTTTTTTTCTGGGCTTCATTGAAAGCATTATTCCTACCGGATTCATGTGTATCATCAGCGGTTATTACACTCAGCAAGAGCAGTCACTAAGACAGAGTTGGTGGTTCTCCTCTACCGGCCTCTGGACGATTATAGGCGGAGCTCTGAATTATGGATTTGCCCAGATCACCGGTGGCGGACTTCGTCGCTGGCAGTACATCTACCTTCTTGCCGGATCTCTCACTTTCATCTTCGGTCTGTTCTGCTTTGCGATACCAAGCTCGCCTGTATCGGCGTGGTTTTTAACCAAGGATGAACGGTTCACTGCTGTAGAGCGGCTAAGGTACGGCCAAACGGGAGTTCGCTGCACGAAGTACAAGTGGTCACAGCTAAAGGAGGCAATACTTGACATAAAAATATGGTTGATTGCTATTATGATGGCCTCCGCCTACACCGTGAACGGCGCTGTATCTGGCTTTGGCCCCCTGATCGTGTCGACCTTTGGCTGGAGCACACTCGAGTCTATCGTTTTCCAATTTCCATTAGGTGGGCTGTGCTTGATAGCTATCCTGTTGACAGGCTGGCTCGGATCCCGCTACCCTAACATTCGCATTTGGATGCTAATTGTCTGCTGCCTTCCTGTCATTGCTGGATGTGCCATCATCTGGAAAAGCGAATGGGCTTATCATGCTGCAGCACCTGTCGTCGGTTACACGCTTACAGGCACGTTTGGTGGGGTCGTGAGTTTGATCATCACAATTGGAATGTCCAACGTTGCCGGTCATACAAAAAAGAGCTTCACTTCGGCCACAATCTTCGTTGCCTACTGTGTTGGTAAGTCTAGGCATTGTGTTGCGATCTAAAATAATCACTAACATATGCCCTAGGAAATATCATCGGCCCCCAGTTGATCAAATCGCAAACAAAGGTCTTCCATTACCCTGAACTATGGCTTGGACTCATTATATGGTTCGTGTAACACTTTATGAACGAATTCTCTAGTCACATTGCTAACGATTCATCTGTAGCTATTGCATTACCATTTTAGCTTCGGTAACCCTCTATGTGGTACTACGAAATGAAAACCGGAAGAAAGAATCAGCAGTGGTAGAAGACGATGCGGAGAGGGCTAAATTAGCATTCTTAGATCTCACTGACATGGAAAATCCATATTTTAGATATATGTTGTGAGGCAATTCCAAATTCTTGACTAATTTATACAGACAAGACAACACACCTGAACTCCCTTCAACATTTCTTTCTCGTGATAGTAATCAACCTGTACCCTAGAACCTTATCAATAAGCTATAAAAAGGCTATTTAGAGGACCCCGGCGATATCTTGCTACCGAAACTCCCAAACAGGTTTTTGAAACTTTCAGAGACCTTCAGTGGTTTTCGTTCCTCGTTATTAGTTGAGTTGGATGCCGTGCTCCAAAAACTACTTCTCCGGCGCCGCGGGGACTCATCACCCATATCGTGTACAATAGCTTCGTCTCGTGTTCCTAATAAATAGGTTGTTAGCGAGGCCAGACCCCTTTACCATAGGTACACCAGGGATAATCGGATAATGCATACGGATATTGCCAGCACCCCCAATCCCGAACGATCTGCGGTATTCTCTGTCGACCATGGCCACTATACTCTAACTTGAAGTCGGCGGTAATTAGTTGACAGGATCTAAAGACATGTGTAGCACTTCGTCGAACAGGTCAAGACTTGGATTTCCAATCTAGACCCCATAGGTAAGATGGAAGAAACCATTTCAGTGGCGACCGTTGCGTTGTATTAATATCTGTAGATATCTCCCCACCTCTCGTGACAGACTGCCTGCTTACTCATTCTACGATAACCAGGACGCATCTCATTGGCTCCATGGTGGCGGTCTTGCATAACAAGGTTTACAGTTCCCGTTCCCAAATGAGGGAGTGTCGTCATCCCCGCAAAGCTTGACACTTTAGCGTGATGAGAGATCGACGTATAGTCTTGAGATAGCGGGATGGAGCCGTACTGCCCGCAAACGCAAATGCAATGTACCCAAGCTCAATTGTCAACAGCGCGATCATGCTCTATATTGTTGTTCACCTTACGTAGTTTATCTAATTTATATATGTGAATCTTGTCCGCGAACAGTCCCACGGGCATTACTTGTATGGCTGCTTGACACAAGGCGGCATGTTTTCCTTGCGGAATAATCGAATTCTTTAGGACCCGTCATTTTTAGGAACTGTTATACACTAATCATGTAGAGCTGCCGATATGCCGACTCAGTTCTATGAAGCTTTTTGGCGATGGGAAGACATCGTTGCATCGTTCTTGTATAACCTACCGCATACGGTACATCTGACGGGGCCCAGAGGATATCTTCCTTTACTATGCTTTATGTTAGCAACATAGTACATCGAGAGGAACAATAGTCAACTCATGCTGATACAGTTTCAAATGATTGACTTGGGGAAGCCTACAAGGACGAAAGAGCTCCCCACGGAAGTGTGAGGCGAAGAGAGATGGCACTCTACTTGGACCATATCTCTCAACGTAATGGTTACGATATGCCATTAGCACCACCTCTTTAAGTGGAACCATTCTGAGGTTGAGCCAGCTCCGTATACATTTGTTGTGGCCGCCACAACATCGGTCCCTGCTGCATGGCCTCTCGCCAGTGAGCCATGATACCAGCTCCTCTCGCTACACATGTCATCGCGACGATGATGTCCGTCTCAAAGCCCAATATCGAATACAGCAGGGCGCCGTAGAGGTCTGCATTAGCGTGCAGATTCCTGGAAACGAAGTAGCTGTCCGAGCTGGCGATTCGGTCGATTTCGATAGCTACTTGTAACAGGGGATCGCTCGCGGCCTTGGATCCTTCCAGGTGTTCGTCAATCATCTCGCGAATGTGTAGGGTGCGAGGGTCGACCGTCTTGTAAATACGGTGTCCGTAGCCGAATAGACGCTGCTTTTTGGCTTTTACCTCTTCGATTAGACGTGGGACGTTCTCGACGCTGCCCACTTGTTCGAATTCCTTGTATACGAGATCGATAGCCCCTAGTATTATGTTTCCTTTAGTGATCCGTCCCAAGCATACTTATGTACTGCTGTATTTATGTCTGGTATCTGAAGGAGGGTACGATGAGGCGGATACATCTTGTCTACCCATGTGCTAGGTAGACAAGTTTCAGATATACTCACCACCGTGAAGTGGCCCATGAGCCGATACGATGCAAGGAATGGAGCTCGATATAGGGTCGGTCAAGGTCGACGCAGCATGCAAGAAGGCTGTAGTGGAATTCGTCATCTCGTGGTCAGCATACAAGATCCACACTCGTTCTAGGCATTTCTCGACCTCGCCGACACGGATGCCATCCTTCTTATTTCTCCCAAACCCCATCATCCGTAAGAGGTTCCCGATGTATGAACCATTAGGATCAGCAGGGGTAAAGCTATGCCCGCGTTTGTGGCAGTAGACAAGAGCAACGGTGGTGGCAAATATAGCCATGCTCTTGATTATTGCGGCGTCCACGGCTTTAGTGTTTCCGAGGTAATAGGGACGGCGTTGACTATGGACTTTAGTGGCCCCCTCGTCAACCGCAGCGAATGCTGACATTCCTCCGATGATCATCGGGCACGGAGGTGAATCGCGTCTGATTAATGGTCAGGCTTAACTCACCGAATTTATTCTCCAAGACTTACGGAAAGGATTGGATCGTATCCACGACGCTTTGGGGAGGGTTCATTTCCGCAGCTAAAGCGCTGCGAACCTTCATCTTCTCCTGAGATGAGGGTAGATGGCCCCAGATTAGAAGGTGAAGAACGTCCTCATAATCATTGTTCTCGAAGAGCTCGTTGATAGAGTAGTTTCGGTATCGGATCTGTCCACGATTACCATCACTGGAACGGGATCAGCAAACTTAGAAGTGATGTAACACGGGGAACTTACATGAAAGTAATAGAAGATTCTACACAAGCGGTATTCAAGAATCCTTTATCGAAAATCCGCAGACCCGACGTCGTCTGATTTTCTGGGTTAGTAGTGGGGGGGAAAGGCGTAATTTGACTGAAATCGGTAGCCTTAACGGAGTTATTGGTGATGTCGATAGTGTACTTCTGCTGAGTTCGACTGTCGATGACTGTAAGATATTCTGCCAGATCCGGTTCAGAAGCCATAGCGGGGTATCTGATCATGTAACTTCCTCGAATGTCGAAATATGGAAGTAGACAGTGAAGTGTATACCTTCCCGGAAAAGTCTAGTCTGAGTCGTATTCTAACTTATTCTCGTAAGATAGGTTGACTGCAGATGAGAATCGACTGATGAAGTTGTGTCGGAATATAGGTATACTTCGTGGGAAGTATTGTTAAGGTGAAACTGTTTGGCAATTATTATGTGTAGGTATAGTGAGCTCAGGGTGAGCCAGAAGATTTGATACCCGTATATGGGGAAATTTCTGGCAAGGCTTTCTATACCCAGTGTAGTTTAAGGTTGCACAATGGCCTCGAGCCGTAATTGTACCAGGGAAACAGTTTAGGATTTCCCAACCTAAGCGACAACAAAGACATGCCTAGGCAAACTCATATTCTTAGTGAGTAGACTGTTTGACAGTCTGCCTCATAAAACACAGTTTAAAAGTAATTGACAGGCCGTCTCTAAGCCTAAAACTACGGAACCAAGCATTTATTGGCCGTTGTCATTATATAACCAATACCATTGGCACATCTTGTTGACTACGCAAACATGGCCACTCCGCTAAATAGAAGTGGCTCAAATGTCAACCGCTCTATCTGCGCAGCACCCTTATCATTAACAGGAGAAGAGTACATGCAGGGCACTGATTATTCTGGTCCAATTTCGTTGAGCTCTTTCACCATCAAACTAGACCTTTGCTTCGTCCTCTTAGCTCGACGATTGATTAGATAATAACAGCCAGCTGTGGTGTCTCACAGATTCCCTGATAGTAGCCTGCAATAAAATCATCTGTAAAGAGTTGGATGTATAGTTACAGGTAGCTTCCAGGGTTTTGTATTGGAATTACATTCAAGTTCATAAAATGCACTGGAGCTCCTGGGTAATTCTATCAACTTGAACATTAACCATTATGGTTTAAACTGAAGTATCTTAAGTGCAAACCCAGGTATCAGCGTGTCCCTATAACCATTAGTGCTATAATAACCCAATATCTGAACCAATCGTCTAAATATCTAGTCTAGGTAGCTCCTTCATGTGTAGTATAATGGGAATGTGAGAGTTTTATATTTACCTACTAATTAACCAAGTAGTCAAGCCAATTAGTATAAATGTCACCTCCAGCTAGTCTTGGTCCAACCTTCTCTTTTCAAAGTATCTATTTCCAGTATAGATACAACATTTAGACGCAAACATTCTACTACTTGAATCAAGAACCATTGCTTCGTAGCACAGTCGTGCTAGGTACTTTGAAGGTATTGCACGGGTGGAAAACGGTACAACGGCTAGCATCCGGGTACAAAGTGTCGTGTTACTAGGGCCCTTGCATACATACATTCTCTAGAAACACACTTTTATGTATACTTTGTAGAGCCGAGTCACCATACTACCATAAGGAAGCTTCAGGGGCGTTTAGGAGTTGAATGATGAACTTGTGGGTCGCGGATACATCCGAGTGCACTGACTCTTGTTAGTTTTCGATAGCTGCAAGTCTGCATAGACGCATATTCCAATAGTCGAATAAGTGCGTACCTAGGCATCGTTCACACTTGTGGCCTTAAGCCATTGCATCACGGTCCCCATCGCCAAACACACCGACTACAGCGATGGCTACGCATGCCCTGACACGCTCCTACTCCGTGGAGCCGGATATACGCTTAGAGGATTATCTCGATGACAAGCTCCAATCAACTACAGATTTCGAAAACCTAGACAGTCTACTAGCTAATGTCGAAGTCCAACGCAGCCAGCTTCAGGCTCAGCTCGACGATGCCACCAAGGAGCTTGCGGATGCCCGTCAATCCGCGCAGGACCGTCAGGGTGGCCTTGCTAAGTCTATCGAGGAGTTCGAAAAGCTCCAGCAGAGCATAGACGTACGCATGCAGCTCGTTGCCGACTCTAATGCCCCCGACGAAGCGATACGACGGCTCGAACAACCCATGAAACAGCTACACAAAGTCGAGCTAGCATACCAATACGTTTCCCTGCTACAAGATGTGGAAAACCTCAGACTCGAGGCGCGGTCGCATCTCCCGCAGAGCCCGAAGGCCGCCTTGCAGCCGTACTCTCGCCTGAAGAAGCTGACTTTGCGGTTGAGGGAGCTACAGGGAGCTGCCGATGAAGCGGCTACGCACCTAGTGAATTATGTCGAGAAAATCACCGAGGCTCTTTGGGACGAGATGAAGGAGACCATGTCGAAAGAGATGGAGACTGTCCTTAAGAAGCGTAACTGGCCACAAGGAGTTGACACCAACGCCGAGATGAACGACGAGTGGCTACAGTGCTTTGAGAAGCTCATTGATCTGCAGGCTCCCGAGGTTCTCTATTCCGAAGCTGTGGTTCCATTGTTGCCTTTCGAGGTAACTGCGAAGCCTTTTGTCCAGTGGTTCCGGTTCCAATTCATGGGCAACAATGCTACTAGCAATCCCCAGTCGTTCGGGACTTTCTGCATCCCCCAGTTCCTGTCACTTATTGAAAAGTGGGAAGGTTTCTTCCGTGATAATGTGGGCTATGTTCTTGCATCACGATTCCAGGGAACCAGGGCGCGGGATATGTCCGTCTACGTCGATCCGGCTTGCGCCTTGCTTACGGCGCTATTACCAGTAATGAGGGAGAAAATCGATGATGTTGTTCAGTACGGGCTGAAGAACCCACAATTTCTAAGTAGCCTTATGGTGCAGCTAATGAACCTGGATGATGAAATCCGGTCAAGGTTCAATTACGATGGTGGTGACCCAGAGCGCGGCTGGGCAGGTCTTACGTCGGAAGTGCTTGATAAGCATTTTGATGACTGGTTCAACGCAGAGAAGGACTTTGCTCTCGAGCGCTATCATGCCATTATGAATTCGTTAGATGCTCGGAATATCGACTATGACTATAGCGGCAGTGGCAAGATGAAGCCAACTTTTGGCGCGGTGAGAGTGACGGACCTGCTGAAGTCCGTCACGTCTCAATACGAGCGCGTTCGCAGGTTCTCTCATAAACTCCGATTCCTCATTGGCATCCAGCTTGACATCTTAGACGACTACCATGATCGTCTCAAGGATTCTCTAGACGCCTACTACACATTCACCTCGACTATCGGCCGAACTCTCCATGGCGTGACAAAGGAACAGGCTGCAGCCTTGGAAGGTATTGGGGCATTTGAGAGCCTCTGCAAGGTGCTAGGGAGCACTGACCATATCATCGTCACACTGAAAGATTGGAGCAACGAAGAGGTAGGCATCATTAGCACATTGACGCTTCCGCACTGATGCTCTTGCTAATCTCACGCAGTTCTTTGTAACCCTTTGGGATCAGCTTCAAGCGAGAGCCAGGCAGTCTGATGACCAAGACAACAACCTAGCCGGTGGGATGAGCTACGATCATGTGAAAGATCGAACCTCTTCTGTTGTCGGTTCTGACGAAGACGGTGGCATTCTGTTCGACGAGACTATTGCTGCTTATAGTAGTCGTCGGAAGAGCGCTGAAGAATACCTCACCACGGCTCTAGTTGACTCACATCAGAAAGCATTCCGTCCTTATCTGGCCAAACCACAGTGGGCCACTATCAGCGACGATGCTCGCGGTAAGCTAGCCAATCTAGACCTCTAGATGATGTGACTAATGTGTGTGTAGTTGATATTTCTCAACTCGCTATTACTCCAGAATTAGATGAGCCTTTAGCTGTAAGCTTCACCGAGTAGCTTTTACAAAGACGATGCTAAGTTTATCTAGATACTTAAGCGAAATCTGGCTTTCCTAGCCTCTACCCTAAACACAGCTGTGTACCGGCGGGTATGGCGGGAAGCACTGGAGAAGCTCCAGGATATGCTTTGGACAAATGTACTCATGACGCAAAGCTTTACTACACTCGGCGCTGCCCAATTCGCGAGAGACCTCCAAGCCATATTTTCGCTAGTGGATCACCACATTCCCGAAGGCTCTATCTCAATGTGCGCACTGCAGGATGGCGTACGATTGTTAAGCTTGCCGCTAGAGTCTGACGACGACGGAGCTATAACGCTCCAACAGGCGAGTGATCGCATCTTCACAGATAATACCGAAGCCAAGAAGGTCCTGGCCGAGTTGGGCCTGGACTCTCTCACTCCTCCGAACGCTAGAAAGATCCTACAGAGGCGGGTAGAGAATAGTGAATAATAATACGATTTGTTGCCTTTTGCAGGCCCTGGCTACATGCACTGTATCTAGTTGCCGAGCCATTCTATGATGTTGAATACTCCGAACCGAATCTATCATAACAGACCTTGGGCATCTCTGTTGAATCGCATATCGCCTGTGCTCAACCATTCTCTTCTTAACTTTGAGCAATTCATCCTCAGCTAATAGCGCGCATCGTCGCCTCCACCACGGCAAACGTGCCCGCACTCACAGGCATAGCCCTGAGCAACGTAGGCCCAATACCCTTCCAGAAGCCGCGCATACCCTCGGCCCTCCACGTCTGCGCAAAGCAGTCGCGCATGCTCTTGTACTTCATGTCCTTGCCGAAGCCGTCGGTCTGCATCTTGCTCTTGACGACGTCGAAGGGGTAGCTGCCGAGCCACAGGGCCTCGCCGGCCAGGCCGCCGTAGAACGCGACCTTGTAGCTGGGGACCTCCTTGCGCTCGAGGCGGTTGCGCGCCGCGTCCGCGTTCATCAGGTACTCGAAGGTCAGGAACCACACGCCGTAGGCCTGGGCCTCGCGCCAGATGGTGACGGCCTCGCCGCGGTACAGCCCCCGCAGCACGCCCTCGTGCGCCGACAGCTTGCGCACGCAGTCCCACGGCCCCGCGTACAGCCGCCCCGCCCCGTGCGGCTGCGTCTGCAGCCGGATCCGCACGTGCTCGATCGGCCCCGAGATCACCGAGTTCGCCACGCCCGCGAACGCGCCCGCCGCGTAGTACTGCCCGTAGCTCAGGTCCTTGCTGCTGGAGCCGCCGCCGTTGGGCAGTGCTGCGTTGGCTGCCTCGAAGTACCGCCGCGCCCACCCGAATGCGCCGAACTGGATCGACACGCACGCCCCAATCCCCAGGAGCGGCGTCAGCGTGCCCTTGTAGAAGGCAAGAGGGCCTTCCTGTGCGTAGATCGAGGTCGCGGCATTGAGCGCCGAGCTGTAGGCTGTGCTAGTTTGGAGACGGACCTTGACGATGTCGAAGGGTTGGCCTGTGGGTTTGGTTAGTAATTCATAGAATTAGGTGTTTTGTCAAAGGTCGAAGCTTTATATAAACTTTCGTTGAGATTCAAATATGATGAAACCCCCTTTTCTCAGCCACCAAGGCCTTCAGTTCACTCATCCTTTATGAGATTGCCGTTTTCATCGGTACCTCCATATGAATTGATACATGATCACGAAATGGGGAATTCCCCAAGATAGCGAACAGACTAGGAAAGACAAGCAAAACAAGGAGAAAATATATATCCTACCTATCAAGACTTGCGCTACACCTCCTACAGCCCCCGCAAAGAGATCCTTCGCCGTGTCCAGGGCGCTCCCTTTGGCATCGATATCTTGGGCCGCGTCCGCCATCCTGCCCCGCACACAATTGGCTGGAAGGTGTTGTTCCCTTCAGATGATCGAGACACGATATTCCGTGTTTATTTTAATTCGAAAACTTGGCCAATTGTGTCAGTGGACTGCTCGCGAGGCTGGTAGGCGAGCGTTAGACGTTGCAAATGGTGTTCGCCGATGTAGGAGGTGAGACGAGACGGTAAAGTATTATTGATTCACCTTATCATCACAGAGCTGCTGGGGTCCCGAACCGCTGGAATTTTTTAGTGGAGCAGTACGGGTTGCGAAAATGACAAATGACGTGATTCGCTTATCAATGGGAGGACCCTTGCCAAGCCACTGGTACATTACTTACACGCTTGCACAGGCTTGATTGGACGACCAGCATTGAAGCAAGACTCCATACTCTGGTCCAGATAACTGTATAAGATTTTCTTCTATATATAAGTATATATATATACTATCTACACCAATGAACAGAGAGTGTTCATTGGCTCTCTGTTCATTGGCTCAGAATTCCAATTATCTCTTTGGAAGAGTATAATCATAGCCCGCAAGAGAGTCGTTAGTACTTAGGCTGAAAGGTTCATAGAGAAATTAGGAGATACTTTTCCTAATTATAAGGTATCCAATAGAGTATACCAAGGTATACAGGGTTACTTAGACTAGCAAAAATGCATTCGTTATGACTTCCCATTTTCTTATAGAATGTTCGGCTGTTAGCACGAGACAAGTTATAGAGACCCTAGATTAGGTAGAGTGGTATTGACATTAGACTGTTCACAACGGCAGAACGTGTATCACGAAATTTGCTCTTTAAAATTAATATCACCCGTATTATACCACTCTAATATCTACTCTGCAACTCTTCACCAGTTTTGGCATGACTCCAGCTCTTGTCAGCCCCAAGCCCGCGTATTCGCATAGACTCCTAGAGACATGTGGCAACGAAGAACATGTTGTACTGGGGACCCCCATCATACGCTGCGATATAATACGAAACCCATCTATACGTATAAACTCGCCATAGTTCTCTATTTTACTTCCAAGTGTGTCTCCTTTACCTTCCATCCAATCCACGCCACAGCAATGAAAAACTTGACGGCGCCTCCAATCCAAAGCGCAGTACACATGCCAGCATCGCTATGGCCAAGCCAGCCTCCGGCGACGGCACCAGCAAACATGAGTATAGCGGCCGCCACTCTCCGATTCCTCTTTGGGTTCTCGCGCAGCGGAGCTAAAATGTTCGGATCGCTGAACAAGTCGCAGTACAAGCTCGTGAGCACATTGGTAGGCACCTCGTTGAAGCCCAGCTGGCGACTTGAGACAATCTGCCCTCCGAACTGGAACGCGAGCAGGATAATAACAGCCAGGACCTGAAAATCGAGTTCGCCCTGCCGCGCCATCTCCTCAGCGACCTGCAGCGACGCAAACGCGCGCGCCACGCCCCCCTGCGCCAGCGCGGCCGCGGTCCAGATGAAGAGAGCCTGGACGAGGAAACTGCCCGCGAGCGTGCCCTTCGCGAGCGGGCGCACATGCCGGGTCTTGCTGAAGGCGAAGACGCCGAGCATGAAGGCCGCGATGGAGCAGAGCGCCCTCAGCCACAGCGCCGGTACGTTGGACGGTAAGTGCGCGGCGCCCAGGGCCAGGAACACCGTGTTGCCGGTCTGCATCGAGACGAAGACGGAGGAGGCGTTGAAGGCGACGCTGTCGCAGAGACCAGACACCAGACTGCAGAGGCAGATCGGGATGTCGGCGTAGTTCTTGTCGACATCTTCGCGCAGGTTGGAGATGGTGAATGCGCCGCGACTCTGCGATCTTGTGGATGCTGTCGCGGACGTGTCGTTGGATGTTGGGAGGACGGCGTTGGAATCCGCCATCGTAAGATGTGGGCGGGAAAAAGTGATGCTTTTTTTGGTCTTGATTATCGTAGGGTGAATAATTGCTCAGCTGCTAGACATAGGTGTAGCTTGAAAATTCTTTGCGTGGCTGGTCCTTTTTAAGAGCACAATAGGCCTTCCGAGACATGCGTCATAAACATTGGCTAGTCATCTCGGCCATTGCTCATTTAGTCTTCCACACGAAGTTGCTGCGACAATTATTTTTCCTGTGTTTTTTTTTCTGTATGGAATGATTCCAGCCAGCCACCACATAGATTAAATAATAACGCCATCCCTTAGCATCATCGTAGGTTCCACAATTGTCGGCACCTGCAACCGAATTTAGGTCGAGGCGTTAGCTGAAATAGATTAAATCAGCCAGTCGGACCTCCGAGTAAAGAGTCGAGAGCGCCTTGGCATAGAGAGCATGAAAGAGTTGTGATACACCACCGAGTATTTCCATACAAGATTGTGGGTCAACATATGTTGGCTGAGCTTGGTTGTCTTAGCGACTTAATCCTCTTCATTTCGTCTGCTAAATAAGTAGGTATGTACTAGATGAAGAAGGACACCCTTACCTGACAGCCTAGATTTAAGAAAATTGAAGCGGCAACTAGACCCTTATTCACTATTAAACAGAAGCTGGCTTAATTACATATTCTTTGTCAGTGCAGCGTGATGAGATTTTTGAGGCAGTAGTCATGGCAGATTTGAAGAGCATATTAGTTTCGGGTAGTAAGTTTACAAGGCCCTCTTACTTTTATTGATCAAGCCCGCCTTATAAAATCATGCTCACGCGCTCAAGAGTGTCTCGCTCCTTTCTAACACAGCACTTTTAAACTTTGATTATCATAACTTGCCTCAATAAACTGTTGCAGTAAGTACGAGGTCCCTCTAATATCGCATTGTAGGATATTATATTCGGAGGCGCTTCATTACTAATTCCCGAATATTACATCCGTACCAGATAGTTACCCATAACCACGTAGTATAGTTCTACACATAGTAATCTAGAAGCTCATCTGATATAATGGGTCAGATTTAGAAGATAGTTTTCATTCAACAAGCCAGCTAGCAGTTATAATCTACGTATCACTTATATAAGACGATATCAGATATAATTTCATCTATATCTGGCTTGAAGTCATCCTTCTAAGCTTCTAAGTGGGCTTATGACGTATGTGTATATATAATCATTTGCCTAGCCCTGTATGGCTTCTGAACACTACTTGCAGTGTTTTGTTCTGCTGGGCGGCCGACGTACGTACAGAGTTATGCAACCCAGGTCATTCGGCTTATATATACGCCACCGTGGGAGGCGTGCAGCTACCGTGTAGTTACGTACTATGGACTTGAAGGTTAGTAGGGCTTGAATCGTTCGCATAATATACCGCCGCAATTCCAAGCGACTTTATACCCATCTATGTAATCACTCCGTGGCTGGTAAGTTGCCACGCCTAGCCGTCATATATATTCATGCTAAGAGGTAAACCATAGCGAAGAAGATTGAAGGAGAAATAAACACGAGCTAGGATACACTATTTTGATGAAATACAGCTTTCTGTTCCATTGAAGGAAATATTGCTCCGCAGGCGCTGTACCTAAAAGCTACTGTTGTCCTGATATGATAAAACACCAGGGCGTTTACACCAGTGTTTCCATTCAACCCCCTAGCTTCTATTCCGTCCGAAGCTAAGGTGTACGAGTGTTTCGTAGAATCGTAGAAGCTTGACCAGTTTCCTAGGCTTTCCCATCCATTGATGTTAGCCTTCAATGTTGCACTGGAAGCAAGATTGTTGGGTACACTAGATCCTCCAGGTAACCGGTTCTGGGGAAAGCCAGTTTCTCGACCTTCAATTCCTTACCATCTTAAATTAAGTCTTGGTCTAGTCCATCACCAACAATGACATGTTCAAAGCTTGTAGAAGCCATGATAAACAGGCTTAAGTAGTGTTAAAGTGTTTGATGGATAATACAACTTCCTGAATCAAGGCTGATGGGAGTCGAAAGTCATACATGTATATAGTCTACAAGTCATCTGAACGTAAGCGTTCGACAATGGGCATTGGACACAAGACAGTGTGCTTACATTGCAGCACCCTATCTGCAGCCATAGTTGATGGCAATAGAAAGAGCTGAATAGTGTAACCTCTTATGAAGTATCAGATGTAATATCCTCAAAGCGAGGCATACATAGGTTTTCCGCAGTCATGAAGCTAAAACAAGACAATATCCAAATAACACATAAAAGAATCTCCGAATAGCACAATTTATATGCTTAGTCAGCACCGAAACAGGAAATAAAGCATGCCACTCATATTGTTACTCAGGCTTTAAAAGGCAAGCTCTTTGGGCGTATCCTTTGTCGTTTGCATGGTTATATGGCGTTTTCGTCTCTGTGTCCATTATGCTCACATCAGCGCCATGTCTGCGCAGCACTCGAATTACTTCTTCATGATTGGCGTCAGCTTGCTCTTTTCCCTTTGCTGCAAGGTGAAGCGCCGTCTGTCCGTTGCCATCCTGATCAGCAACTCTTATCCTACATTCATCGCCATTTGTAGCTTCAAGGAGTTTTGTCACTACCCCTAAATGCCCATGTGCGGATGCGTAGTGAAGAGGAGTTCGTCCTTGATCATCTTTGACGTCTGTTCTGCATGACTTGTTCAGGAGCAGCTGCACGATATCCTCATGCCCATTGCCAGCTGCACAGTGAAGTGCAGTCTGGCCACTGTGCTCACGACAATTAATGTCAGCTTCATGAATCAGCAAAGATTGTACAATATCCTTGAAGCCATGTAACGATGCTTGGTGTATCGCTCCCACCGTGTTTGCCAGAGCCTTTGGCCCTTCTTCCGCTCGACTCAAAAAGCTTTTCACTTGCTGTAAATCTCCATTCTGGCAGGCAAAAACGAACAACTGCTCAGCATTAAAACCCTCAGTCCGTCTACTGGCTGCGCAACATGGATAGGGTGGACTTTCCGGTTGTAGCAAAGATGATACATCTGTGTATACTTCTTCAGCAGTTGGGCGAGCATCTCGATCTCTGTTCATCATTCTCCGGCAAAGTTGAAGCATCTCACGCTGCCAGACTTCCCCAATGCCTATTTTGCTATTCAATATAACCATCCAAGCCTGAACGTCATCTAATCGTCCTGCATATGATGGGCTTTTAATCGACTTGAGTTCACTAAGCTCTGCTCGACGCGAATGAGCAATGAACATTTCGAGAAACACTGATCCCAAGGAGAAGATGTCGGCTGATCGGCCTCGTGTGCTTCCTTCCTCAACTTCGGGGGCGGCGTACTTGGTAGTGCGCGCACGTGCGAGCTCTGGAACTGTCGTTGGGACCGTTTTCATGAGGTTCAGCTTAGAGATTCCAAAATCTGCAAGCAGGACTGTTTCCCCTTTCACTAAGATATTTGGTGGCTTGATATCGCGATGTGTGATACCAATCCCATGAACATATGCCATAGCGTTGGCCAAGCATCTGAACCAACCAGAGATTCGGGGCATGTTCTTGTCGGGCTGTTTGCACATAAATAATGCTTATAAAATATAGAAGCCTCTATAACTAGAAGTTCTAGAATCTGAATATAGTATCTTTTATATTACATACGGCCTATAAAAAAGGCCATTTTACGTGATTTTAATTTTCCCGCCACATTAAAATAAATTAAGTGTTTTTAATATTAATGTAGCGTTACGTTAGCTATAAAACGGAAATAAATAAATAAGCCCAGTTATATACTATATATATAGTAGGGGTTTTCCCTATTACTAAGATTTAATTTAACTATATATTAGGGGTATATTTAATATAAGATTTGCTATTTTAATAATAGGTAAATTTAATAGTAGTATAAGATATATCGCCCCGCCTTCCCGTAATATATTTATAACTTGCCGTACTACTTAATTTATATATATTTTTAATGTACCTTTACTATAGCTTTAAAGCCTTTAAATATATATATATTATAACTACTATAACAAATTAAAAAAGATTCGCAAAAAGGCCGAAAAGGTATATAGCCTATAGGATTAGCTTTAGTGGCTATTAGTTATGTTAGCTAGAGAGGCACTAAAAGAGGAGGCATCAATAAAGGCTGTAATAGCTGTAAAGGTTATTAACCTTATAGATGATTTCTAAACAGCTGACTATCCTGTTATAGAAGGTTT
Organism: Whalleya microplaca; assembly: GCA_022497155.1. Classification (NCBI taxonomy): domain Eukaryota; kingdom Fungi; phylum Ascomycota; class Sordariomycetes; order Xylariales; family Xylariaceae; genus Whalleya; species Whalleya microplaca. The sequence goes on from MU385724.1 coordinate 297,392, forward strand.
ATTTAACAAAAGGAGGCTACCTAGGTATTAGAAGCTATTGGAGGCTATTGGAGGCTATTAGAGGCTATTAAAAATTGTATCTAATTACCTTATTAAATAGGCGGTAAAGGGTTTAGGAGGTAACTTTATACTATTATTAAATTTACCTATTATTAAAATAGCAAATCTCCTTTTTAATATACCTATATTAAAAATTTAGCACACTTAAAAAAGACTATTATAATAAACTAAAACAGTAAAGCTTTAGTAGCTAGTAATTTTACTAATTAATCCTATTGTTAGATTTTTCCACTATAAAAAGGTATTAAATATTTAAAGTAATATTTAAATATTTTATACTAAAATATATATTATAGTATATATACCGATAGGCGTAATATTATAGCATCCCCTCCATTACATTAAGGTTTACTTTAAACCTTAAGCTAAATCCGGCCTTTAGCTGTAGCGGCCCTAAATAAAGACTAATAAGGGAATAGCCCCGGTAATATAAGGCTATATATAGAATACCGGAAAAGGCACACCTTTTACCAAACGTACGGCTTAAATATACGCCTTTAATTACCTTAAATATTATAATAAATTAGACTAATAAAGTTACTAAAGCTTTAGTTCGTTATAATTATATAATAATATTTACTTATATTTTATATATTTCTTTTTATTTTATAATAGTTAATTATACTATATTCTAGTTCCTAAAACTGCTATAAATTTAATTATATGCCTAAAAGTTATCTTAAATAATTTATACTATTAATTACGCAATACGTATTTACTATACGTAAAAATACGACATAATAAATATATAGCTCGTTTCGGTTAAAAGTATGTAAGTAAATGCTGTTTAACGGGTGCCGTTTAAGTATTTCGGCTATCGGCATTATTTTTAAAAAAGTATATTTAATACTGTTTAAAAAAAAGGAAACGTAGTATTTTATTACCGGAACTTCGCTAAAAAACTATTATTAAAATACAAATCGAACTTAAATAATAGTTTTATTTTTTAGTATTTCTTATATTTTAGCCTCTTTAATCTTTATATATTATATACCCCGGCTTTAATAAAAAGCTTAATATCTTTATTAATACCGGCGACCTTTCTGGCTTTTAACTACTGGAATTTCGCTTTAGCTAACTTATTAGTCGGCTTTTTTATACTATTTATTTCGTAGTATTTAATTAGTTAGTTACCGTTCTAATTAAAGTATCGGGAATATAATAAGTGTATAAGTAATTCGCTAATAACGTTAAATAAATATTTTGCCGTTTAATTATATCGGCTTCCGGGATTAAATAAGTATATTTGACGGCGCTATTTAAATAAAAGGAAATGTTGTATTTAGCTACCGGAATTTCGCTAAAAAACTACTGTTAAAAATGCAAATCGAACCGGAAATAATTAATATAGTATAAATATAGTACGGTTATTATTTTAACAGCCTAACTACTATCTTAAAATAAAGTGTCGGGATAAAAAAAGCGCTACTTTATAGCTTAACTAATTAAAGGTAATTAAGGTAACGAAATAAAAGAATCTTTTATAATAGCGATTAATCGAAAGGAAAGATGTTTTTATTATCGGCAACAAGGCCGTTTAAGCTATATATATTTTATTTAAAAATAAAAGAAAAAGATAAGCAATATATATATATTACGGCACATTAGCCCTATAACATTACTTAAGCTTAAATAGGTATTACTATTTTAATAAATATATATTAGTACTGTCGGAAAATAATATTTTATTTTTTAATATTCCTTATATTTTAGCCTTTTTAATTCTTATATATTATTTAGGTCTATAATTTAAATTATAATAGTTAAAATAAAAAAAACGCTATATATAATTTAAGACTTTAATAAAAAACTATATAATCGATTTATTAAATAGCTTAAAAGCAGTTTTATTGCTTTAATATTAGAATTTTTTATTAATATTATATATTACTGTAAAATAGGTATTATATAATTAATAGTATAAATTAATTAAAATAACTATTAAATATATAACTAAATTTATAACAGTTTTAAGAACTAAAACGTAATATAATAAACTACTATAAAATAAATAAAGGTTATACGAAATATAAGTAAGTATAACTATACTATATATTAATATAAGTTATATATAATAAAAATGGTTTTTTTTTACTGTTAGTTAGTAAAAAAAACACTATATATATAGGTAAAGCTTATGCTTAATTAAAGTAAAGTGTTACGTAATAATAAGATATTAGTATATAAGATATAAAAGGAGCTAATATATATTAATATAGTAAAAATAACTTTAAGGGTATATATAATACTTTTTTATTAAAGGAGAGAGAATTTTATTAACTAGTAATAACTAGCTTAAGCTATATAATTAAAAGAAAAGAAAACTAGGTATTTTATATGCTACTAACTATTAGATATAACATATTAGCCTTATAATAATATATAAAAGTTAATCGAAAAATAATTTTTTAGTTAATTCTTTATATAATATATAGTGTTATTTGTTATTATATATATTTATTACGTAATATTTAAGTTTTTCGCTCTCATTTTCGTTTTATAAATACCTTTATAGCTGGTATTTATATAAGCTTTAAGTCTGTATTCCCTCGTAAAAAATCTTCGACAAATAGGATATAAGGATTTTAGTCCTTAGCTAGCTTTAGTATTTTAATATTACTTAAAAGTTGCTAACATTTTAAACTGTTTTTTATTATAACTATAATCCTAGTATTAAAAGTTATTAAGCAAATATTAATAATTTTAGCTAATTATTATTATTATAATATTAAAAAATAAATAAATATTCTTACCTCGGTTATAATAACGGAATTAAATTTAAAGTTAAATCGACCTCTATTATAGGAGCGAGGTTTTGCGGGAAGCTTATAATTAAATCGATTTTTGTTATAAAAGCGAGACTTTACGGGAAGCTTATAATTAAATCGACCTTTATTTTAAAAACGAAGCTTTAAAAAAAGCCTATAGTTAAATCGATTTTTATTTTAGGGATAAAGTTTTACAGAAAGCCTATAGTTAAATCGACTTTTATTTCGGGGGCAAGGTTTTACAGGAAGCCTATAATTAAATCGACTTTTGTTTTAGGGGCGAGGCTTTACAGGAAGCCTATAGTTAAATCGACTTTTATTTTAGGGGCAAAACTTTAAAAAAAGCTTATAATTAAATCAACCTTTATTTTAAGGGCAAAACTTTACGGAAAGCCTATAATTAAATCGACCTTTATTTCGGGAGCGAGACTTTACAGAAAATTTATAATTAAATCGACTTCTATTTTAAGGGCGAGACTTTATAAAAAGCCTATAATTAAATCGACTTTTATTATAAAAACAAGACTTTAAGAGGATTTTATTACCTAGCGAAACCTTACGTCTTCTATACTTACTAGGTTTTCGTATTTATATCTTATTAGCTATATAAACTACTATTTAATATATCCGAGTTTTTATATAAATATAAATCTTATTTTTGACGGAAATAAATTAAACTTTATAAAAATTTATTAGTCTTTTTATTATAAAGTAGCCGATATAGTTCGGGAAGAAGGAATAACGGGGCTAAGTAGCTTATTAAAGCCGGCTAATAAAAATTCCATATAATTATTTATTAAATCTAAAACAAAAGGCATTACTAACAAAAATAAAATAAACTCGGCTAAATTATATTAGTTTTATTATAAAGTAGCCGATATAGTTTAATAGGGAGGGATAATAAGGCTAGGTAGCTTATTAAAGCCGGCTAAAAAAAGAAATTCTATATAATTATCGGCTAAATATAAAATAAAAGGCGTTACGTATTTAAGCTATATAATAAGGTTTTTATTATTATTTAATATAATTCCTTTATATTAGGTTAAAAGCGTTATATCTATCTCTTAGTAATATTTAGGTGGCATATAACTATTATTTATATTATTACTTAATAAAACTAATATAATAAGCTTTAAATTTAAAACGGCAAGCTTTATTTAAAATTATAATATATAATTAAAGGTTATAAATAGTAAGGTATTATAAGCCCCCGTAAACGCTAAAAATAAGTATGTATTCCTAAGATTTGCTATATTATATTTATTTTATATAAATGTTTACGGGATTATTAGGGCGGCATTACAGTGGCTATATAATTTTAATATATATTTAAGGACTTAAAGGTCTTAAGAGTTTTTATCGAGAAATAATTAGTTAAAAAAGGGATTAAAATAGTTATTATAAAACGATATAGTTTTTAGCTATAAAGAGTCGCTAAAGATATTAATAAAATATATAATAAAAGTTTTTTTAATAAGTTAGTTAAAAAAAAGTGCTCCCTAAATAAAGAGGTAAGAAGACCTTTTTTTATATTATTTTATATAACGGATAAATACTTATTAGTAAATATTTGCTGGGTTTATTAAGGTAATTATTAGAGGTAAAATATTATAACCAATATAGCAAGTAATAAACCTTAAGGTCTTAGGTTAAAGACGAGGCTATATTTAGGCGCTATAATAGTCTTAAATTATTTTTAGCTTATTACTTAATTTAGTAAAACGATATCTAAAACCTCCCTACCGTTTTTTTATTTTTTTTTTACTAGCTTAAAAGGAATGGTTAAATAATATGTGACAATAAAGCGCTTAGCCGGTTTCGCTTATATAATTAAGTTATAGCCCTTATTTATATCCTAGACCTTAGGCTATATCTCGGCGCTATAATAATTCTAAGTTATTTTTAGCTTATTACTTAATTTAATAAAACGACATTTAAAACCTCCCTACCGTTTTTTTATCCCCCTTTTGCTAGCTTAAAAGAAATAGTCAAATAATATATAACGATAAAACGTTTAGCCGGTTTCGCTTATATAATCGGGTTATAGCCTTTATTTATATTTTAAACCCTAAGCTATATCTCGCCGCTATAATAATCCTAAGTTATTTTTAATTTATTACTTGATTTAATAAAATAATATCTGGAACTTTCCTACCGTTTTCTTATTCCCCTTTTATTAGCTTAAAAAAAATAGTCGAATAATATATAACAATAAAACGCTTAGCCGGTTTCGCTTATACAATTAGGTTATAACCTTTATTTATATTTTATATCTTAGGTTTTAGGTCCTGTTATAATAGCTTAATATCCTCCTAAGTTTAAAGGGCTAAAAATATTATTAGCTTTGCTGTAGTAAATTCGGTCTAATACAGGCTAATAATATAGCGATTTTTAAATTGCTATAAATATATATTTTAAATCTAATATAAAAGCGGCATAAGCGGCTATTATTTTCTAATCCGGTATATTTTTCGGCTTTCTTTAAATATTATTAGTCTCTCGAGCCCCTAAAAGATACAGAAAATAAAATAAAAAAAGATCGTTCCTTAACTTTAAAAGCTAATTTATTTTTAATATAGCTCCAAAAATTTACTAAACGGGTTTTAATCTATTAAACTTCTATAGATTTATAAACTAAAAACAAACAGGGCTATCGCAAAATATAAAAAAAGAAAAGTAATTTTTACTATCTCTTAATTTATCCCGAACTAACTTATAAAAAAAGGCTTTATATAATATGGCGGCGAAAAAAAGCATTAAAATCTATTAAGTCGGATAAGTATTTAGTTATAATAATTTCCCTTTTATTATATATCTCCGATTTTTTTTTATCGCTAATTTTACGCTATCTTTATATAACTACTACTATATATATTTATAGAATCGACTATATTAATATATATTTTAATAATTCCCTTTTTATTTCCGGCTTAGCTATTTAATTTAGCTACTTTATTTATCCCGCTAGCGATTTATATCGATAAGTTTTAAAACTAGCCTTAAAAAAACCTTATATTTACGCACGTTTTAGTTCTTTAGTATGCTTTAATAATAAAATACCTTTTATTTATTTATTTTTTTAAATTTACTATTTACTAAATTATTAGTAATTTAGTTTGGCTTTATAAACTTTTATTATTTGTAGTTTTTATATAGCTTTTCCAAAGAGATTTTACCGACTGTAATTCGTTAGTTAACTTTTATTATTATTTATTACTTAGATATAACGCTAAAAGTAAAAGCGGTAATATTATAAGTAAAAGAACTATAAAAATGGCTATAAAACTATAGCATTTTAACTTAGCATCTAGTAGCTTATATAAAAGTTTATAAAAGAAGGTTATATATTATATAACGTGCGACCCGCCACTAACTATCCGCGTAATTATTCGCTTAAATTGTAATAGGTTATAATTTAAAAAATAGGACTTAATTTAAGAGTTAATAGGATTTTAGAGGATTTCTTTTACTAAATATATTTTAATAAATATATTAACGTAAAGGAAGAAAAGTTTTGCCCCTATTATTATAGTCGATAAAATATATATAAATATAATTTAAATTTATATAATATATAAGGCTAAAAAGTATATAAGGAATAATAGTAGTTAAAAATATATTTTTTTAACATTATTAATATTTATATTAAAATAGTAGCACTTATTATAGCTTAAATAGGAGAGCTATTAAAATAACTTTTGCAATATATTAGATTAATACTACCACTCTCGGATTTAATTTATACCTTAAATATAATATTCTAGCAAATATCCGGTACTTATATCTTACCTTTATATTTATTTATATTATTTAAATGCCGCCGCTAACCGAAACTTTTATTTTACGGTATAATATTAAACGAAGCGAATTATTTATACATTTATTACGTTACCTTAAACGGGATACCGACTAATTGCTATAAAATAAGTAATATATTAAAAAGTCGACTAATAGATTGGCTTATGGTAAAAATCCGGTAATTATATGCTAGAAACGGGTATTTAAATGGCGTATTTTAAGATTGCCGGTACTAATAAAGGTATTAGGCTTTTTATAAACCCCAGGTATATAGTTTATAAGACTTTTATATAGTATTTTAAATTAATACGGGCTAAGTTTTTATATATAGTGTTTTTTTTACTAACCGATAGTAAAGAATATTATTTTTAATATATATAATTTATATTAAAGTATTATATAATTATATTTATCTGTATTTTATATAATACCCCCTACTTTACGGTAGTTATTTATATTATATTCCAGTTCCTGCAACTGTTATAAATTAAATTTAGTTATATATTTAGTAATTATTTTAATTAATTTATACTGCTCGGTATATAATAAAGACTAAAAGGTATATAAGAAATAATAAAAAAATAAAAAATATCTTTTAAATAATATAAATATATTTATTTAGTTATCGGCATTAACGCGACCGTTATTATTTAATTTTTTTATAGCTTTTAAAGTTAAAAAAAATTTTTTTTATAAATAACTTTATATATTAAAGCCTAAAACCTTTATGCGCTTATTTACCTCCGGAATCCGGCCGTTTATTTTATTATCAGAAATTATAAGCGAATATTGCCGGTATCCCGTTCTTTACTTTATTATCGGTTATAATACCCGCTTAGCCCGCATTATTTAATACTTAAAATAGCTTTATAAATTAATTTAAGCTTAAATTAATATAAGATTAAAAGAATTACTATATAAAAGTAATAGGAAAGCTTATAAAAATATATTTAGCCCGGCTTATTAATTTAATAGCTACGTTTTATAGGTATTATTTCTTACGTTAACTAAAATAATTGTTTACTTACTATTATAAATTAAGCCGCCGCCGCTTTATATAAGTTTTTTTAGCCGAAAATATTATAGGATTTTATAACTAATTTATTTAATAAAACTATTACGCCTTTTCCGGCATTATAAATAGTAAATATAGCTTACGTAATAGCTATAATATATTAGAAATGGCTTTTTTACGCCTATAAAGATTTAGCTATTTACCGATATATCTTTATTAAACTTCTTAAGCTTTTTATTACAGCGCTAGTAGTAATAATATTTTACTAAAATACTAATGCCGCATTATATTATATAATCGCGTTTCTTATATATATATAAAGCCGCCGCTAAAAAAAAGTATGTTAAATATTAAATATAAAAGCTATAGTTTTAATATAAGTTTTAATTTGTTTTTTTTTAATTTTAGTGCGAAAATTTTTCTCGACTAAGACTATATTAAATATAGATATAGTAATATACAGCTCAAGTTAAGTATAAAAAAAATAGTAGGCATAATTACAAATATAAGAATAAAAACTAGCTAAGAACTTTTAAAGGTTATAATAACTAATATATTTTTTTATATTTACTTTTATTACTATATATAGATATAAACCCCTTTTATATAATAAGTTATAAAAACTTTATATATATTATTTAAATAATAATATATAAATAATATATAAAAGTTAAAGCGAATATAAATTATAAAGTTACTTTATTTTTAACTAATAATTTAAAAATTACCGGAAATTAAATTACGTTAAACTATTTTTATATAACGCTATATTTATCGTTTTGTTTTATAGCATTAGTTATCCTAGCTTTTGCTTAAATAAAAGAGCTGCTATATATTTTATGCGATATCTAAGGATTTTAACTAATAATGTTATATTAGGGGGCATAAAGGTAACGTAGAAAGGGAAAAAGGTAGATAAGCCTTTAATAAAAAGGCTAAGCAAAAGCAAAAGTGTACTTAAATTTAAAAAAGCTTAATTTTACTAAAAAATAAACTCTCTTTTTTTATATTTATTTTTATCTAGCTTTATTTTATTATAAAATATTATATAATATAAATCCGCTTTTATACTTACTTATATTAAATCTAATATTATTATAGCTACCGATATTAAGCTATAATTTACCGATATTAAATTAGATAATTTAGCTTAAATTATTTAATAATATAACTTTTAATAAAAAACAACTAGGGTTATTTTTATAAAAAAATTATAATAACTTTACTTTCGGGAATATAATATTCGATAAGCGGCCGGGAATATTTAAAAAAGAATTTAATAACTTTATTTTTGTAGATATAATATTTTATAAACTGCCGGGCATACTTAAAAACGACTTTCGTAACTTTACTTTCGGAAATATAATACTCGATAAACTATTAAACATACTTAAGTAAGCTTTTAGTAACTTTATTTCCGGAAATATAATACTTAATAAACTGCCGGAAATACTTAAGTAAAACTTTAGCGACTTTAGTTCTTAAGGTATTATACCCGATAATAGACTTATTAAATTACTTACAGCTAAATTTAATATCAAAACGCCAGCTAATAATGTTTTTATTACTTATAATAACAATATTTATAACATGGTCGCACTATTTTATAATAACGACTATAAATATATGCTAACTATAGCTAAAATACTTATAAATTTTAATAGCCCGGTCGTAATTAACCTAATTGGCGACTTTAATACTAAAATTAATATACCGATACTAATAATATCGAAAAAAAGGCGTTAGTTATTTAAGCTGTTATAACGTTATAAAAAAGTATACCTTACTTATAATCCTTAACTAAATCTGCAAATTAAAGCTATCGATATTTATCTTAAATTTAGCTATTATAGCTTACGTTAGAATAGGCAAAAAAGCATTTAAAAATATAAAAACAATAGTTTTATAAACTTTAAGAAATTAACTAAAAAGAATATAAAAGGGCTACCTAATTTAAAATAACTTTATTTAAAGAACTTTTTACCCTTTTTATTTATATATATATAGGCTAATAATAACGGATATAATATTACGCTCGAATGGGAGGATAAACGTAACTTATTTGTAGGTTTCGATCCAGTTTAACAGTAATAAGAGTTTCGCGTATTATATATTAATATAAAATAGATATTACTTTATTTAAGCGAGAGTTAAAGGGTTAAGTAGGCTTAAATAAACTTTACTACTTTATTATTAATTTAGTTAAGCTAAAAAAATTAATTATAATATTATTTATTAGGCATATATATAATATTAATAGTGGGAACGGCATTTTAGGAAATCTAGGGGAGCCGATAAATAATAGTATTTTATTAAATATAAAGGGAATAACTAATTAGTATTAAAAAGTCGTTATATTAATAATTATTTATATCTCGGTTTAATTAAGTAACTATAGTTAAAGTATAAAATTTTAATCGGTAATAGCGACATTTATAAATAAAGGCGGTAATTATAATTAAAACTATATTACAGCCGATATATTTAAAGGCTTTTTTTTAGTTACGAGCTATTACTATTGCGTAATAAGCTCTTATATTTCCTTTAGCTATATTATAGCTTTTTATATTATTTTATAATAATAAATAGTTAGAATTTAATATAAATATTTAAATAAATAGTACTATTTACTTCCTTAAAATAATGTAAAATATATTTACCGAGTTATTTTTAGATTTATTATTTTAGTTATATTAATAATTATATATAATATTTTATTTCTATAATATATAGCCGATATATAGCTGTAAATAAGCAAATATAACTTTAATTAAATATTGCGACTTCTTAGCAGCGGATAAATAACCGGTTGCGTAATTTCCTAACGACTTATTATCGAACCTTTAAGTCTTAAGTACTTAATAGGTATTATATTTACCGAGCTATCCGTAAATATACTATTTAGTTTTAAACGACCGGAATATAGATAATAATACCTAAATATTACTTTTTTTTTATTTACGTTATTTAATATATCTCGCTAAATATATTAATATTTCAAGTAAGTTTGTTAAAGCTAAAAAAATAAACTTCCTAGCTATATATATTTAAGCAAAGTTTTTTATTATTTATATTTTAAATACTTATTAGTATATATATATTAATTAGCGAATAAAAATGTTATATATTATTAGAATAATGGCTAAACTATATCTAATAGCTGATTATAAGAAACAGGAAATTACGCTAACTAAATTTATAGGCATTTTAAAAACTTACGAAAATTTTATATAAGAAAGGAAATAAATTAAAATTATTTATAAAAGCGGAGAACTTTTAAATACTACTTAAAAAGCTTACTAATTTATTATATTAATTGCTATTAAGCTTATAGCTTACATATATATATATATACCTTATGGCTTAGCTACAGGTAGCTAAAGAGGTGGCTATATTACCTCTTTTTTATAATAGCTATAGCTTTATATATATATAATAATTAGCTAAAAAATTATTAATTATATATAGTATAAAACTTAAATATTATATAATTAATAATTATTTAAGCTATATATATATAAATAAAGCTATAGCTATAAAAAAAAAGTAGCTATACTACTTTTTTAGCTATACCTATAACTAAGCTATAAAATATATATATACGGGTTATAAACTATAAGCCTAATATTTTTTATTTAGTAATTAATTTATAAAATATATAAGTATATATCGATAGCTATATATAATATAATATATTTAATATACTAAAGAAAACCCTTTTTATTTAAACTATTATTTAAATAAAACTATATAAAATTTAAACCTAATATACTATATATTTACGGCGTATTTAAAAAGTTAAATAACGATAGGAAAAAAAAGGCTTAAAAAAGGAAAAAAGGCTAAATAAGAAATTTAATCTTAAAATTACGAGATAAAAAATAATATAAATTACTTTAAATATAATAACCTATCCGAAAAATACTATTTTTTTTTGCCTAAAACATTTTTACTAGCGCTTTATTATCTGTTTTAAGTTTTTAAATATTCTTTTCTCGCGAATATCCGGACTATTATATAAGATATTTGTTTCCGATTTTACGATTTTATTTTTTTTGTAATATATTTTTTACGATATATCTATTTATAAAAGGCGGTACGGGACCGGGCTTTTTTTTCGTTACCCGAACTTCCGTAAAAATTTTTAAGTCCGCGGGATACCCGGCCTTTTTAGATTTAACGCCTTTATTATATTGTTTAATTTTAATTATAGTTGTTATTTTTGAGAGAGAAATAAATAATAAGGCATAAAAAATATAATTATTTAGATTTTATTATATTTATTTTTTTAAATAGTTTATATATTTTTTTATATATATTAGGCAGCTTTTTTTAAAGGTATAACGTTTAGGTAGCCTATATAACGGATCCAAAAAGTGACCGGAAAAAGCCCGTTCTTAAGATAATATATCTATTATATTCGTGTTAGCTATTATAAAATAAAATAATCGATTAGTAATTTAAAATAAGAATAAATTTATATAACGTTTAATTTAAAAAATAATAAAGCTAAATATAAAATATAAAAATAAATAGGAACTTAAACTTAAGTTAAAAATAAAATAAAAACCTCTTTATAAATACTTTTAGGAAACTTAAAAGCCCTCGTTTATTTTAGTTATAAGATAAAGCCCGAAAGGCTGCAGCGTCTTTAAAACTTAATTTATATAATCCTTAAGCTATTTATATTTTATTATAAGGATAAACCGAAGCAATAATTAATTAGCAGCTACTTAAAACTAGTAAAAGCTTTTTAAATAAAAGTAACCTGCCGGCAAAAAAACATAAAAAAGTTTTTAAAAAAAGTTAACCTTAGTTTCAAACGTTTAAAAATCCAGCTTTATACGGCCTTATATACTATAGTCGAAAGAATATAAATAGATCTAGGTTTAAGGGATATTTCGCGGCTATAATAAAACTAATAATAAGGAGAAATTAAAAGGTAGCCAAAAGATTAAGAAATAATTAGGCAAAATAACGCAAATAATTAAGCCGGGAATTCTTTAAGCTAAATTTCCCGTTAATAGCTAAAAAGTTAATATCGATATAATATTTAGCGCTTAAAAATACTAAAAAAGGGAATAAAAGGCAGCTAATATATAAAAGGCTCGGCTCGGTTAAATATAAAGATATAGTTGCTATAATTATAATGCTAGTTAAATATAAAGACCTTTAAGTTTTACTATATAAAATCTTTATATTTATATTACTATTTATACCATTTCCAATAAATTAAATTAAAGACTTTATTTAATAAAGCGTTATTACCGTTATCAATATTATTTAAGATAGCCTTTTTAATATATATAATTTTTTAGACATATATTTATAAATATATTTATCTAGTAGTAGCGTTTTTATCCGATTTAGGTTTAGCTTATATATTAATTTTACCGAAACTCGGAATGTTCCTAAAAAAGTAATAAAGTTTTAATAATTCTTTTTTAAGAACTATAGGACTTTAAATTTCTGCCAGACCTATTTAAACTACCGATATAATAATTTAGTAAGTTTAGTTCTATTAATAAGGAAATTTTATATTAAACTTTTTATAATATAGAAATTACTAATATTATTAGTTATGTTTTTATTTTTATAAACTACCCGATAGCAAATTATCCGATTTTGTTATTTTAAAAAGGGTTATTAAAAGGACTTACTTTATTTATTATAAAAATAATTTAAGTATGGTTATCTTTATATGTAGTACGTATATTTGTTGATCTATTAAAGGGACGTATTAATATATATTAAACTATAGTTTTTATTATAAATGTATAAACGATTAGTTTAAATAATATAATTAAATATAGTCGATATTTATATGCCCGTATTATTATCTTATGATTAAAAAACGAAGCTTAATTTTATATATTTTAAAATAATTATAATATTTTAATGGCAGTTTTTTATCTCGCGTCTTATTTCTTTTAATTAAATCTTTTTTATATAGTTTTATTTATTTTAATATATAATTTCTGTACGCGATATTTGCCCTATTTTATATGTAAGTGACATTAAGTTATTAAGCCAGCTTTTATTTATACCTTTATAGTCGATATAATTAAGTGTTTTTAGAACAAAAAGCTTTTATACTGCTTTTATAGTTAATAATTATGTATACAAGAAGCTTTTCTAGCTTTAAAGAAACTTCTCGTAAAAACTTTTGATTATTTTCTGCCCGAACTAACATTTGGCAAATTTTAATGCTATCGAGATTATAATGTCGCAAAATATAATATACTATATTTGCTTAATCCCGGTAGTCTTTATAATATTATTAATATAGCGGTAGTTAGGTATATATTCGGCGCTATAGTTTATTAATATTTTATTAATATATTCGAAAAGTGTTAATTTAACGTTAAAAATTATAGTTATAGCTTAAAAGTCAACCTATATTATAATATAATTATTAAATAAAGGTAAGATAAGTTTTAATCGAATAGTTTAAAAATATATTAAAGTAATTATAAAATAAAATTAAAGTTTAGCTTTTGTAATATTTATAGATATTTAAAATAATATAAAGTAAAGTTATAGCAAAAAAATTATTAATTAATATATATATAAAAGCGCGCGGCTAAAAACTATTTTCGATTTAGCCGATAAATAAACCTAACCGCTTTTAGTTCCGACGCTATTCCGGGGCTTAAAATAGGGTGCCTAATAGATATTAATAGCTATAAATGCCGGAAGCTTAAATAAATTTCCAGAACTGGCGATTACGGGAGCTTTAAAAAATATATATTTTATATCTATTATATAGCCTATAGGTTTATTAGTAAAAAAAACTTAGGGTACGTAATTAAATTTATAACAATTTTTAAAACTAAAACGTAATATAAATAATAACGGGAAAAAAGCGGGTTAATATAAAGAATATACGAAATATAAAAAATATAAAAAATACGGTATTTTATTTATAGCTATATAAATTAAAAATAGTCCCTTTTATTATTTAGTAATAAAAAAAATATTATATATAAATTTAGCCTATATTATTACTAAATTATATATAGTAATAAATAATTTAAATATAAATAAGACTAGTTTATAAAATAAACGAAAAATTAATAAGGTAAGAGTTCCTATAACTGCTTAAAATTAAACAAAGGTTTTTCGGGGTCGGAACCTTATTGGCCCTTTTATTTTTAGCTATATAAAGTTAACGGAGTTTGCCCCAAGTCCGGTGACACTCGGTATATAGCCTATTTTTAAATCGGTATTAGTAATAATAATTAACCCGGCCATTTAATACCATACTTTAAGCGTTTTTATTTATATTATTTAAAACCGGTACTAATTTTAAACCATTATTTACCCGCTAGAAATTTTCCCTTTTAATTTTTTTTTAAAATCCGGGATTAAAAAGTAAAGCCGCTTTTTATCTTAATACTTATAACCTAAGTCCTTTAATTATAGCGGAATAAAATAATTAAAAAACTAAAGCAGCTAATTTTATAATAAATTATATTATTAATTTTTACTTAATAATAAAATTCTTTTTTAATCCCGAGCTAATGCGAAAAACTAACATCGTTTTACGAGACTTTTTAACTAAGCTTATCCCTTAAATCTCGACAATTATAAAAGCTAAAAAAAATTTAAATCTAACTAAACAGCATTAAAGTCGTATTTTATTAAGATAACTTACAATAAAAAAACTTTTATCCCAAATTCGCCTATATATTATAAAACTAATTCTCCCTAAAGTTAAAATCTTATATTTTAGCGTAAACGTATAACATTTTTTCGGCAGAGTATAATTAAAATAAATATATATAATAAAACGCTTAATTTAATTTAAAAGGTTATTTAGTTTAAAATATTTTATAACGGTATTATTAAATTATATATATATTATATTAAATATTTTTTAAGTAAAACTATAATAGTCGAAAAAAGCTAGTATTTAAAACAATAAATATATATTTAAAACAAATTAGCTATTCTCGCGTATTAGGATAAATTTAAAGGGAAATAAGCTACTTTTAAATCTATATAAAGCGACCAAATATTTAAAATCTTAGCTAAAAATCTTAAATAAAAATTATATTTAATTTAATAGGTTAAATATCCCGCTACGTATTTATATATTACGTAAGAACTATTCGCTAAAATGAAATAATATATTCCGCAACTTACTAAATAAGTTAGCCAATAATAGGAATAATTATTATATAATCGATAATTAAAAATAAAATATATATTAGAATATCTTTTAATATAATAAAAATATTAATTACTATTATAATAATATATTATCTTATTTATATTTTTAAATATTATAACTCTTTATTATTATTAAGCTCGAAATTATTTAAGATATTAGCATTTATTAAAATCGCTATTAAAACAAACTCTTAAGGTATTATCGCAAATACTATTCCCGCCTGCCGGCGCTAATTAATTAAGTCTTAAATTAAACTAATATTATTAGCCGAATTAACTAATATTCCACCCGGCATTTAAATAGATTTAGTAATATTACAATAAGGTATTAATATATTTTATAACTAGTTTATTAGCTTTTATAAACTCGGCAACTTTAGATTTAACCGCGCTAAATTTTTATATATAATATATAAAAAGTTTTTACTAAATTTCGCTTGTTTAAAGTTTTTTTTACACAGGTACAAATACCTAATATACTCTCGATTTTCCGAGATTTAATCGGCCTAACGTTTTTTATCCTATTAAAAAAATAATTACGTAATTTAACCGGTTTTTAAGCGGCGTTTAAGTTTCAGCTATACGGAAATTTAAATTAACTTTATTTTATTACACTTTATAATTTAAAATTAAAACGGGGGCGTTATTATTTAAAATAATATAATAAATAATATTATCGTTTCTTTAATATTATTTTATATTTTTTTATAAGGGTTTGGCTGCTTTATTTATAGTATTAAATCTTATATTATAGTTTCCCTAATTTTATTTTATGCCTCTTTCCGATGGCTAAACTTTTATAAAAACCTAATATCGGGAGCTTTTTATAATATACGTTTATTATATTTATATAAAATATTAGCTATTTAAATATCCGTTATAAACTCTAGTTTAATATATTACTTTTTTAATTAAAGGATATTTTCTTTTAGTTATTTATTATTTATCGGGATATTTTCGGTTTATTTAAGTTTAAAGCTTTTAAAAAAAGCATAAATAAAATCTTTCTATATATATATAGCTAATGGTATAATTAACTTAAGCTAAAATTAGTATATATTAGGTAAAAATGAAGTTTTTCGAAATTTTTTAAAGATATATATCGAAGGCTTTTTACCTCGCTACTTTAGTAAAGTAGTCGATACAAAGCCTAGAGGTTAAGTTAGGCCGGTATTACGTAACCTAATTTCTTACCCGAGCTTAACATTTTAAAACCCTAATATTTTTGCCGTCTTAATAAATTACTTTAAATATTTTAAAACTAAAAATTTAATAAATTTATTACTACGTATATTTTATAAAAGGCATTCGGTATTTAAAAAGGGGAAAAACTATAAAACAAATAAAAATAGCTATATATAAGCTAGTTTTAACGTAAGTAGATTTTATAGCCGAGTAAATTTCCCTTAATTACTTTTAATAATTAAATGCGAAAGGTATTTTTAATTAGCTTAAATATTTTAAAATAGAATTAACTGCTTTTTTTTTAATATAAGCTTTCTGGCTTTTTTTAAATGCTTTTTTAATATTTTTGCCCTAATAGAAAAGTATTTTATATTTTTATAAAAAGTCTCGATATTTAGAATAATAATAGTAAAAAATATAATATTATTTAAAAAATTCTTAAAAATAAAGTAATTTAAAATTAAAATAAATATCTAGCGGTATTTTATAGCGTTTCGGATAAGCGTTTTATTATTTATACTAACTAATAGGTACTTATACTAAAGAAACCGGACAGTTTTAAGGTCGATAAGACTTTTTATTTTTTTATAATTTTTAATAATATGGTCTTATATCGCGCGTATATATTTGAAATATATAATAATCTTTTTATCGTAATAAAATACGAGATATTTATATATATTATTTAATTAAAAGCCGCCCTAAAATCCGGGAAAAGAGACAAGCTTATTTAATACTATAATAATAATCTTTTGCTTTAATAAATAAAATAAGCTCTTTTTTTTATAAGAGGTTAACCGGAGAACTTATTTCTATACCTTTTTAAGTTTTCGGTTAATTATATATTGCTTTATTTTATAATAAATAGCCCCGTTTAAATAAGAAATCTTATATAAGAATTCCTTACTTGCCTTAAGCATAAAGAGGTTTTTTTAAATATTTAAAAAGTCCTATTATTAAGCTGTTACGATATAGCGAAATATATTAATATATCTCCAAATTAGCAAAACAGCCTTATTATTTATTAAGCCTTCTGCTTAAATATAAGGCCTATTGTAATAGCCTAATACCGACTATAAATATATAATATCTTAAACCCCCCGGAAAGGAAGGAATATATTTTTAAAAAAGTAAAATAAAAGAGTTTTTTATAAGAAATACGCAAATAGTTTAAAATAAACTTAAGTATTTTAGGCGTAATAATACCGTAAATTTAATTTTCTAGTTTTAAAAGTCGGCATTCCCTTTATTTAAAAATATATGCCAATTGCCTAATCTTTTTAAGGTTTATTTTTAAAAGCTGTTTCTATTAATATAAATATTAGGAGACTTTTTAGTCGAAACCTAATAAAGGTTTAAAACTTAATAAATATATTAAAACGTATATTATACCGACTTAATAGCCTTTTATTTTACTTAATATTAATAACTATAAATATATATAAGTCGAGTAATTACTATTAATATATATATTTAAGGGATTATATAATATATGGCTATCTAGGTATATATTTTAGGTATATGTTTTTTATATTTCGGCCGTTCTACCTAATTAAATAGCGTTTCGACAAAAGGTTATTTGTTTATTCCTGTTTTTGCTTTATAGCCCTAGCGGTAAAAAAAAAAAAAAAAAAAAAAAACCTTATATTAATATATTATAAAACCTACTACCCCGCCCTTTTATACTATACTTAAAATACCTTACTTAACTCTAAAATTCCTTTCCGTCACTTACGTTATTATTATATATTTTATTCCGTTAATAATTCTATAAATAAAACCTAGATTTGCTTATAATAAATTTTCCTTCTTTTATTTAGTTTAACCTTAAATCCGGTACACTAGAGCTTCTTAATCTATTCTTACGAGAGATATTTACCTTTTATAGAAATATAGACCATTTTAAACATAGGCGGCTACATATTTTACTCGCGATTAGTAATAATTAAAAAAACCGCTTTATAAAGGAGCGTTTTTTAATTTGCCCAAGCTATATAACTAAAAGGTTAATTAAACTTAATAAATTATTACAATTCCTTTAATATATTATTGTCGATTATAATATTTATAATTGCTATTAAACTTTAAAAATAAAGACTGGTTCTATTCCTAGAGACTACGACATTTATAAATTAAAATACCCTTTAATAAATATAATTTAAATCGTATATATTTTATATTGCGAGATTCTTTTGCTATTTGCAACAATTATTTTGCTTTTTATTTTTAATTTCGGCAGGGCTTTAAGTACTATAAAGCTTCTCGCTTTTTAAGAACGTAATTTAATATTAAAGCTATTACTATTACCGCTAACTATACTGCTTATTATAAATAATTATAATAATCTACCGAAATCTAAGGATCTTTATATAACAATATTAGCTAAGCTTTTAAAACATCTTAGGGTATACAAACTAATAAAGCCGTATTTACGTGCAAATATAAAATAAATTATCCGATAATATTTTAGTATTCAGCCTATAACTAGCGAGGCTTATAATAGTGCCTTTTTTTCCCGAATTTATTAAGACGTATCAGCGAAAAAATAAGACTTAAGATTAGATTTTTATACTAAATACCTAAAGGCCTTATTAAAAGTAGCGATTAAATATTTTATAGAATATATCTCGATTCCATTTAATATATATTAGGTAATAAAAGTTCGGAATTTTATATTAAAAAGCCTAAACGATTATTTAGGGAAACTTTTATAGTCGATATTATAGAAGAATATAAACGCTATCAATTTAATAGCTTTAGCCCTTATATTAAACGCTTATTTATTAGGAATATATAATAAGTAATTCCCCTTTTTATCTTATTAATATATCTTTAATAGTAAATATAAAATTTTACCTTAAAAACGTATTTTCCGAATATTATTACTTATATATAATATTAATTAAAAAAATATTAAAATTACCGAGGTTTTATTACCAGGTATAAAAGAAATTTACTAAACTAAAAATAAGATATCGTATATTTTCGATTATAATAACTTAAACTTATACGTCTTTACTAAATTCTATATTTATAAATATATTAAAATTGCCAGAAATATACGCGTTCTACTTTATAAAATAGCCTAAATATTCTTTTAAATGCCGGCATAAGTTTTATAAATCTTATATTATTTTATACGGCCGTAATACTAATTTATAGAAATATTAAATGCTTCGGTATCCTTTATATTAGCGCTTTAATTAGCTCGTTTTTAGTTTAAACCTATTAACAGCCGGCTAAAAGCTCTTAAGTCTCAATAAACTATTTTATAATAATATCTAGAAATTTCTAAAAAACTTACAACAAACTTTATATTTAATTTTAATACCGCTATTAAATCATTTTAATAGAATTATAGCCGAAAATATTAGTTAATAAATACATTATCGCCTAAGCTATAAGTATTAACTAAATTAATAATCGAAAGAATTTTTTTCGTTATTATTATTTTTCTTAAACATTAGACTTTAGCAGAATATAAATACTATATAACTAAATTAAGACAGCCTAAATTTAAGCGAAAGAGCTTAGTCGTTTTTCGGAAAAGCCTTAAGTAAAATCTAAATAACCTTAATAACTTATATTATATTAAGGTTATTTTATAAAAAAAAAAGCAAATATTTTTAAATATTACGCCGAAACTTAATATAAAAAACTTATATATAATATCAGCTCCTTATAAAAATAACTTATCTAATATATTAAACTTTCTATTATTAAGTTTTTATAATTATTTATTACGCCTAATATTATCGTTAGATTTAACGGCGGGAAATATAGCAAAAAGCAGCTTTAGGAATTATTATTAAAGCTATTTTTATATCTATTTTATATCGAGCTAATTAATATTCTTATATTTTATATTTTGCCGCAAAAATGCCAGCTACGCTTATTTTATCGCATACCACTTAAACCGACTTTAATAGACTTATTAATAAAATTCCGAAATAATAGTACTTATATTTTTTACTATAATTAAAAAATATAATATATAGAAATAATATTATATACTTTAAAGGTTTTTAATTAGTATAAAAGTTACCGGCTTTTTTTTCGATATATAGAAATAGAAATTTAGTTAATAGTATTATTAATCGATATAAAATTAAAAGGTATTATAGGAAGTGTATAAAATATTAATAACTGCTTGTATAAGGTTTAAAACCTCGTTTAAAATTAAGGATTTAACTATATTTTTGACAAAAATAACTACTAGTATTTTATAGCCTATCCTATATCCGATATAAGAATTAATATATTAAATTTAACTTTATATAAATTATATAATATCTGAAGTAAAATTTAATAATAAAAATACTATATTTAATTATTTTTTATATAATTACCTTTAATATTATAAAAAAACGTTTATATATAATTATAAATTATAAAATTTATATAATTTAATAAAGCTATATAATAATTTTATAAAACTTTAAACTAATAATTTAATTTTTATATTAATATATAGCGGGAGATATAAGCTATAATAAAAAATAAATTTAAGAATTTTAAAACCACTTTTTATATTAAATAACTAATTATAATAGACTGGGCCGAGGAGAATCTCGAAAGGGAATATTATCGTTTATAACTTTTAGTAAAGAAAAATATTATAAAGAAAATAATAATTAAAAATTAGCGCTATTAAATTTAAAAATAATAGTATTACGGTTATAAGTCTTATAAAATCTTTCGGCTATTTCCGCAGAGAACTATAGCTATTAAATAGCACGGAAGTGCCGATAAATCAGGAATATATTACTATACTAATTTACCGTAAAAAGTTATCTAGTTTTAAATTTTAACTAATAGAAATTTATTTTTATAATACCAATAATTATTGCTATATATAAAATAATAGACTATATTATATTATAAAGCCGCTATTTATTATTAAATATTATAAAGCGCTTATTAATAAAAGCTATCGTCTTTTTACTAATAATATTTATTAACTATATACTAAAAGAAAATAACTAACTGTTATAATTACTAATAACTAAAAGTAAATCTTAACTAATAACTAAAGCTTAAGATTTTAGCTTTTATTTATTATTAGTAACTTTATTAATTATTTTATTAGTGCCTATTAATATTTCCCCCGGCATTTATACCAGTAATCGGTATTATATCGGAGCCGGCCGCATTAATTATTTCTTAAGTAGGGCTAGCATTAGCGGACGCGGAATTACTTTAAATCCCAAATCTATTCGCGCCGGAAATTAATATTTTTAAAATATATTATTTTATTATTAATAATACAAACTCTTTATATATTATAGCTTATCGGCTTTTTATTAATAGCTTAAAACTTCTTAAATTTCCCCGATAAGCTATTAAATATATATAAATTAACAGCGTAAATATACTAATATAGTTTTTAGCTTATCGGTATTTTATTAGCAATTTATAAGTTTCTTTAATATATATATTAAATAAATATAACATTAAATAAGGGTATATATAATATATATAGCTTAATATAAATATATAATTATTTTAGTTTTATATAAATATAAAAGGCTATTTTAAGTAAATAATTATTAATAAAATCTAATTCTTTTATTACGGAAATTTAAAATTAATTATATATTTTAAATTAAGTTTTAGTCGCAAAAGTTTTCTATAAATAAAACGCGATAAAAAGATTCTCTAAATGGAGTAAATATTACGGAAAAGCTAAGGAGTTTTAATTTAAAAATGGTATAATTTTAAAATAAACTAGTTTTTTATTTATATAAATGCCTTTTTATTACATTTATATAAAGGAGGGCTTAGCTTAATTTACAAAAGTTTCTAACTTACTTTAAGAGTTTGCCTATTTAGAAATAAATAAAATAATAAAAACCTATATAATAATAGGGTATATATAAAAATTTAATAAATAAGCTTAGCTATAACCCGATACTATAATTTACTTTATTATATAAGCGTTATTAGGAAGTAAAACTAGATATATTAAATTAATTTATCTTTATTTAACCCTATATATAATATACCGTAGCTGCTAGCAGCTAAAACCCCTATTATTAGGTATACTACTATTTTAAAATATTTACTTCTATATACTACCTATTTCCTAACTTTTTGCTTTATATACTTTCTTTCTCGCGTTTATATCTATATAATTCTATATCTTTATTTCAATTATTTTTATCTATTTTAACTTTCTTAACTTCTAGTTTTGATTTATTTAATTCCCGTCTGCATTTTTTACCCGACTTATCGATCTTAACCTTTTTAGCTTCTAGTTTTAGCTCCTTTAATTCCCGTTTGCGTTTCTTACCCGACTCGTTAATTTTGACTTTTTTAGCTTCTAGTTTTAGCTTTTCTAACTCCCGTTTGCGTTTTTTACCTAACTTATTAATCTTAACTTTTTTAGCTTCTAGTTCTGGCTTTTTTAACTCCCGTTTGCGTTTTTTACCCGACTTATCGATCTTAATTTTTTTAGCTTTTAGTTTTAGCTTTTCTAAATTAAGATTACGTTTTCCCCGAGATTTTTTTGAGCCAGTTTTAGTAGTTATTTTTATTGTTTTTTTAAAATGCGAAAAATAGCTAGAGGCTTTTAGTATTTAAAAAATGCCCGTTTTAATACGCTATTCGATAATTCGAAACATTATTAAGAAATCGGTTATAGAAATATACTTTTTAAGCTTTATATTATTTATATCAAAACTTTTTTTATTATATTTTTTTTTTAAAAATAACTATTTTTTAAGCTATAAGTAAAAAAAGAAGTTTAGTTTTAATTATTTTAAATATATTTACGAGTACTTAAAAAATATTTATAATAGTTTTAATTAATTTATTTTCGTTTAATTTTAAAATATAGTCGATAATTAAGATTTTTAATTCTATTAAAGTTTTTAGTATATATTAGGATCTTTATAGGCTTATAAAATCTTAAGTATCGAAATTAAAGTAGCTATTATTTTAAGTCTTATTAAGCGTAACTTTAAACTTTATTAGTTAACCCGATTTAAACGTTATATTAATTAAGTAGTAACTTAAATAAAAATTAATATTAAATAGTTATAATAATCCCAGGCTGCTCGTATAGATTTATACGAGAATATATATAATAATATCGCTATTTAAAATTATATATTATTATTTCTTCGGAAGAAACGCGTATATATTAAATTAAAACAAGCGCTTATACTTATTTTTAAAAATATTTATAATTATTTTTAATATATTATTAACAGATAGCGTATAAATTTATAATATAACTATAAAAAGTTTAAACGTATTAAATATTAGATATAGGTTTTTTATAAAATAAAAAATAATCGAAAAAAAGTTAACTTAAATAATTATTTACTTTATTATATAAATATTGGAGAAAATAAGCCATAGCATTTTAATATAAGTAACTCGGAATTTTATTTAAACTATTTTCGGTTTATATACTTCTATAAATATATGGATATTTTTTAATAATATAACTCTAGTTGCTTTTAGTTTTTTAAGCCGTTTATAAGTAAAGCACGCGCGTATATTTTTGCTATATATTCTAAGTGCTCCGGCTTACTAAAAATAGAGAATACCGTATCTAGGCGGAAGGCTTATAAAAAGAAAATAACACAATATTCGAAAAGACGTAAAACGTTAATAAAACGAGCTAATAACTTTATTAAAAACTATAGCGTAAAGGTATTTATAATTATTAAAAAAAATAACAAGTTATATATATATAATTTCGAGCTAGAAAATATATTTTAGCTATTAATTTAACTATAAATTATAAGTATATCTTAATATTATTACTACTATAATAGCTAATTCCCGAAGACGTAAATATATCCCTTGCTTAATATATATTTATTTTTAAACTTTTAGAAATTTAATATAAAAGTTATAAAAAAAATGAAATACGGAAAAATATAATTATAAATAAACGTTATTTAATAAATTTATTAAATTTTATTAAGCGCTTTTTAATTTATAAAATACAATATAAATAAGCTTAAACTAATATAGTTTTTCATATAATATTAGCGAGGCGATATTTCCTTTTTAATTATATTTTATTAATATTAAATTATACTTTAATTAGTAATAAAGGCAAGTATATTAAATCCTTTATTACTTTATTAATATTGGTAACTATAATTTTTTTAAAGCCGTTAAACTTCTTTTATAACAGGCGTATCTCTTAAAAAAGTGATTTTAAATTAATAATATTAACCGTTTGATTTAGCGCATTCGGCATAAACGTTATACTCTCTTAAACGCTACTAGGTTATAATATTCGGTAATTTTAGCGCCCTAATCCGAATGTTTTATTTTAAAAGGCAACTTTATAAATGCGAAAAAGCGGAAGGCATTTGGGGTTTATATTTTTGAAAATTAAATATTAATATTAGCTAATAAAATAGTAACTTAAAATATAATATAAGGTATATATTTAAATAAAGGAGGGGAGGGGGCAAGGATTTTATATTAATAAAAAATTATTCGAGCTAAAAAGACTTCCGCTATAATATATCTGTAATTTATTTAAATAAAAGCAATATTATAAATTATATATTAGGAGGAAAGCGAACCTATTAGCTTTTAAAACTATAATTTATATACTATATATAATTATTATTTATAAGGCTATTAGGGTTAAAATTAACGTAACTATTATTACTAAAACGCTAGTTAGGGTAATTTTAAACCTTAAATTATTTTAAAATAATAAATCCGCTTAAGTTACCTTTATTAAAGTTGGCAAAGTAGTCGAGATTTAAAAGTTTTATATATTTATAAATATATTGGTATTCGAAGCGTATTTTGCGTTAACGGTGCTTCTTTTCGAGCTTATCGCCGTTACGTAAATATTACTAGTATTAATAATTACTAAACTAACGGTTTATATAGTAGGATATATTATTAAATTTTTAACGGGCCGGATAAATAAGTTTATTACTAAATTTAATATGCTAGTTTTTGTCGACTTTATGCCTAAGGTCTTGCTCTTTATCCTTAAGAGCGAAATACTAATGGTTATTACTGTAACTAAAGTAGGAAGCTTTATTATAATAATACTTAAGGATTTAGTAACTATTATAAATATAATATTAGTTTATAATATTTTAAATACGTAGCTAATTATTTTTTAATATTACAGTTTTAAAAAAGGATTGCCCGAACTACCGGTAAAATTAGCATAAGTGTAAATTGGGGTTAAGCCGGAATACTACTTGCTATAGGGTTAGCGGTATTCGGCATAATGTAATAAATATATACGGAAGCTAATTATATTAAATAATATAAGCTTTCCCGCTAGGAGTTTTATCGGGTACGATAAAACTATTGATTTATTATTTATAATAAAGTAAGGATTTAAAGAAATACGAAATAAATAAGAAATTAAAATTTGAAAAAAATATAATTACGATATATTATCGGTTAAATTCGCTATCGATTTTAAATCGGTTATTAGTAGTCTTTTAGTGGGAATATTTCGGGCTAATATATATAGTTAATAGTACGGATTAACTAGCGTTTAATATAACTAGAGGGTCCGAAAGGCATATATTATTTAGAGAAAGTATCGATATAGCTTAAATAGGCAGTAAAAAAAAAATTACCGAAACTTTTATTTTTACGCGTCGATTATAAAAGTTTGAATTAAGTAATTTATAAAATAACGTTCTATTAGGCGTTTAAATATTTTATAATTGTCGTTTTTTTAAATAAATAATATAAAACGTTCTATATTTTATTTTATTTATTTTAAATAAACTGACGCGCGCTTCTTTTTTAACCTTATTAAGCTATTTTTAGTATATTTAATAGGACTTATAAAAACTGTAATATATATATTTTAAATTGTAGTATATTTTTTCTTCTAAACTTTTTATTATAAAGTAGCTTATAATATAATAATAAATAACGATTGGGAAAAATATATAAGCGATATACCGGTATATAACCTGCTTTTAATCCTAGAAAAGCCTAACCTTAATTTCGATATTTTCGATTTTAAATAAACTACTATAAACTAAAAAGGATAACGCTATATTTAAGATTTAATAACTATTAATTTAAGTGGTATATTTAAGATTAAGATATATTTTTAGACTTCTTTAATAAAACGAAAACTAGTGACTAATTTAAATAATAAATATTTTGCCGATATATATACCCGGCTTAACCGAATTAAGTAAGGGATAGCGAGGAAAAAGCAAATAAGACGTTTTATGATTGTTATAAAAAAAAGCTTTTAATATATAACTTATATATTAGAAATAATATAAACGGGCGTTAATAAACTAAAGAAAAAATTAAATAGTTATACTCGCATATTTATATAGAGCTTTTTTATAAGCGATATAAAAGATATAAGCGATATATACGATAAGGAGTTTATTGGAAGTATATAATAAAAAGAAGTAATATAAATTTATTAATAATAACATTAGATTATATTTTATTTATTAGTTAGCCCGGGTAGCTACTTTTGGTTTTTAGTTTTACTGTTTTTATATATATTATATTTAGCGGTTTATTTTTAACTAAATTATTAAATAACTTATATTATTAAAAAATATTAGTGTATAAATTAAACCTATTTTTATTAAAACTTTTTAAAAACTTTTCTTTAAATCTTATTTAAGGTATACTATAAATTTATACGCCGTATATTAAAATTAGGATTTACTTAGCTAATATAATAGTTTTTAAAAATAAAGTCCTTCTACCGCTTTTTATAAATAAAGTTAGCATTAAAAAGCTAGAGCTATATTTACCGCCGCCTTTATTAAAAAGACCTTTCGCAATAAAATTAAACTTATATAATTCGAAGAACTAGAAATAAAGGTTAAATATAGAAAATAAGTAATTACGTTAGCAAATTGCCGTTTTATAAAAGCACTAAAAGAAAAGCGAACGTAAAATAGCAGCACTTAAAGTATAAGTAAATTATTATCGTAAAGATTTTAAAAAATAATAGAATTTAGTTATTTAAATTATCGATATAATTAGCGCTTTTTTCCGAAACTACTAGAACGCCGTTTAATAAATATTGTTACGGGGTATACGCTTACGGAAGATAAGGCTTAGGATCTGGCTGTATTACTAGTAAAATTATTAATATAGGGAGGAAAAAGAAAGAAAGAAGCAAGCTTAATAAGGCTTGCGAGAAATTATTATATGCGTAAGGTGGGGTAGCTTAATTATCTAGGTAATTGTAACGTTTGCGTACCTTATTTAATCTTAATCCTAATTCTAGTTCTAACTAGTCCCGATTCGGCTGTAATATTACCTTCCCGTTAGAAAAAATTCGTCCGTGAATTTGTTTGACAAAAAATTAAGCTGCTAACCGTTAGACTCGAACTTATGTCAATCGTTTTTTAGGCAGAGGAGGGATGCCCTCGGATTTACGCTAAATTATTACGTAACCGGGCTTTTAATCCGGAATATAGTAATTGCGTTTTATATAATTATTATAATTTAATTTATTAGTACTACCTATATTTACGTTACGTTTTTTTTAGCTATCCCTTCCCCTTATGTATTTTTATTACTTAGGGTATAGCCGGTATGTTGTTATTATTATGTAAGGGGTCGAAAGTATCGGTTATAGCTGCCTTTTCCCACATTTTTAAACGCGAGAGAGGGCTTATAGCGTAAGGATATTTAGTGTAGTAGTTACGTAGCTTTAACGGAGAATTTTTAAAAGATTCGGCGTTATATTATATGGGGTCGGGGTTTTATTTATGCCATTAGATTTAATATTGCAATCGTTTATAATATATTTGTAACGCCGTTACTTTTTTTATTTCTTATTTTTCTTTTTAAGACGCGGGATTAATTATTTCGCTTTCCGGGTTCTTTATAGCTTGGCTTGGTAGAAAGTTATTAGGGTATAATTTTAACCGGTCCGCTAGAAATATATTAGTACTTTTTTAATTATCTGGTATTTTTAGCTTATAGGAGTGGCCGGTTTTTTTTAGTATGCGGTAATATAGTCGCGTAAAAGGAAAGTCTAGTTTATTATTTAGGCAGTTTATAAACTAGGATTTTTTAATAATAAATATTCGGCTTTCGATATCGAAATTTAGCTTGCGATAATATTTATTTGTTTAATTAATTATACGTTATTAACTAATAGCTATAGACTTCCGGGTAATATTATAGTATTTTTTAATAATATTTATTATAATTTAGGCCTTTTTTTTCGATAGTTTTTTTTAGGGGGTTATATTTTGAAAATCGGTTGTTTGGTATGCCTAATTAAAATATAATAATATAGGAAACTTTATTTTTATTTTGTGCGGTAATAAATCGGTAGAATTATACGGTAGACTTATTTATATTATGTTTATAGTAGGAATTATTTTTAACTAGTTATTTTAGTAATAGTTTATATATAGTTATAACTATTAGTTAATAAACTGGTTAATGTTTTTTACCTAACCTGCCGTTTGAGAGTGTTTAAATAATAATAGCTTTTATTTAATACCGAAGATTTTAGAGATTTTATTAGTAAAGTCGGATATAAACTATAGTTTATAATTGCTAATTACTAATTACGGTAAGCCGAATATGCGGTAAGGACTTTTGTAATATATAAACGCGATATTTTTATTTATAATTTTTTTAATGTAAAGAATACTTTAAACGCGTTTATTTAGTTTGTTAATTATAACGTATAAGTTGTTAAACTTATGCCGGTTTAAAGGTATAGATTTAAAATTTATTACGATATATTACTAATTACGTAATAGGATGGGTAGCGGGTGTAATAAGCCCGGCGTTTTATTTCGGGGTAATTTCGATAATCGGCATATTATATAATTAGATATAAAACGGTCGATATTTTTATTTATTTTTAACTATTAATATAGTGGTATAAATAACTGCCGGGTTTTATTTCGTTTAAGGTATACTGTCGTAATATAAGAGTATATTTCGTCTAGCATTTTAGTCCGGAGGTTATTTACTCCCGATATTATTAGGCGGCCTTTATATAGGACTAGGTTACTAGCTATTGTTTAATCGGAACCTTTTTTTATTTTTATTTTAAATTAATAAATTGCGAGCTTAAGGTTCTGCCGGTTAAGGCGTAGAATTTTATTTATTAGTATTACCTTAAATATTTGGGGGGAAAGAATGTTTACGTTATTAAATATATTAATATTCGCGGCTTATATTCCCAATAAGATAAGAAGGTTTTCCGTATATTCGATAAAAAAGATTTAGATTATATTAATAGCTTTAAATAAGGCTATTATACGCTATGCCTTTTTTTTCTCTTTTTATATTTTAAAGTTTTCGGCTTTCCGTAATAAAATATCGGCTATTTTATTTTTTTAATTAGGGCGGAAAGTAATAATAAAATAATATTGGAATAAAAGCTTAGATTAGGCGACTTATTTTACGTTAAGGAGTTTTTTTGTACTAAAATATTCTAGGGTTTAATAGTTAGTAATAATAATAAATAGTTAGGCGTATTATAAGCTAATGAGCTCGGTATGCCAATGCTATAAGGCTTTAACTACTGCTAGCAACTTTTTATTATATATTAGGTAAAATTGCTCGGCTTTTTGTAACATTTCGGAGAAAAATGCTACAAAATATTATTAGCTATTATTATATTTTTAGTTAAGGATTTCTGCTATTATACTATTGGAGGCGTCGGTTTTTAATCGCGTTTTTTTATCGAATAAAAAGTGGGCTAAAATTAATGCGTTTAGTAGTCGGGCCTTTAATTTGTTAAATGCCGTTATATAATTTTTATTTTAAAACTATATTTATTTTTTACGGGTTAAATTGGTTAGTGGTTGCGTTATATGCCTGTATTTTTTTATAAACTTACGATAGAAATTATAAAAGCCTAGAAATAATTATACGTTTTTAACGGTAGTAGAGGTTTCTTAAATATGTACCGCTTCGATTTTTTAAAGGTTTATTTTAATACTGTTTATTCTAATAATAAATCCGAGGAATTTAGTTTTAGTAATATAAAATTCGCATTTATTTAAGTCTGTTTGAAGTTCCGTAATATAGAATTTATTTAAGATTTTTTTTACGTATTAGATATATTATTTTTTATTTTCCGAAAATATAATAATATTATTAATATAGGCGTTATAAAAGTTATTTAGGTATTTTATTAGTGCGTTATTAATATATTACTAAAACGTAAAAGGTTTATTAGTTAGCTTAAATAGTAAGACTTTATATCGGAAAATGTTATATTGCGTTCGGAAAGTTATAAGGTCCTTATGTTCGGGATATATGCGGATTTTATAAAAGGCTTATTTTATATTAATTTTTGTAAAAATTTTAGCTTTTTTAAGGCGGGATAAGGTTTTTTTAATTAGCGGAAAGAGGTAGCGATTTTTTTTTATAATAGTATTTAGGCGTTAATAATCGATATAAAATCGGAGCTTTTTATTAAGCTTAGGGGCAAAAAATACTGGTGTTGTTTATAAGGTATTATTAGATTTAATAAACCCTTTTTGTAGGTTTTCTATTAGGTATTTCTTATAAACTTTTAACTTTTCGAGGGATATTTTATATAATAGGTTATAACTTAAATCCTTTAGGTAGGTATTATTTTTTAGGTCGATCCGGTAATCGATAGGGCGGTTTGGCGCAAGTTTATTAGATTAAATCTTACTAAAAATATCGAAATATTTGCGATAGTGTTCTGGTATAACTTTTTAAGCTTTCCGGCGAAATTTTTCCGTATCTTTATTTAATAGTTATAATTTGCGTTTTTTTGCTTAAATAAATTTGTTTATTTTATAAATATTGGTTTTATATATAGTTAGATTAAATAATTTTACTATATATAGAAATATATTATTATTTATTACTGTTATATCGATATATTCTTTATATTAAGTAATG
This sequence comes from Whalleya microplaca, assembly GCA_022497155.1. Lineage (NCBI taxonomy): Eukaryota > Fungi > Ascomycota > Sordariomycetes > Xylariales > Xylariaceae > Whalleya > Whalleya microplaca. The sequence continues at coordinate 329,252 of MU385724.1, forward strand.
TTTCGGTATAAGCAATAAAAGCCTCTTTAGTCCCTTAATTGTTTCTTTAGTTACGCGCGGCTGCGCTTATCGGTTTTGGGGTTATCGGCTTTAAGTATTTCGTTTAATTGGGACTGCGCTAGTGTTTGTAAAGCTGACGCCTGGGGGCGTGTACTTAGAGATATTTTTTTATTTCTTATATTAAGAGGTCGTTATAAGATGTGATATTTGTGGCGTATAATGGAGTATATATCGGCATAAGTTTTTTCTTTTTTTTCGTACGTTTGTAATAATATAATTTCGGCTTTTAGCTCGGTTATATGCCGTAATATATATATTTCCTTAGTATCTTTTTAAATATTTAAAGGTATTTTATTTTGCTAGGTTAAGGTAAAATATTTATCGGGAACTTTCTTTATTTTTACCGGTTTCGGTAGGTAATTAAGTTTTTTTAGGGGTACTTTCGAAAATCGAGTTTCTTTTTCTCTCTTTCTTACTAACTGTCGTTAATCTTTTTTTTCTAATAATTATTTACGACAATTTGTATTTTTTTAGAAATCGGGGTTACGAATTAGGGATTTGGTTTTATTTATACGTATATCCGTATGGGGGAAAAGGTTAGGCTCCCACTTATTTGGGAATAACAGTTTCCGATTGGCTACATTAATTAGTAGTTTATAAATTTCAAAGAATTTTCGACCCAGGATTACTTTATATTTTATATTAATAACTAATATAAGGACGCGTTTTATTTTACGTCGTTAAATTTATAGATTTAATATTAAGGTTATATTTATTAATTGTATGATTTTATTATTATAACTATCTATTAATTTAGGCATAAAGTTAGTAATAACTTTAGGTTATAGGTATTTTATTATTTTTTTAATAAACGAGATATTTATAAAGATATAGCCGTTAGTCCCGGTATCTTTTAAAGTATTATATATAATTAAAAATAATTTATTAAGCTCGAAGGTATATATAATATATAAAGCTTTTTTTCCGAGATAACGTAAAAAGAAATTAAAAGGTATTATTTCTGCTAATTTTTATATGTTATAAAAGATTCCATTTTTTAGGAAAGGTTTAAAATTTTTTAAGGTTAATTTTTTAGTTTTTTTTCCGTAAGTAGTTTTTCCCGATTAAATTCGGCAATAAGAAAGTGCTTTTTTAAAATAATATTAATGCGTGCTTATTTACTAACCGCGCCGGAGCGGAAAGCGTTTAGCGGGTAATTTTATACGTTATAGCTTTATTATTTATAATTAAAATAACGATTTTCCGTAATTAAGCGGGTTATTTCTTCCCGTGTAAGGTTGTATTGTTAGGGCATTAATAGCTGCGGGTTTTAGCTTTAGCCGCCGCGTCTAATACCTTTTCTTTCTTTTCTACTTTTACTTTTACCGCGACTACTATAATTATTATCGGTTCGGGGGCTTTCGGTAGTAGGGGAAAAAGCTGCTTTTGTTTTATTATATGAGGCTTATGAATACGTTAAGGCGATATCTAATTTATAGCGAATAAAAGCGTTAAAGTTTATTAATAAATCGTTATAAACAATTGCTATAGCAATTTATATATTAGTACTAAGCTTACGCTTAAATTCCGCCTTCTATTTATTTTTAGGCTTACGAATTTATTTTACTAGTCGTATAAACTCGTTTTTAAATTCCTTATAGTCGGGTATTTTAGTTATATCGAAAGCGTAATATTCGTTAATAGCTTTTTTTTTTATTATAATTATAATATTCTTCTTAGAGATAAGATATTAATTATTTGGAATTAACGATATAATCCGGGTGGGAATTCTTTAAAAAAGGTTATAAGTCTTCCGATATATCTCTATTAAGACGGCTTTTTATATATGTTATACGAGCTTCGTTATTTTCGAAATAATTAGCGTTTACCTTTAGTTTATTAGTAACTTATTAGTATTAGATTTCGAAAAATACCTTATTTTATTTTATATTATTATAAAAGATAGGTGTTAATTTAATTTTTATATTATAACGGGTACCTTTTTTCGATACCGTAGATTAATTTATAATATTGCCTAGGGTTTAATTACGCTAGCTACGTGGGATAATAGGGTTATGTACTAAAATAAAAGCTGCCGCAATACCTATACGGTTTTATAATTTTATTAAAATAGCCTATAGGTTATATACTTCCTAATTACGTTCTTTTAAAATAGCTAATATATTTTATAACTTTATATCGGCTTTTTGTAATTTCTTTATGTTAACTTAATTTATGCGACTGAAGTAGTAGATTTAGTTGGCGGTAATTTTTAAATTATTATTTAAGCCTAATACGATAGCGTATAATTACCCTACTTGTTTTTTAAAGGTAACTATTAGCAGGATTTTAAGCTTTATTTCGTAAAATATAACGGTTAGGTTTTTTACGGCGCATTTAGCAAAATTATCCTCTGTTATTAGTTTATTATAACTTAGCTAAGCCTGCTTACTATTTTCCGTTATCGGGAAGAAAAATATATATAATTTTTTTATACGGGTATTCCATAAGGCTATATATCCGTTAAGCTTTTTTTATAAATCTGTAGTTATTTTACCGGAGGTTTTTTGGTATTAAATTTATAAGACTTTATTATTAGGGTTTAGTTTTTAGTAATTCGCGTACGTAGGCTTTTTTTTTATAAAAAGTTTTTTTTTACTTTTATCTTTTTTTTTTTCTCGCTAGAAGGTAATTTTCTCGGGCGGCTGGAGATATTCGGTTATAATTAAAGATTATCGATAGTAAGGCGTCTTTAGGACTTTATCGGCTTTTGCTTAGAGTCGATTTAGGTTATTTAGGTTAAATTTAACTTTTTTTTTAACTATATTTTTAGCAGCTTAGCGTTCGGCGAAACGCGTTTTACAGTTTTTAATTCGGGTCGACATTATCGCTTAATGTCGTTTTTAGGTTTGTAGTCTTATATTTAATCGTGTGCGTACCTTTATTAGGTTGGGATATTATAAAGCTTTCCCAGGCAATAGGGTGATATTGATAATTGTATTATGGGGTATACGCTTACGGAAAATAAGGCTTAGGATCTGGCTGTATTACTAGTAAAATTATTAACATGGGGAGGAAAAGGAAAGAAAGAAGCAAGTTTAATAAGGCCTGCGAGAAATTACTATATGCGTAAGGTGGGGTAGCTTAGTTATCTGGGTGATTGTAACGTTTGCGTACCCCACCTAATCCTGATCCTAATCCTAGTCCTGACTAGTCCCGATTCGGCCGTAACAAATATACTAATATCGAAGCCCTACTTAAGTATTATTTAGTATTAAGACTTACGTTATTTATAATAAAAACTTAAGCGTTTGGAGTTTTAATAACTCCTTTTTTTAGACGCCGAGCTAAAAATAAATTTTTAACTTTTATTATTTGTTATATTTTTACTAATATATTATATATTAGGCATTCCGTATATTATTATTTATATTAAATATTCGGCTATTATAATTATTGCGAATTACTTATACTATTTTCCTTATTAATTCTTAAGCTGACTTTATTTTATTATATAATTATAAATAAACTATAACCGACCTCGGAATTATATTATATATTATAGGTTTTAGTAAATTTATTTTAGCAGTTATTTATATATATATTATTATATATTTATATATATCGAACCTTATATTTATTTATAAACGGTAGTTATTATTTTTTAGTCTTTATATTAATATAGTATTAATAAAAAGATTGATTATTGATATTTCGGGAGGCAGGATTGTAAAAAAAGGCGGAAGCGCGAACCGAGAACCGAATATTACTATCGGCGATTTTATTATTATAATTCTGCTATATTTACTCAAACTATTAATATAAGGTCTTATAAAGGGAGATATTAGTTTGGAATAAGTTCTAATGTAGTAATTAAAAAATTTATAACTGTATAATTAGGGATTGGCGGGTTTTTTAAATAAGTAATAGTTACGTGATATATTTTTAATATTAATTGCTTTATTATTATTAGTTTAATTTTAGATATTATTATAGAATATAGTAAATTTATGAATTTTTAAATTATATATATTTTATATATATATAGTAGCTATTAACTAGGCAGCTAGGGTAGCTTAGAAATTTTAATTTAGCTACCTAGTGGGTTAAGAGATTAAGTTCCTTTTAATATATATTATAGGCTTTATATATATTACTAAAAATAGTAGGTTTTGCCCGTAAAATATAATTATTACGGACGATTTAGCCGCCGACTATATCGGATATGGACTATTAAAAATTAAAAACCGCCGGGCGTACGTATTAAGTATTTATCTCGAAATAATTTATAATATTTAAAAAACTTATTTATATTATAATATATTTAGGCTATTTAATACGTTAGAAGTTAGTTTATAATATATTATAAATATTTATAGCGTAATTTATATTACTAATTTAGTTTTAATTTTATTATTATTAATAAATATTTATAATATTTATAATTATATGCCGGGTAGTCGACTTTAATAACGTTAGACTGGAAGGGATATATGTTTTTTTATAATACTAATAGCGATTTAATAGCCTTTTTACTAAGTTTAAATCGGTTATAAACCCTTATAAGCAAATTTACATCTAGCGCTTATATAAACCCGGATACAGTAATCCGATACTAGTTAATATATAAAGATATAATAATATTTATATAACCTTTTTAACTAGTAATTTTTTCGGTAAATATATATTTTTATAGTATATTATTTAAGTAATATTTGATTTAATAATAAGTTTATAATATTTGATTTAATTATAATTTGGGCTTATTTACGAAATATTTAATATAAAATATTTTAACTTTTTTTTTTAGATTTTTTCGGATAATATTAGGGTTAAATTAAAGCCGCATAATACCGGTAACTTTAAGATAGTAATTTTAATAGTATCGCTAATAGACTATATTGCCTTATTTAAATCATTTATTTTATTATATATTATAACGCTTTTTTTTATTTAATTAAAAAACCCTTTTTTAAACTCTTTCCCGGAGGTTTTTCTACTTTTATTTTTAAACTTTTTATTCCCGAAAATTCCTATCCCCCGATTTCCGGGGCTTGCTTATTATCGCCAAAAGCGTGTTATAATATTTAATAAAGGAGACTTAATATTTTTTAGAGCCGGTATTAGCTAGGGCTTCCGGAAAAAAAAAGTCACATTTGCCGATAAGCTTAAGCGGCCGGCTAAAAAATAAAGAATTAAGTGACAGTTAGATATAAAGAAATATTAGATTAACATTACAATTTTATAATTAAATAAAGGAAAAAAATAGATATAAATATTATATAAAAATTAGTTATATAAAATAAATATAAATATAAAATATATAATATATTTACTGAAATTATAATAGGCATATAAAATGTTTTATAACCTTCGCTATAAAATAATTTATTACCTAGCTATATATAGTTTAGATTTTTAATAATAATTTAATACTTACTTTTGCTATATATTTTAGACGCTAAATTTTAAAAGTGCTATAGCTAAAAAAACATTTAAAATATAAGAGGCGTTTAATTTAAAAAGGGCTAAAGCTATAAAAATATATACAGCTAATTTAAAAATATAAAAAGCGCTAAAGCTATAAAAATATATATTGCTTATTTAAAAATACGAAAAGCGTTAGATTTAAAAAGCGCTAAAAGCTATAAAAAAATATATAACTTATTTAAAAGTATAAAAAGCACTAAAATTATAAAAGTATATATTACTTATTTAAAAGCACAAAATACGTTAGATCTAAAAGGCGCTAAAAGCTATAAAAAGATATAGCTTATTTAAAAGTACGAAAGGCGCCAAATTTATAAGGCATAAGAAATTCTTAAAGCCGGAAAATTTATAAAAACCCCAATTATAATAGGCAATAGAAAATAATAATATTTAATTTTTAAACCTAACGAAACTTTAATATAAATATACTCACATTTTATTTCCGCGATATTATCCGGAAAAAACGTTTGTTTTAACCTATAATAAGGTTTTTTATACCTACTAAAAATTATAGGCCGGTTTAGATTTTACAGTAAGCTCTTTAATATTAATTAAACAAATAGTGTTTTAAATAACTTCCGTTAGGTAAAGTTACGTAACTTTAATTAATATTACTTTTAAAAGTCCAATATTAATATTAGCGTTTCCTTTAAAATTTAACAAATAAATAAATATTTTAAGTATTCCCTTTAAGGGCTATCTATATACGTATATAATTTTTTCGGCATTATTTAAATAACTTATTAGTAATAGTAGCGATATATTAGCTAAAGCCGTCTATTATTTCGCTATATATATAGATCGTTTAAATTAAACTTTTATTATAAAAATATTTATTATATTTTTCTATATACAAAAATATAAGTCTATAGTAACGCTAGAATTTTTACGACTAATTATAAAATCAATTTAGCTACGGCGTCTGTTTTTTTTAATAATATTAGCTAAAAAAGCTAGCAGCCAATTAAAAAATACGTAAGTAAGTTTAAATAAAATAAATATACTTTATTTATTAATAATAATCTTATCGATTGTTTCGAATACAGTAATAATCCGGCTATTTATAAACGTAATATTTTATAGCAAAGTTATTTTATAAAGTAATAATAACTAATATCGGAAGATTTTCTCGCAATTATTAATAAAAAATACTTTCGTATCTGGTTTAATTAATAATTAAGCAAGTTATTATATATTTATAAATTTCGAGAGGGGTTTTAATTATTAAATACTAAAGCCTTTATTAAAATAATATAAAGGTATTGTTATTTAAATATCTATTTTACTAAATGTATATTTAATATTTATCGGGTTAATTAGAAATAATAATATATTTTAAAATAGCTGAATAATAAAGTATTAATTTGTATATAAGGAGGTAGCCAATTTATTAATATTACGGCGCTAGGTTAAAAATAATATTTAAAAAATATAGACTTTAAAATAATTTCTTAAAATTTATTTTTAACGTTTAATAGCGTTTATATTATTAATTCATTTTTTTTCGAGCACTAACGCCTAACTAAAATAGCACCGATATACGATATAAATTATTTTATAAAAAAAAAATACCGTATAAATAAAGGATAAAAGTTGGATAAATAATATATAAAAACCTTAATAGTTATTTTAGCGGGTACTTTTTTTACGTTTGCTAGCGAAATAAATTCCGCGGTTGCTGCTAATTAGACTTATATAATACGGATAGTAAATATTCCGATAAATAACCAAATTAAAAAGGAACGCCGAAATTTATAAAAGCAAATATAAATTTTAAAACACCTTATACGGCCGGTTAAGCCTCTAATACTTTACGGATAACTATTACAGGTAGTTCTTTTTTTAATACTAGTTTTACGACATTTATAACTTCCCTATTATTAGTAAAAAGTCGGCTTAATATAGTTATAAGCGTCGGAATCGGCGTTACCTTATTTATTACTATTATTTTAATAGTAGGCTTTTTATTTCGGCGGAAATATTTAAAACGTTTAGTAATAGGGAAAAATAATTTTAATTATCCCTAATTATTATATATTTTAAATAATAACGGTATACCTTATATCGCTAGTGTTAAATAAAAAGGAACTAACGAGTTAATTAAAGAAGCAATTAGCTAAAACGGCAAAGCTATTATTATTATCGCCTAAAATACCTTATAGCTTTATTAAACTATTTTTAAAAAGTTACATATATCCGGCAATTAAACTTAAAAAGTTACGGCTTATCGAGATAGCCGAATATAATACGTTTTATTTTACGTTATATCTTAAAGGGACGCTAGCTTTTTTACGTACGGGCTATAAGTATAATTAATATATTATAAGCTAGGTTTAACTTTAAAAGTATAAATAGTTTATTATTATAAATAAAGCGTTAAGATTACCCCTTACGAGTATTAAGTATATCTGCCTATTTTATTTTCAAGCTTATTATTTATTTATTTTAATAATATAAGGTCGATTTAGGCAATCTCTTTATTTGGAATATTAAGATATAGAGTAAAATAGACTAAGGTTTATATAAGGATTAGCTATTTGGGGTCGCGAATAACTTAATATATATATATAATATTTATAATATATTTTGTATTATATTAATCCTTTATACTTAAATAAATATAAAAAGTACTTAATTTTTTAAATTCCCTAGCTAAGAATTATATTAATTTAATTGGCTTATTAGTAATATTAAAATAAACGTAGATAATAAATATTATAATAGTTATAATAATGGAATTATTATTTTCGGATTTTTAAAATGCTTCTAAAGGTTATATAGTTACGAGTTATAAGCCTTTAGCTAGCTATTTTAATATATAGCTATTTAATTATATAGAAAATGTAGTATATTATTGTTTTAATTAGTAGCGTTTTATATATAGTTTTTATTTTTATAAAACTGAGTATAAATTTTGCTATATTAATTAATTTTAAAAATAACTATTTTATAGATAATATATAAAATTAGTATTAACTACTTATTTATGTCCGGTATTTAGCTATTAAATTAACGCGGTATATTATTATTTTAATTAGATATATAACTACTAAAATGTGTCGCGGGAAAATTATATTTACTATTAAGCGGAATATATTAAGAATAGCTATTTTGGGCGTTTATATTTTAGTTTATTTATAAATAAGTTTATATATTGTTATAGGATTATATTAATAGTTATAAACGGCTATTTAGTTTTATATTTGATTTTTATTTGTTATAAAAGCGTACTATTTTAAAAAACCCTAGCTATAGTTTTATTATATTTTTATAAAGAAATATATAGTTGGTTTAGGTATTTACTTAAAAAATAATACGCGGGTTTATTAAGACGTAAGTTTTAAGTAGTATAATATTATACTTTTTTGTTTAAATACGAAAGGTATAAAGTAATACTACTTTATTATTAGTATATAATAGTTCTAATATTTTTAATCTAAAATTTCTTTAAAAGGGCTTTATTAAATTTAATATAGGTACTTTTATTTTCTAATAGTTAGAAATTTAACGACCGAGTTTTTAGATTTGGCGATAAAGCTTTATTTCTATATTACCGGGATTTAAGCTATCGATATTAAAGGTATTTTATAGAGATATATTTATGGCATTATTAAAAATCCAGAATACGAAAAATTCTATCTCCTATTTTAACTTAAATTATATTTTACGTTAAACTTTAGGGGGTTTTATTATTATTTTTATTAGTTTATATATCGCGGCTTTAGATATTATAGATTTATTAGATTTTTTAAAGCAGGCTTTTTTTAATATAAAAATGTAAATTTATTTAGTTTCGATTTAGGTACTTGTTATTAGTCTTATTATAAGCTATAGTATTATTAAAATATACTGCCTATTATAATATAAATATATTATTATAATAAGGTATATTTTATTTTATTAAATATATTTTTTTATTTTTATTATTGCCGTTTTATTTTTGGCTATTTTTTATATAATTTCTTTAAAGTACCCCTAAAATATTATTTTATTTATAGGATATAGCTGTATTAGCGGCATTATTATTGTATGTTTGCCGATTTTTAGGAATATTTTATATTAATATTTTATAGAATTTCGTATTTATAGAAATTTATTTCGGTATTACTATAAAACTATTTATTTTTTAGATAATCTTTTTTATAGTTTAAGTTGCCGTTTTTATTAAGGCGGCCTCGATAGTTATTTTTATTGTAAAATAGAGTATGGTTTTTTTCGGCTTAGTGTTAATTTTAGCGATAATATTATTGATATATATTTTAATATATATAAAATATATAATTCGAAACTATAATAAAGTTGCGAGCTGTAAGCTTACGATTTTTTTAGTATAAAAGATAGTCGGGCTTTTATTAGGAGTTATAGTACTTTTTAGTGTTTTATTTAGGTTTATAGCTTACGATATTCGACTATTTTTTTTAGCTATAAATATTATTATATTATAGCTAATTATAGCCCGCAAAGTCCGAGCTCGAGTGACTTAAAAACTGGTAACGGCAAATTTACCTGTTTAAGAGAGGCTATAGGCTAGTATATCTTTCGAAAACCTCTTTAAAAATAACTCGGTATAAGTCGACCGCTAGACTTTTATATTTATACTATAAACCTGTTTGTTGGGCTTTTAGTATATTGATTATAAGAGATTAGCTATATAAATATAGCTTAATATTTTACTAAAAAATAGCGAGATATAATTAATAAAATATAAATTAAGGTATTAAATTATTTAAATTTAATTTTATATTAAATTATACGTTTTTTTGTCTTCCTCCCACTATTAATTAATTGATTTATTTAAATCGGGAAATTATTATTAGGACTTAATATTTATTTTAGCAGCCAAGCTATACTTAGTATTACGAAATGAACGTATAAAGTAACTAAATAATATAGTTATTATACGGAGATTTAATTAACTGGTTAGTTTTCGAATAACCTTTATATATATAATGCTAATAAAGAAACTTAATATTTAGTATTATTAATTATAATATATTAGACACTATAATATCCGAACTATTAATTATTAAATAGCTTTTAAGCTAGAGATATAAGGGCTTTTTTACGCCGCGTGAAAATTGTCCTAAGGTATTTAATTATAAAGGAAGGGTTAGCTATATCTAGTTAAATATTAATAAATAATTTCGCCTTAGCCATTTTTTTGTCCTTTATTTTTAGCGAAGAAATAAGTTTAGACGGGAATAAATCTCCGAATAAATTTTCCGATAAGTTTTTAAATAAATTACCCGGTTATTTATTCGGCAAGTTTAAAATTTCTATAAGAAAAGGACTTATTACGGTAGGGTTTTCTGTTCTTTTTAGAAGTATGTCCTAATTTATATAATTATTTAAATTGGTAATATTATTTAACTCGTTAACTAAAGAGCTTGCTAACGAAAGAGTACTAGTTATATTTATAAATAAACTAAATACCGAATTACTTTTAATCGGAGGCTTTAATAAATTAGGTTACTAATAGTACTAAATATTTTATTTATTTATAACTGTTTTAAAGTTATCTAAAGTAAATATTTTATCCGAAAGTAGCGTGCTAATATTAGCTAATATTTTAGGGCTCGATTTATAAAAGGTAATGCGGCTATTTAATTTAATTATTACGCTTATATTTTTATTATAAAAACGCGTATAAATATTAGCCTTTTTGTAAATATCTCGCTAGCGATTAATAAGTTTTCGAGCATAATTTTTATTGCGAAATTTAAAACGAAATATAGCGAATAAATTTAAATCTAACGTTAAATTAAATTATATAAATAAATTAGCAAAAACTTTTATTATTTTTTATAAAAATAAAATATAGTAAGCTATAAAAGGAACTTAAATAATAGTGTATTATTAAATATTTTATATAATTATTTATATTTACGGGCTTTTAACGTAAAAGTAAATATAGTTTTTTTAGTAAGTCCGATTATAATAAAAAAAGGGGTTTAAATGCTAATTAAGGACAGAAACGCGTGCTTTTTCTTCCGAAATTTTATCTAAAAATATATTTACGTACCGCCTGCTTTTTTAGCAAAAAAAACCGGATAATGTAGGCCTAAACGGTTTCCGTATTTCTATTAAAATATATAATAAGCCCTAGTCTTCTGGCGGTATAATACGGCTCTCGGCAGTACGCCAAATAAGCGGCTAAACTAATTAAAAAATAATTGTTAGAAATAATTATTTATTTTAGACTCGAGCGTAATATATATTTAATTAAAAATTTTTTTATTTCGATAACTAGATTTAAGCTATCCCTTTTCTATATAATAATAAATATTATTTAGTATTTTTATATTACCCTTTATACGATTTATATATTCTTTATTTTATAAAGATTTTAGTATATATTTTTTTAGTTTATTTAATTAAAGCTAACTTTATTATTTATGCGATATATTTAATACGCCTTATTTCTAAAAAGGCGTTTATAATATGATATTATAAGGTTAGGTATTATTATTATACTTTTATACTTTTTTGTAAATATTTGTGCCTTTTTTTCTTTCTAACTTAAAAGATTTAGAAAAGTGCGTAATAGCTTTTATAATTATTAGTTTTTATTTTTTATTTTTTAATAGCCGGATAAACGTTTTATTAAATTAGCTTGGCGTTTTATTGCCTATATATTTTATAGCTTATTAATAAATTGGAATATAAGTAATTTTATATATAATTATTTATATTTTTATTATTTTAACCTTCCGTTTACGGGCTAATTATATTATAATATTTAAATATATTATAAGTAATTTTATATCTTTCGGCACCTTTATTAATAAATAAAAGGCTATAAGTATTATTTTAAAAACCTTAGTTTTAGCTATCCGGTTTTTTAAAAGCCGACTTAGAAGTTTATATTTTTATATATATATAGCTTTCGCTTTTAGTACGTTTGGGAATATTTTTTAGTATATTTTACTCCTTTTCTCGCCGTTATTAGTTATTAAGGTAAGCATTTTTATTATATTTAGCCTTTAGGTATTAACTATATTAATTCGCTTAATTAAACTAATTTATTATAAAACCTTTATAAAAATTATTCGCCTATTTAAAAATAACGATATTATTTAGGTCTAGGTTTATATAAAACGCCGAATAAAAATTATACCTAATAGCTACTTTTATATCTCTTTCCCGATAACTTTTTAAGTTTATAATATTTTTAATAGCTATTTTATTATAGCTATACCTTATAATATTAATAAAATATTAATTTATAATAATGTTTAATATATCTCGTTTATATTTTCGAAGAAAATATATTTAGCTAGTTTTATAAAATTACGCAAGAATCGGTTTATTTTACTTGACGGACTTTATGGCTAGTATCTTTTTTTCGAGTTATATAAAAACCTTTTTCTTATAATATAAGAATTAGGTATACTCGGGGTCCTTTTTATTACTACCTATATAGTAGAATAGAAATAATATAATACCCGAATTAAAGAATAATTATATAATTTAAAGAAAGCAAACGTTAGGCTGTTAATAAAAAAAAGAGATTTAATATAAAAAAATAAATAAGCCTTTTAAAATCGTTAACGTTACTTATTTAATCGTAAGATTAAAATCAGAAAAGAGATAGCGAAAGTAATAAACGTAAGGAAAAAATTATAATTAATTTTACTATTTCGAGATTTTACGCAAAAAGTTAATATCTTTTAAATTTTAAATAGGAATTCCGAAGCGGACGGGCTAGTAAATTATATAAAGGCATTTTAATAATTAAACCTAAATAATATAAGCAATTTTATAAATTTTAATTTAAGTATTAATAAATAATTTAGATTTTTCTCGTCCTTTAATATATTTTCCTATCGCCTAAAATATAACCTACCCCGTTCCCGGTATCTAAATATTTCTTTTGCTTATACTTTTTTTCCGAGCTATCTAGCTTTAATAATATGTTTAATACAAAAGTGCGCGAAAAGGCGTAATTATTAGGGAAAACTATAGTAATTAGTAAAAGAATATTCTCTAAAAAATAAAGCTTAAACTAATAATATAAGTTTATAGTAATAAAGTTTTTATACGCGATATATATTATAACGTTTTAAAAGTAATATATATAAATTGCTTTATTAAGTTTATTCAGATAAAATATTAGCCAAATAAAAATAAAAGGGCGAAATAAAAAAAAAACTAGAAAAATTATAACAGCTAAATTTAATAATTAAATTAACTTTATTATTATTATTATAGTAGGTATAAATAGGCAATTTATATTTCGACAGTAGGCTGTTTTTAATAGTATAAGTATCAAAATATATTACCACACTATTTTTAAAATGCCGGTAATATAATTATAATAAATTATATTATTTAATTTATATATATCGTTTATATATTATATATATTTTTAACATTTTTATAAAGACTTTTAAATAAAAATATATTATAAAGGCTAAAATAAGCTTATAAAAGTTTATACCGAAATTAAAAAGGCTTTAAAAAAAGTTAATAAAAAGCGATTAATAATAAGTTATAAATTATTTTTAACTATTTTATAAAATAAGTAATAAAAATTAACTTATTAATTTAAAAAAATTTACATTTAAAGTTAATTTTTAAATAAAGTTTAATATTATTTTTTTATTTTTAACGCGTTTATATTATATATATATATATTTATTTAAGTATATTTTTTACGTAATTTTTTTAAAAGAATTATAACTATATATTAATTTAAGTATTATATTCTGTTACTTACGATATAAAAATAAGCGATAATATAGCCTAAAATAATACCGTAAGCCTATTTTCTAATATTATTATTACTAGTGAGATTATACGCGTGGGCGGGGTAAATGAACCCTAACTTATAATAATTAAGTAAGAGTAACTAAATAAGCTAGGTTTTAAAATCGATAACTATATTTTATAAAATAACAGCTAAGTTTTAGATTTATTTAGTTTTAGCATTATAGATAATAATTAACCGATAGATAATAATTAACGAAATTACTAAAGAAAAGGGCTAAATGTAATTTCTATTTTTAGAGATAATAATTTTGGCAATAACCTTAATATTAAAGAAGCTATTAAAATAAAATTACGTAATTTATTTTTCCTTATTAAAAAAAGGTTTATTAACGAAAATTAGAATTGCATTAATATAATTACGGATCTAAATATATAAGAGAAAAAGGTTCTAATTAATAGGAAAATTACTTTCGTATTCGGTTTTTAAGGTGGCTTATGTATTTTAGTTCCTAGCTTAAGCGAAGTATAAGAATATTTTAGAGCTATTTATATATAAGTATCTAACTATTTTACCGAGAAAGCGGATTTCTTAGCTGGGGGCGGCGAGACTAGGCCCTTTAAGAAACCTTTTAACTTAAGAGGTTATATTAGTCATTTAGATTTTATTATATTTTATTATATCGTAAGCGATAATAAGAGATTTGTATATTGTATTGGTTACGTTAAAAGGGTATAAAATATTAAGTTATATTTTAGATTTATTTTAAACTCGAGATTTGGAGTAAACAAAATAGATATAATATTAAACGCTGCCCGAAAACAGGTAGGGTAAGACCTAATCCCAAGTAAAGTTAAATAAAAAAAAGGGATTACTTTAAAGCAGGAGAGGGAATATTACTGCATTTTTTTCGAGAGTTATAAAGGGGTGTTTTTTAGGCCTTTAAATAAAGGATAGCTTAGTTATATTATATTACGGTTATTTTAAAATAATTATACGTTATAAAGGTACCGAAATTTTAATTAAGGAAATTAGTTTATTTAAAATTATAAAATTAATATAGTAAATAATATATACCTTATATATAATAACTTTTATAAATTTATATATAAAAAAATAACAAATTTTATATTAAAAAAACAAACAATATTTTATTAAATTCTTAATAATTACGTTAATCGCGCTATATAAATTACTAGTTTAACCGATTTTTTACTATAGTTATTTCGCGTTTTATAAATAAATCGACCTAAATAATTTTAGTTGCCTTTTGTATTTTTTAGCTCCGTATTTTTCCGTAAGAATTTACTTAAGGTATTTTTTATTTATATTTTTTATAAATATCTCGGTTAGCGCCTAAATCGCTTGGATAAATATTAGTCCGTTTAAGTTATAGCTAATTTTTTTAATATTAAAAATAGGGTAATCGCTATAGCTGGCTTTTATTAAGCGCCGCCTTTTTAGGCTAAACCGTTTATAATTTTCTATTAGGAAAGATTTTTTTTTAGTAACCTTATTTACCCGGAAGGAAATACCGATATCCGATTAAGTATTATTTTCGGCTGCTATAAGAGAATTATATAAGTAAAATTCTTAATTATTATAAGTTTGTTTTTAAAAACTTAGGTATAAATATAAAATATATAATTACTATTAAAATTTAAATTAGTATACTAAATATAAGGAAAGCCGGATATTTATTTTTAAAATAAAATTAAATAGGTATAATAGTATATAGGTTTTCGGATAATAATATAATTATAACCGGCAAAAAAATGTTTTATATTAAAGGAAGTGTAGTTTTTTTTAGTCCGTTATAGGCTATATTTTTATTATAAAATATTATACCAGTAATTAAGCTTATTAGCTTAAAGTAGGGAGAGATAGGAAATAAAGTAGGGCGATTATTAAGAATATTTGTAATTAATAAAAGGGTTATATAGTTAAAAGTAAGTTAGTCTTTCGAAAAATAAGCTAATTTCGTTAAAGTATATATAAAACTTAGGTTAGATTAGCCTTAAATAGAAGTTAACCGAGCTAACTAGTATACGGGTATTAAAGCTGGTAGGTCTTTAGTAAGGGGTTTTATTTTTAATAGAATATATGGAGAAATTAAAAGTGCTTTACTATTAGAGAGATAATAAGTTAAGGTGCCTTTAAATAGGTCCTTAAACAGAGAGGTAGGTATTAATTTTAAAAGATTCTATTATTTAAATAACCATTAAGAAAACTAAAAGGAATAAAAAATAAAGCTTAAACTTAATAGGATTAAAAACGTATTAAAGTTTAAAATAAATCTAAAATTAATTAAACTAAATAAAATTAAAGATATATTAGCGTTTAAAGTAAATCTAAAATTAGTTATAATATATATCGAGTTATATAAAATTATATTACTAATTATAAATTAAAAAATTATAAGAAAGGTATATTTACGGCAGATAGATCTGGGTTTAAAAGAGAAATACGCTAATTTTATATCCCCCGAAATCTAGTTTAATTAATATAAATGTTAGTACCTATTTAAATAATACCTACCTTTATTTTATTATTCCTTATATTTTTCGCCCTAGCTTTATATATTATATACCTAGGGACTAATAAAAAACCTAATGCCATTATATATACTAATAATAGGTTTACTATTTTATAAAAACCTTCCTTAACGTATAGCTACCGAATTTTTGCCGCAAGCTAATTTATTAAGACATTTCGTGCTCTATTTCTTTTGTAGCTATTAATATCGGCATTTTATAACGTAATAAACGTATAGGTTAATTTTATTAAAATAAGTATTATAATAGTTATTATTAAAGAAGTATTATTACTAAAATCCTTAAGAGATAAACCTTAACTATATAAAGCTATAGCTATAAAGCGTATACTAGTTACCTGAATTTTTAAGCCACATATTTATATAGTTTAATAGATTTAGCTTACAGCTTATAAATTAATATAATACTTTTGGTAATTTTCGGTTTATAACGTTATTTAAGTAAGCGTAAAAATGGTTTTAGTTCTTAAACCTTTATTAAAATACTTACGGTTAAAATATGAATCGAACTTAATAAAAGTAGTAATTAAGTTTATTACGGGTATTATTTTAATAGCATTCTTTCTCGAGCTAAAGCAGGTACTAAAATTTAATATATATATTAATAAGGACTGCTAAAAATATATCTACCTTTATTTAATTATTTATGATATATTTCTTTAGCTTTATAAATCGCTTTATTAATAATAATTTAAAAAATATATTTATAAATCCTAGCGGCTATTTTATACTTATTCCGACACTCGTTATAGCAACTTGCATTTTATTAAAGCCTTATTATCCTTTATGTAATTTAGTATATAAACGATATAACTTATAGTAATATAGCTAAAAAAAAAGTCCGAGTTTACTTTAGCTGGCGTTAGTAACTGCTTTTAGCTTAATATTCTACTCTAGCCGCGGAACTTTTTATCTCGTAAACTAAGCTATCGAGGCGTTTTTACGAGATGTGGTCTTAGTTTTAAACGTTATTATTACTAACGATAATAATTATAAATAGAAACTTTTATTCTGCCGAACGCTATACTATAGTATGTATACGTATAATATTTTTAAAGCTTTTATACGTTTTAATATAGTATATAATATAGGATAAATAATTAATTCCGTTAGTCGTAATTTTAATAAAGCGTGTCGAAATTGCGACATATTTATTTTAAAGGTAATTAATTATATCCTACTATATAATCGAATAAAATTCGGCTAGGAAAAATACCTATTTAGTTTTAGTATTAATTACGTACGGCATTTTTAAAAAAGCACTTACCTTTTGTAAAAGAAGCGCCGATAAAAATCTTTTAAGGTTTAATATAAAATATATATAGAAAAAGTTATAGGATATTATTTTAATTTAGATTGTATAATTAAAATAATTTAAAAATAAACTTAAGTTAATATTTAGTTAATAGTTTAGTTAAGGGATAGTAATTTTATATTTATATATATATATTACTAATAGTATAAGTTTTAAAACCTTTTGGTATTTTAGCCTTTAATATTAAAAAGAGGCTTTTAAGCTTTAAATAATATTGAGAATAATTAAATAAGCTTTAATTCCGATAGCTAATTGGTTAATATTAGGAAATAAAGTTTAAAACGGGAGGTTATTTAGGTAGCCCGGCATTTATATTTATATATAGGTTTATTTTTCCCGTGGTATTTAAGCACTCGAGTATAGCTGCTAAAGGCACTTTATATTACATTTATAACGGTAGAAACCGATTATATTAAAAAAATGAAATATTATAAAAAGGATTTAGTTATATAATTATATACTATATTTATTAAATCTATTAGTAGCCCCCCCTTTTTTATACCCCCTAAAAATATTATATATATATAAAATATTAGTAGGCTTACAATAAATAAAAAGCTAAATTCCTAGTTCTAATATAGTAAATAAAAAAGATATAATTTAGGTGGATTAATTAATATATAGGTTATATTTTTAAAAGTCTTTTTTAGATAATTAATCCCGTTAATTAGCGAATAATATATAGAAGCTAAAGGGATAAAAAATCCGCTATATATAAAGAAATAAATAAATAAACTTTATTAGGAATATATAGTAAAAATCCGGAAATTAAGTAATAAAGATTCGGTATAAAAGCATATTTTATATTAGAAAAGATAGGTTAAGTATTTAGGTATAATTTAAACCAGGTTAACCTGTTATTACTGGGTTAGGTTAAAAGGCGATTTGGTTTTACTTAATTCCTTTAATTAAAGGCGTGCTTTATTAATATCCCGTTTTATTTAATCGTATACTTATATAATATTATTTATTTTTAATTAAATTAAATCTAAGGAGTTCTATAGCTTACAGAGTTAGCTATTAGGCGAGAAGGGGTAATATAAAGTTATACTTGCTACAATTTATTTTTTAATTTCTCTTTTATATATATATAAAGTTTATAACTTTATATATATTTCCGGCTCGGTTTCTAACCTTTTATAACGCTATTTTAGGCTCGTTATTCATTATAATAGGCAATTATTATTTAAGTTAAACGTAATAAAATATAGGTAGACTTAATATAAGTTAAGTAGGCCTTTATAAACTACCGCATATATATACCAGCTTTATTAAATTATAATATAATATATTATAGACTAATATTAAAGCAAAAAAACGATATAATTATACTTATATATATAATCCTATAGGTAAAAGATTATTAATTAATATATAATCTTTTTATTTAAAGTTAGTTTTTAATAAACGGTATACTTTTATTTATTTATATAGATATATATAGCTTACTATATCGGTACGATTTTTTATATATAAATTACATTTATTTTATACCTCGAGATCTCGAAATAAAAGTTAACGTAAAAACCTAATTTAAATATAAAAATCGATTATAAAAAATTAAATTATATAGCGATATCGGTAACTAAAATATACCCTAATAAATATAGTTTATTTATTTTTTCTAGCAAGTCTATATCTATTAGCTGTTAATAGACATAATAATAGACTTTTACGCTATTTTAACTAATATATATATGCCGGATATAAAAATATCTTAAGTAAAAGTTATTTTAGGAAAAGTTAATAATTTTAATAAAGACCTCGCATAAAATATTTTCCCTAATAAAATTACGGAAAGTTTTAATTTTATAGCTAATTAATAAATCAGGCTTTAGTATTAATTATAAATATGTCGTTTTATAAGAAACACTTACTCGGAAAAGGGTATAACAAGCACCGATATCGCTTAAATTTCAGCCAAAATCTTTCGCTAAATAAATTAAAATGTTTATATTATTTATAAGCGTAATATCCGGCAAAATAATAATTTATAAAAAAGTAATAGTCGGCTTAAATAAAATACTTAAAACTTTTAAATTAATAGTTCGTAAAAGATATTATTTTTATAACAAATAACTAACGTTAAAAGATTTCTTAATTAACTAGATTATTAGTAATAATAGATAATAAAAATAATATTAATGTAGTTTAGTAATAAAGACTTATATAAAAGTAAATCCGAGCATATTTATAACAATTATTAAATTAAGGGTTAAGGATTGGTATAATATAAGGCATAAATAATAATATTATATATATATAGCAGGCTATCTGCCACTTTAAAATAGCTAAACCTTAAGTTAATTTAAGCCTTATTAACCTTATATTTTAATAACGATAATTTATCGGCTGCTATTTATTCTGTAAAATATTTATATGTTTTTAATTAAAGCTTAAATAGTTAGCCTAGCGTAATTAATTATTTGGGGATTTATTTCGAAACCTTAACTTATTATATTAAACTATAAAACACTTTAGCTATTAAAAGGTAACTAGTTTTAATATAGGTTAAGAAAAGGCGTTTTTTTTTCGAGAATAATCTTAAAAAATAATCGATAAAAAATAGCTTATAAGTTCTATTATTTAGCGCGGAGGTATGCCGATAGTAAATTACTAGTAAAAGGGTCGCTATTTTCCTATTAATAATGCAAAAGTACTTACGCGTTTTTATTAATATATAAGTTTAGAATTTAAAAATAACGATCTCGCTTATAAATTATTATTTATAAGGCCTGTAGCCTTATTCGCTTAACGCTAGCGGCTAAATATTAAAAATACTAAACGTAGCTACTTTACGGAAGCTAAATAATTGTCGGTAATTATTATAGGTCTTTTAAATATTTTCGGTTTAAATATAAAGGGCCTTATTATTTGGGTAAAGAATTAGTTGCTAAATAATTATTTAAATTCGGATTAGGCAGCTAAAAAAAAGCGTGTTTATTATTTAAATCTCGTTTTATAAGGCTTAAAAAGCTAGAAAAAAAATGTACCGGGTTTTTTAAATAAATAGTATTCTATAAAAAAAAGGTTCGTTAGCTCGGATTATAATATTTGTAATAATAATGCTTATTAATATTAGCGGGATAGTAGGCTAATAATTAATAAAGTTTCGGCGGCTATAATAATAGTCGTAAAATTAGTTATATTTGTGAAGCTGGTTTGCGATATACGTAATTATATAGATATTTAATTTTAAGCGGTTTAAATTATATATTTTTAGATTTATTAGATTAAAATTACGTAAAAAAAACTCAAGATAAAATAATATAAATAAAATAACGTAACAGTTGGTTCGAGATATATAAAATTTGTAGGTTTAGTCGGAAAAACGCATTAAAAATTAACCTTAGTTTTAATTCGCCTATATATTAGTTTAGTTGCTAGTATAGATATAGCTATTAGAAAAAGTATATTAAAAGAAATATAATATTATAATAACCTTTAATAATACGATTTATCGGGCTAATAAGCTTGCTCTTTTCGGTTTAGGCTTCTTTCGGGCTATATCGAGAACTATCGGATAATTTACTAGATATAGTTAATGCTTTACGTTCTCCTAGGTCTCGATTAAAAAATAGATTAAAGATATATTAGTATAGTAAGAAATATATTAGTAAAGTTTATTTTAGCGTTATAATAAGGTCTAAAAAAAAAGTTTATATCGGCTTTTAAAATAATATTATTTAATAGCTTTTGTAATAAATTTATATATTTGTTAAAATCTTTATAAGTAATTTAATAAAAATATACTTTTTCCGGAATTACGTTTTTCGATATATTTTAGGTGGCTTTAGTAATATTAAAATACTAGCTTATAAGGTAGTTAATATAATAAAAGTGGCAAAAAATGTCGGCAAGCTTTGCGGTAAAACAGTTATAATTATAATAAGCTATATATATATAAAATTTAAGCTACGTAATTATAAGGAATGCCGTATGCTATATACGCACTACTAAAAATTGCGCTAGTTAGATATAGCTAAAAATTATAAAAAAAGGATTAAATCTATTTCGATAGCAGGTAATACGCTAGCGAATATAGTATTAGAGAAATCGGCATAAAGTTTTTTACGGTTATTTATTATATATAATAATAAATGTTTTTATATCCTTTCGGACGTAAAAGACTGTTTACTTATTTACTTATGAAAGTTTATAAAAAAAAGACGGCTTTTTATAAGCCGACATTTACTATATATAATAGTTATAGCAGGAGTATTACTAGCAACAAATTAGCTAAGTAAAATAAATTAAGGGTAGCTAGCTATATTTTCTGTTTTAAAGTAAAAATTATATGCCTTATAATTACCCTATAATTAGGGGGTGATAAGGTTTCGTATATATATTTTACCCTTTTATTTAAATAAATACCCTAGCGTTTATAAAAAGCATTATTAGTAATATATTATTATTTCTTAATACGTAATTACTGTTGTCGGGTTTTCTGCGTATATTTCTCGCTAAGTAATCGTTAGTAAGTATATATATCGTTATAATACTTATGCTTTGTTATAATAACGGTAAACGTAATAGCTAACTAAAAAGCGAGTTATATTCGCTATAGGTAATTTGTTATAATACTTATAATAATCTGTTTCGATTCTATTATAATAAGCGCTATAATAGCGTAACTTATAAGTTTATATAAAGTTTTTATTTTATAAAATTAATTAATTTAGGAATATTTTCTTAAAAGCGATAATAAAATATATTTATTTATAATAACTTAAATTTATATATATAAATAGCGACTTTTAGTAGTTTAAAAACTAATTATTATTATTATTATTTTAATTTATAAATAAGCTCGGTTTATTTTTTTTTATATAATATTATTTTTTTCTCGATTGCTTTTATGCCGATAGGAGCGGCTATTTGCCGATTTATTTCTTTATTTCCGATAATATTATAAAATATATATTTATACCCGTAAATAATTTCTTATTAACTAATAAATAATATAAAACTACTGCTTAATATTTTGTTCCTTTTAAATCCCGCGAGCTTAGTAAGCAAATGTAAACTGTTTCTTTGGGAGCTTTTAATATATAGCTTTTTTAAATTTAGCTTACGGCTTACCTTTTTTAAGATTAAAGGCTACTATAGGTATAACATTAATAGCCTGCTTTATATACTTATTTTTTGCTATAGTTTTATTACCGTGCGGTAAAATATTAATTATTTCCGGCCCTATATCCTATTTTTTTAATAGGTATCCCTTTCGTAATATTTTAACTAATTTGGTAGCCGGATTAAAGCTGATATAAACTAAACGTTTAAGGCTATTTAAATCTTCTTTAATTATATAAACTATTAAACGCTCGTTATTAGTAGCGGTTTTTAAACTGCTTAATATTTTATATACTGTATTTAAAAATATATCCCGGTTTATATCCCGTTTTAGAGGCTAAAAATATATTTTATTTAGTATATACTGCTGTCCGAACTTCCTGTCGAAACTTATTGTTAAATCTTTTATATATAAAATCGGGGTTAATTTTTTATATTAAATTCTTAATTATAAACTGCCGGTAGCCGGAATGTAAAGTAAATATAAAAATGTATTATAAGATCGCTAATAGGATTATAAGAAGTATATATTATATATAAATATTATATCGTCTCGATATATATTTTTAAGGGCCTTAAATTTTAAACTTCCGGGCTTGCCTAAATTGTTAATATAAGAGTTTAATTACATATTTATAATATTATCGACTGCAATTAGAGAATCTTTATTACTACTTATTTTTAGCTCCGGGAAAGAAGTTAGTTTAATAATATAATAAGTTCGCTAGCGGTTTTTTTAACCCCTAGATTATTTGTCGCAAACTTTAATAATATTAAGATCTTTAAAAACCTCGTTTTTTTTTAGCTTAAGGGTTTAAGTTTTATTATCGATAAAACTATTGGCGTAATTTCTCCTTTAATTATAGCTTTTTTATATATTTTATATCTTTTCGTTCAATGCGTTAAATAAAAAATAAAAATAATAATAATAGAAATAAAACGTAGCTTTATTATTTTCGTATTAAAGTATATAAAAATAACTATTTATAATTTTAAAATAGACCTTAATGCCGATTTAAATTATATTTATATTATTTAAGTATTTTATTCGAAAGAACTAAAAATAGTTATTAATCCGGAATTTTATAAAATCCTAAGCTTTCTTATAACCGGTATTATTATATATACCGAAATATAAATAATCGCTATTATTTTATATAATAATTCTAGCTATAAAGTTTAGCGTAATATTAACTAAAATATGCTATTTTTTGGCCTTAAAAATTAACAGCCGGTATTTTATATTAGATAATATAAATAATAGTAAATATAATATAATATTATTAACGTAATATAAGATTCGGAATTTATACTTACGGCTTTTCGCTACTTTTAGAACGGCTATATAAAAAAGGGCTAAAATATTTATAACGAGCTCGTAACTAGACGAGCCGTAAAAATTAAATATATATAGCTATTGTTGCTATTTTTTATTTAGAGATCTCGTAATATAAAAAAATATTCTATATATATATTTATAATAATTCGCGAATTTTATAGTGCCTAATATATATAAGGATATTTGGGAAATAACGCGACATTTTTTTATAAATCGGCGTAAAGTTTAAGAGAATTCGTAATATTATTATAGTTTGCGCTATATTTTACGCTATATCTTATATATTTCTAATATATAATTACTTTTAGCTTTTGCGTTATTAGCGACGTTTAGGGTATATAATATATAGTTATATTATTATATATTTAGCTATATAAGGCTTTATTAACTTACAGTAATAATAGCTTTATAAAAGCTTTTATATTATAATAAATACTGGAACTACGTATAATATAGTAATAAATCAAAAATTTCGTTTATTTTTAAATAATTTATAATATATGCTATTATTTTATAAGGCAGACGCTATATTCCTGGCGTATTTTATAATATCGGTCCTAAATAAGCCGGTATAATCGCGAAATTATAAAATAATATAAATAGATATAATTAATAGCGTTTTTAATAATTTAATTATTAAGCTAAATTAAGATAATAATTATTTTATAGTATATTTTTTAATAGGATAGTTTTAAAGAAGGTAGGATATTTATATTTAAAAGTTTAAATATCTTTTTCCGGTAGTAGACTATATTGCTATAAAGCCGCATTATTTTTTATACGTTATTTATAATAGCTATTACGTAAAATCGTAACGAAAAATAGACCTTAGAGTTCTTATATACTATTACCCCGCTAATTTAAAACATTATTATCGCTTAAAGCTTATAAAATATATATTTTCGTATATAGCTTATATAAAGTAGCGTAAAATAAGATATATATAAATAGAAGTAAAGGCAACCCTTAAGTCGGATAACCTAAAAGTCGATATATCGTAAGTATTTAATAAGTATTAAATAATCGACTTTTAAATAATGGGTCGATTTATATAAGTTATAAAAAGTATATTGTAATTAGTACTATCTTACGTATATATAAGTTTGTTTAATTATAATTTATACCGTATTTTATAAAGTGTACTTTTATATACTAATTTTAGGTAACCTAATAATTTTCGACTAATCTGTAGCCTTATTATAGTCGACTATGTTTTTTTAGCATAGTAGTAGCTAATTATTTCTAAAAGAAGGATATACGGATAATAGCGAAGTTAAGAGCTTAACCCGAGATTTAAAGGAGGCTAAAATTAAAGAAATAGTGCTAAAAGCTATTTATAGCTTTTAGGATATACGTATTTATAGGCTTTAATTAATTTCTTCCGTTACTAAGTTATATAGCTAGGTAGATTTTTATATATATCCCGTAAGAAATAACTATATTATCGGATATAAAGTATTATATATAAAAATTTTAGCGAAAATAGTCGTAAATTTTAGGCGTTTTATTAATATAGTTACGTAAGTAAAAAATAAAGAAGTTACCGAAAGATACCGGGTATTTTAAGTTTAAGTAACCGGGTAAATATATATATATATATATATTTAGCGTATTTTATTTATTCCTATTTAATTTATTATAAACCTTTAAAAAATAGATATAGTTTTAGAGTCTTATTATTAAGGAAGTATAGATATATTATAACTAGAATTCTTAGGGGAAAGGGGGGTGGTTTTTTAAATATTTATAGCTATAGCTTATAGGGCGTCCTAAAACCCTGGATTACTAATTATATATTCCTATAGTCTAATATATTTAGCCCATCTATCTAATTATCTGCTATTTTATTATTAGTTCCTTTGGGGTAACTATAATGCCTATATATTTTTATCGATACCTGGAACATTATTATATTACTTCGTATTTTAGTAGTAAACCTTTTAATCGAGCTTATATATATATCTTTTTTTTTACCTATTTTATTAAGGTTTATTTAACCTTGTTTAAAGTATTTTTTTATTTCGCTTTAAGTTTTTTTTAGCTGGCGTAATATATAAGGATAAGATTATTATAATATAAACGTAAAAGGTTAATAATATTTTTATCGGATAATATAATAAAGTTTTTTTTTTCTGCCTTTTAAGTTCTCCCGTTTTATTATATATATTGTAATAAAATATAAAAAGCCCGTTATTAGGACTTAACGACTAGACATTTTCCGGTTTTATATAGGCTTAAATAATATATTATAAAATTTTATATGGTATTTTTTTTAGCTGTTTATAATAATTGTCTATATATAAAAATATTATTAGAAAAGGTATTTTATAATAGGAATTAAATTATAATTTAATATTTTTAAATATATATTTTAATAATTGATATTAATAAACGCTTAAACCTTTTTATATAAATTATATTATTTAAAAGAAATAATTATATATAAATTAGGAGAAATATTACAAAAGGCTATAGGATTAAAAATATATAATATATAATATTTCTTTAGTTATATCTGCCCTTATTATAAAAGTATTTAATTAGTTTTTATTTCGAAGGCTATAGCGATATATATTTAATAATAATCTTTTTTCCGAGGCTAAATTTTTAGAAAAGGTATATATAATATTTCGCGTATCCTTTTTATTATTCCGTCGAATAATTTGCCCGAGGATATTAAGAAAATTTGTAACGTTTATATATAATATATATTTAGCTGTTTTATTTCTTTTATTTTATTACTTTTTATTCGGGGATAATACTAATTCTTATAACGTAAGAGTTTTTAAGGTTTTTTTTAACTAATATATATAGGCGGTTATAAATCGATATAATTATTACGTAATATTTAGACTTAAATATTTATTAAAATCGGATAGTTTGCGATTAGGCCTTATATTTTAATAAGGGAAATATAGGGTTTAAATTATGTAAAACGTACCTTATATAATAAATATAATAATATATAACTTATCGTGCGCTACCTTTCCGTCGGGCTAACAATTTAGCCCCTATCTATTAGTAACGACAGAATTGGAATTATAGGAACGTTTATAGCGTTATAGTTACAAATAGTCTATTAAGTAATAAACCTTTGCCTTAAAATCTTTTTAAAGTTTTCCCGTTTTTTAAATTATTATAAAAGTTTTATATAAGTAAGTCCTATCTAAATTTTAACAGCCTCAGCCCTATTTTAATAAAGTAGGCTAAGAAAAGCCGACACGTAATTTTAAGTAAGAAATTATTAGGCAGATTTATATTTATAAAACGTAAAATATAAAAATAATTAAAGTATCTAATAACTAAAATATAACCCGACTAAAAAAAAAATAATATATATTATAAGTAATAATTTAAAAGGGTAATTAAAATAAGAAAAAGTTAATATATTATTATTTCCTTATTATATTAAACGGTTTAACTAATATTACTAACGAAAATCATACTAAAAATTATTAACTAGTATTCCGCTAAAAAGAGATATAACCTTTATAAACCTTTATATTTAGCCTATAACTATAACTAGGGAAAAGGGATTTATTTAAAACCGTAATATATGCGGCTAAAAAAACCTTAAGCCCGGAAAAAAAAACAGGCAGGTGCTTTTATTTAAAAACAGCATAATTTACTCCTTAAAAAGTTCCGTTTTATTAGTTTTTTAACCCTATAACTCCAGCTTATTTAAGAAATATAATATAACTATATCCGCATATCTAAATAGTAAGCTATATATTTTTAATATAATAAAAGCTTCCCGCTATAACATTTTAATATAATCTAATTTTTTTTAGAAATAATTTAAAATCGCAAGTCCTATAGAAATTATAAAAAAATCGAACCGGGACTTTATTATATTTAGCTAGATTATTATATAAAGATCGAGGTATATTTTTGTCGCAATTTTTAGGGATAATAAAAAAACCTAGTTATATTAGTTCTGGTTAGCGGTATATAAATATTTAAAGAAATAAATATAAGCAAATGCGAGCTAAATTTATAATAGTAGCTTTAATTCTATAATAAGTTATAGCTCCACCTCTAGTTTCCTAATAGCTATATTAAATTTCCTTAACTTATATAATATAGTACTTAAATACGAAATAACCTTTATGCTCGGTAGCAAAAACTCGAAAATCCGGAGTGCTTTTATATAATAGCCCGCGATTTAATAAATAATATCTCGGGTAACTAATACCCGGTTATTTTTAATTTTACCGAAAATTAATAAAAAGCTATTATAATTTATATTAAATATTAAAATCTTTTATATAACTAAGTCTATATTATTAATATTAATTTTTTATTTAGCCTTAAATATAATAAAATCCGCAACAAAAACATTAAAACGTTAGTTATTATAAGAAAATATAATATCCCCATTTCGGCATAATATATTTTTATATAAATATATAATTTAAGCTTTACTTACGCTAATGCGGGCATATAATAATTTATATCTTTACCGATAAGGATTAGTAAATATTAAAATCCGTTTTATAACTAATAAAACTAACTTTTTAAAAACTTAATTATTAAAATGTAATAAGAATAAGCAAGTTTTAATAACTAGGGCCTATAAAAGCTCCTATATAAATTATAGCATTACCTATAAGTCTTTTAAATAAGAAAAGATATTATTTAAATAAGGTAAGATTACTATACTAACTTCCGTATAGCTACCAATAATATAAGCGTATATATATAATATATATATAAGTACTTAAAATACCCGTTTATATTAAAAGGCTACTTACCTTTTCGGTTCGATTAATTAGTGTTTTAGGAACGCATAATATACTGTCCTAATAGCCTCCACCCTCTAAAAGTAGGAGCAGACCTATAAAACTTCAGCCAACTATCGATTTACTCGTATAATATTAAAGGTAAACCTAATAAAGCTAATAGATTTAAAAGTATATAATATATTATTAAACTTTAATTTATTATTAAGGTATTAATAAAATTATAAGCTAATAATAATAACCTCCCTATTACTACCCCATATTTATAACAGTTAGCGCGCCCGGGAAAATAAACTTAATAATATTTCTAAAGCTTTTAAGTATAATAAAAAATATACAAAAGCTTAAGCACTAAAGTTAAGCCTATTAATAATTCGGTTAAACCAGATATTACTCGATTAATTAATAAAAAAGCTACCCGCCCTTTTATATAGCTTTTGCCTTAATTTTTCCGTCAATAAATTTAAAAAGTAATTTAGCATTTCGTAGTTTCGTATATTATAACTAACGTTAAATATAATATAAAATACACCAATTAATATAAAGGGACCTCTAATTTAAAATAACGAGTATATAATATCCGCTTTTAGGGTTTTCTAAATATAGTAGTTAAATATATATATATTAATATACCTTTTAACGTATCGATTTTAATTATTTTAAAAGGTAGCTATTATATTTCGGACCGACTCTTTTGCTTATAATAATTCTATAATATTAAAAAGAACTATTTAATAATAAAAAACCGTATCGTTTATTAACCTACGGACCTTATATAGCCTTTAAATAATAGTAAATAAAATATTAAAAGTTATCTTATTGTTATATATATAGAGCAATTGTATAATATTCTCGCTTATTAAAATTAAGAAAGCTATATAATACGTATTATATTTTATAGTACATACGGATAATCCTTAAACGAATTATTAAGTAGCACGGGCTAATATAGGGACGTAAGGGTATTAAGAAACATATATTGGATTATTTTTATAACTGCGGTATCTAGTATAAAGATAATACGTAAGTTAGGGTATTCGGAATATTTCGGAAGCTATTACTTAATATTATTAAAGTAACTTATATTGTTATAATATTTAATATAATATTTATATATTTGCTACTATTATTTTACCTATTATTTTAACAATATTTATAGATATTTAAGCGGAAAAAACTTTAATTGGCCCGGCTAATACGAGCATAAAACTTAAGGTTTAAATAATAATAAAATTTATTCGAAAACATAATATATATTATTTAACGTTTTAATAATTTCGTAAGATTATTATTTATTTCTAGAATTATAGCCGTATAATTAGGCTTAATAATATACCGCCTAATATATAGGCTATTTACCCTTAGTTGCTCCGTATTACCTAACTCTTTAGCAGTTTCGAAAATCCTATAAATTAAAGTAAACTAATAAAGGTATAACTAACTCTTATATTTAAAAATAATCCCTAAATTAGCCCTAAAACCTTTTAGATTTACTAAATTTCTTATTACGTAAGCCTTAAAATTTTTGCTAGGAAATACTTAATTAAATATAATAAAATTATTAAAAAAGGGTTTAGGATATAGTAGTAGTTAGCTTTCGGTATATAAACGCTATATTATATATTATTATAAATAAAACTAGCCTTTATAAAAAAAAAAGGCACTAATGCGTTAATAAAGCAGCATAATCGCTAAAATTTGTTTGCCCGTAAGTACTAACTTAATATCTAAAATAACTAGTTATAGTCCTTACTGTTTTAGAAGCTTAGGTAACATATTTTATTTAATCGGGTGGTAAATCTAATAATAAAAAAAAAACGTTTAAAAAAGCAATAAAAATTAATAGTGTACCTAATTTTATAAATAATAAAGCCGCTTAACCTTTAAATTAACGTAGCTATTTTACCTTATAGTTACTTTAAAAAATCGCAAATAATTTGCCTTAAAAATAAAAAAGCTAATTTATTATATATATTTAAGCTATCCCACTTTCTAAATAGCCTCGAGTAAATTAAGTTTTAAAATATCTTTTCTCGTTTTTAATCCTAGATATGCCCCCCCTTTTCCGTTTGCTACTAAAGACTTTAAGCCTTTATTATAAACTCGAAAGACGCTACTTAATTCCGATATCCCGTCGAGGGATATAATAACCGATTATATATTAAATTTTATTATTAAGATTTAAAAAATAAAAATATTTTTATACCTATTTAAAAAAAGAGAAAAAAGAAAGCGAAAATACTTAAAACGTAAGTCTGCTTTTATTAATCGGATAAATATTTACTTATATTAGTAAAAGCTAAAAAAATCAACCATTTAAGACTTAGGCGAAGCCCAAACAAACTTGCTAGGGGAGAAGGATAATGCAGATGATTTAAGTTTATATATAAGGTGTAAGTCTCCAGACTCGCTAGGGGAGAAGGATGATATAGATAATCTAAATCTATATATAAGGTATAAGTCTCCAAACTCGTTTATAAAGAGGCTTGCAGATTTAAACCTCCCCTTAACAGCTCTTTCTAACAACCCCGTATAATTTTTATTATTAGTAGAGCCGTTTCGGGATCCGGACGATACTAGCCCCCCTTCCCTTATCAAAGATGCCAGCGAATCTATTAGGTTTAGTAACGCTATATAATTCTTATTATTAGGAAAGCCGTTTCGGGATCCAGATAATGCTAGCCCCTTTTCCCTTATTAAAAATGCTAGCGAATCTATTAGGTACATTAAATTAGTAATAGGCGAAGTTATTATAAAATATCTATATGCCGTAATTAACGATATTAGCGCAAATTTAAAAACGATTAAAAAGAAGTGTATCGAGGCCGCTAATAGTTAATATAATAACGAGACTTAATTAAATAATTAGGATTTTTAAGCTATAGTAAACTTATATAAATCGCTTTTTTATAAATACTATAACTTCTGCTTTTTTTTATAATATTTTATAGCAAGCTAGCTATTTCGACAACAAATATTAAAAAACGCTATAATTAATCGCATATAAGGTTACGGTATTAGTACTTTTATTTATTTATTATACTATAAGCTACTATATTTTTCGGAATATTTGCTCAGGTATATAAATATATCGTATTTTATTTTAATTACTTTATATAAAATTATACCGGGTTTTAAAAATAAATTGGCAATATGCCTTAAGAACTTGACATAATATAAATTAGTATTAAGGCGATATAACTTTATTATAAAATACTTATAATATATAAAACTATTATTAAAAAAAGTGGCGTTTTAAATAAAAAAAATTAAGCCTATATATTTTAATATTAATATTTAAAAGTATTAAAATATAGCGGTATTTATTAACCGTAATAAATATAACTATTGTATAAGCTTACGCTACCTCTTCCCCCTAATATATAATAAGATTTAATACTAAAGAATTACAAATAAATAAAGTTTGGAAACCTTTCTTATTTCTGCCCTAATGTGGTTTTATAGGAAGAAATTAGGGCGCAATATTAATAGATATTAAGAGAATTTTTAATATTATATCTAAATAAGAGGGTAGTTTTATCTTTAAATAAATTATATATAAAAAGCATTATTAAAAGGGTTTTTACTATTTTTGCTATTTTTTAATATTTACCCGGAAAATTTAAAAAAGCTATTAACTATTATAAAATAAAGATTTTAAAAGTTACGGCCTAATAACTAATTTAAATTAGCTTAAGGATTAATAAATTAAAGGAAATATTAATATTTTAAAATTAATAAATAGAGAGACCTCCTAGCTTATAATATTTAATTAGGTAATATATTTATAATAAGGAAATAAATCTTTTATAATATAAGGATTTATTTATTTATTTAGGCTCGGTTTATTATCGGAGATAAGCCTCGTTATCTTAAGATTTCCAAAAGAAATTGCAGAAGTCCCGAAAATAAAGGTAAACGAGATAATAAAAGAACCTAAGTTAGGAATTTACTGCTTTATTTATTTAAACGAGGTAAATTTTAAAATAGCGGTTATTGTTAGGCTATATAAGTACTGGTTTTAAGAAAAATATATCGCTAGGTAGTTTAAATAATCCTACCAGTATTCGAATTATTATATAAATATATATAAACTTTATTTTTATATTATAGCTAGCCCGTTCTTTAGTTTAAATATGTGGGTTTTTTCTATAATTATATTAATAATAAAAAAATAAATTAGAAATTATATCTAACAATCGGTAAAATTATTTGCTAATTTATTATAAGGTTTTACTTTTTTTAAAGTTTAGTTGCTAGGCTTACTTATTTATTATAATATATCTTATATTGCCGATACAAAAACCACTATTTTAACCTCCCTCGCTAATTAACGTTTAAATATATTATATTCTTCTTTTTTACGGGTAAAAAATAAATATTAGCTATAAAAAAGTACCTATTTATTACTAAAAACCTTAGGGCAATCTTTTGTAACAAATAAATTTTAATAGAATATTTAAAATAATCTAGCTTAACTTATTTTAAAAAAGCTTAATGCCTATTTAAATAACGTAAAAATATCCCGATTATTATCGATATACCCTCTTTTTTTAATCGGCAGGAAGTTATTTTAACTATATTTTTAAGGCTAGCGAAAATATAAAAGTAATTTTTAAGTAACGTAAATTCCGGGTAAGGAAATAATAGGGTAGAAATATCGGGATCCCTATTAAGAAATAGCTTTAAAGTTATAAATCTTACCTTACGTATATTATAAAAAAAGTTTTCGAAAAATATTCGATTAGGATTATGTTAAGGTTTATTTATAAAAATTAAGTCGCGTTAGGGCTAAAGTGCTTTTAATCGCGGTTTTATTACAGTTATATAACTTATATTAGTTCGGACCTTTTTAATAATTAAAGCTATTACTTATAAAATTAGTAAAAAACCTATAATTAAGGCAATTTCCTTAGAAAGCTAGCGCTCGCGTTTCTATATTTTTATTATATATTTATAATAATATATTAATATAAAAAGCTAAATATTATTTTCGCAGCTTATACCGATATTTTTATAAAATAATAATTTCTTATCTATTATATAAGTATAAATATATCTGGCATAATAATTCTAATAAAATAAATAGGCAATTGTAATAAAGTTATTACAAATAAATAAAGCTATTTTAAGCGCAGTTTTACCGAGGCTATAAAACCTAACTTATAATGTTAGGGGCAGAGGAACGTCCCAAGCGATATTATAAATTATTAATATAACACTCGCGTTAAATTAGGTTAAATTACGAAACTTAATTCCCTAGTAAATAATATAATTAGCTAGCGGTTAAAGTAATAAAATATAACGAAAATATACGTTTATTTTGGCGTAAAGCTTCACTTTTAGCTATAGTACCGGCAAGGTTTTTTATTAAATACTTTTAAATTAAGCGGCGGTTAAAACTTCCGTAAATTATATAAAAATAATCTACCTAATGCTTAAGTAATTTTTAAATATATATACGCTATTAAATTAATATACCGAATTTAAAAGAAGCAAGGCTTTATATTTATAATTATAAGGCCGATTTATTATAAAAGCGATATACCTAACGTTTTTAAACTTAATATATCGAGCTTATATCTTAGCTAAAAGGTCGATATATATTTCGAGAAGCTTCCGAAATTTAACCTAAACGCTTTCCGCATTTATAATAATATATTTACGTAATAAATACTCGGCGATTCCCCTTTATATTTCGAGAAATAGATAATATAATATTTTTAAATTTAATATTAAATTAAACCGAAACTAGTTAATATGTCGCTATTTCTTAGTAAAAAAAAACTTATATATATAAATAACTATCGGAATAAATTCCCGCGGTATCTTAAATAAGACTTTAATATATTTAAAATTACAAACCGAAATTTAACTTCTGCTATATATATATATGCTAAAATAATAAATATATTTAATTATATCCCGAGGGTAATATATAAAATAGTAATTTATAAATTCTGCCCTATATTAAAATTACTTAAAAAACTCCTTATTATTATAGACTAAATATTACGTTAGCTATAAAAGACGCCAGTAAGTTATTTATAATAATAAACGGGAAAAAATTTCTTACTTATAATAATATTTATATTAATTAAAAGCTCGAATTAATAAAAATTATATCGATAAAATATACACTTTTCGGTCGCTATTATTAAAAAAAATAATATGCCTTTTATTAGAAATAAAGGTCGTTAAAAAAGTTTTCGAAAGGGTTTTAAAAGGAGAAAATAGTAAGTTTTTCGACTTAATAAAAAGTTATTATTATAAATAGAAACGCTATTTCCGGTTTATTAAATATAGTATATTTAAATAAAGTAAAAGGGAGGCTTTTTATTTATTTTATATAAAATACCCTATAGTAGTAATAAAGGGTACTAAATAAATGTTATATTAATGTTAAGAAAATAAACTACTTGTAACTATTAAATAAATACCTACCTAGGTAAGTAATAATTCCTTTTAAGGCATAGGGCATAAACTATTACCATAATATTAAATATTATATAAGGTAGGGAGAATAGGCATAAATAATCTATATAAAGTTAGTAAATTATGAATTAATAATGTGGTAATAGTCTATACCCCGTTAGCTTAAGGAATCGTTACTTACTTAATTATATAAAACTCACTCTTTATTATTAATATAATATCTATATACCCCCTATACTTTAGTAATTTAATTAACTACTGTAAAGTAATATGCTATAGCTCTAGGATACCGTGGCTTAATAACGGTATATTTAATATATTAACCTTTTAGTATAATTAATATAAACTAGCTTATATGTTTTCTAATTAGTCTTTTTTTCTAATATTTAATAGAGGTATTATTTTACGGCAGTTTATTAAATAAAATATAAAAATCTCTTTTTATATTTGGTATTATTATAAATAATTGGTTTAAAAAGTAGTCCTAGCTTTTAATATATAATATCTCCTTTTATTATTAGCTAGTTAGCTACCCTACTACTTAAAATATATGTATTTTAGTTAATAGTCGTATAAATTATATGATCGGCTTATATAAGAGCAAATAAAATATAAACGCGCGGCTAGAGAGAGATAATTTTTTTACCACTTTAATACCGGTTTATTATTTAGATAAAAAAGTGCTTACGCGCCGTACGTTATATATATATCTAGTTTATATACCTTTATTTTATTAAGCCTAATAATTATAAAAATATCTTTCGTTTTAAAATATTATAGTAGTTATTATTAAGAAAATAATAAATATAAAGTCTTCCGAAATTAGCCTAACTATATAACTATAGGTTATAAGGTATATTAGCCACCTTATAATCCGATACTTAAAAGAAATTTTAATATTATAATTATTTATTTTTTTTATAAATAAGCATAATACGGCTATTTATTATTTATTCGTTTTAATAATGCTTTTTTATATAAACTTTATTACTGTTTATGCTATAAAAGTAGTAGTTTTTATAACTTTTATTATTGGATTTTTTTAATTTTACTTCGGTTATTACTGGAGTATCGCTAGCTTTTTGCTGGCTTTTTAAAGCTATTTCTGCTATATAGAATAAAATATCGCTTGCTATATAGGACGAAATATCTTCTGCCGTATAGAACGAAGTATCGCCTGTTATATAGGACGAAGTATCTTTTATTATAGACGTTAAAGCGCTTTTTGCCGTTAATAATAAAAGGTAATTAAGTAAGTAGATATTTTAATTAGCGTATATAGGAATTCCTATAGATTGGTTAGGTATAAATAATTAATACGATTATATAGTTGTTATTTTTAGACTATTTTTAGCTATACTTTCGATATATTAATTTAGCATTATAAAAGGCTATAATATAAAATAATTTTTTTTAAACCTTTCGAACGTTTATAAAAGTTTAGGATATAAATATTCCCTATTTTAATCGAAGGTAGATATATATTTTTTTTTATTTGTTATTTTTATAATAGATAATGTTTTTAAATTACAGTCCGTTTTAAATATAACCTAGGAATAAAAAGCGAAACTAATTATCGATATAGCATAAATAGCGTAAAAGTTATCGGCGTCGATAATTTTATTAGCTGCGTTTAATGCTTGTTTTTTAACCTCCCGTCGATTTGTTTGTCGAGTTTTTAATTTTATAACGATTATAGTAGTTATAGTATTATAATTGCTATTATACCGCATTCCCTTAATGTTTATTTGCTTTAAGCTTTTATTTGGAAGCTGTTTATAAATAAATATATAGCTGTTGCGTATTTTAAAATACGCCTGGAATACGACTTACTAAAATGCGGAAAATATATACTTTTGGCTTAATAAACCCTAGGCGGCGTTATTATAGAACTTTTTTAATATAGGTTATATTAAGTCTATAGTTTAACCGTACGACATTTGGGATTAAAAAAATGGCTAATATTATATATAATGCTAATTAAAGTTAAAATATATTAGGCAATTTAATTAAATTCTATTTATTTAGCTCCTATTAGATATATACGTTTTATAGACGTAAAAAACTCTATATATATGTACGAAAGCTTCTTTAGGCCTACCTAATAGTTTAAGTTAACTTATTTTAATAAGAAATGCCGTTAAAGTGGGAATAAAGGATTATTATATTAGATATATATACCTATATCTGTATTTAAGCTATTCGATTCCGACTTTTAATATATCGTATATAAATTAACTTAGATACGGCAGTATTAGCTATAACGTAACAAATGAGAGATTAATAAGCGAGTATATTATCGATAAAGACGCTATGGTATATAGTAAATAATTAAAATATATAGAGACTGTAATATTAACTGTAACTGGAAAAAAATGCCGCTTACGGTATATTATAGTAGTTACGCCGTATATTCTTTATAAAAGATAATATATATTAATATAAAAACTAAAATCATATATAATAGTTATAGTTTTAGCTTATTACGGTAGCTATATATATAGACTTTATTTAGTCGGTGATTATATTTTAGGCGTTTCCTCGTTTACTATCTTTCTTAACTACTTATTATTATAATAAGGCAGACTATATATCGATATTATAAAAAAAGGGTATAAAACCGGTCGTTTATCACATAATTTTTATTAATTATCGAATCTTTTTTATAGTCTAAATATAATACGGATATCTTTTAATATAAAATACTATTATATTATAAGTAATAAAATAAACAAACTTTTAAAGGTATTTTACTGTTTTATTGCTACTGGCTATTAGTAATCGATAATTTTAGTCGACTTTTTATCGTATATATATCTGATATTTATAAAATCGACCTTAAATTAAAAGAGTATGACATTTTAAGTCTTTAGTAAATATTTAATTTTATATTTTTTACTACTTAGCTTAACTTAAACTAATTATATTTTTAAGAACTTAAAACCCTTAATAGGCTTTAAGTATTTTAATATTATTCTTCCTATATACCGAAATCCCTTTATACTTATATAATATATTCAGGGTTTCCGTATAAGTTAAAATCCGTATTAATTCGGCTAATATATAAAGTTATAACGTTAGGGGGTAACTATATATATATAAGGTTATTAGACTATAATTATAGCTGCGGTTTTTGGTATAAAAATAACGCGTACTTTTAAATATTTCCGACGATTATTATTTATTTAACCTTTAATTTTATATTTTTTATATTATACTATTTATTATTTTAAAAGAGGTATATAGATATCGCTTTATGTAATCTTTTTTATAAGATATCTAAAAGTAGCTAGAAATAGTTATAATAGATAGCTAGCTGGCACTTAGCTTATATCTCATTAATCCTCATTAATACCCCCGTTAATACTCTTTAGCAGCTCCTTTATCCGCGGCGTTATCTATATATAATACCGGTTTGAAATAAATTGCGAATGTATTTTATACCTTCTAATATAGCTTACTATAACTAGTGATTTTAATTTAGCATTTTTTTTATAAATGTATTTTATAGTATTTAATTTAGTTATAAGTTGGCAGAATTATACATAACTCCGATTATTGATAAGGGTTTAAGTAGCTAGCGTTAATTACTAGAGGCAAATGTCTATAATTTTATTATATATATAATTTCTAGTAATAATAACTATATTTATATAAATATATTTGCTTTTTAATATATAGGTAGGCCGAACCGGAATTAAGTATATATTAATTTTAGTTTATTAAAACGGAATGCTAATATTATAAAATAAAATATATATATTAAAAAATAAATATATTTTTTTCTAAATAGCTTTAAACCGACTCGGATATAATAATAATATTAATATTTTCTTTTATATATATATAAATTTGTAAGTAGTATGTAATAAATTATATTTATAACTATATAGTACCTTATAAATACGGCTAATAAATTAGATAGGATTTCTAAAATCTCGAAAATCTAATTAATCGGAAGTATATATATTTAATAAATTTTTATATATATATACCCCGAGTTTAAGAGAGAGCGTAAGGCAGGGGTTTATAGGGAAAGGAGGTAAATATCTATATATTATAATAATCTAAAGCTAGAATAGATTATAATATATAATTATATAATACGTGATTTTTATTTCTATCCCGCCGATTTTAAAGGGCCCGTTTTTAGTTTAAAAATCTATAGAAAAAAGACTTTTTACTAGCTAATATTTTCTTATTATAGGCTATATAAATAGCTAGCGTTATAAGTATAAATACGGCCGGTAAATTTACAAAAAAAGCTAACTTACCTTAAGAAAAAGGTTTTTTAGTTATTTAGGGAATTTTTAAAATTAATTACTTAAATAGGGATAATATAACGACAAATAGTAATTAAAAAAAGGAGCGGTTTAATAATAAAGAACTAAATCCGGTATCCGGATAGTTTCCGACATTTCGGGAGGCTAAAATTATTAAAAAAATATTAACTATAGTTATAAGCGGACTAATTAGTTAAACTCTCGATATATAATGCGCCGAATATTAAAGGGACTTTAAGGGTAAAAAGTCTCGACTAAAAATAGCGGATATTTTATAGGCTAATTTTTTAAAAAGTACTGCTAAAACTATTTTATAGGCGAACCGATTTTACTTTTTATATATACTGTAATGGGGCAGGGGATTACGGGTATTAACAGCAGCTTAGGAGCCACTAAAAGCCCCCTGAAGCCACGTCACAAGGTATCCATAGGGCACTCCACAAGGCACTCCACAGGGTATTTACAAGGCACTCCATAAGGCAATTTATAGTAAATCACATACCTATATTTAGCTAACCTTTTCCCTCACATTTCCTTCACTTTTTTTTAATAAATATTACCAAATAGTTAAATAGTCATACACACAAATAGCTCTGGTAGCTATATACACTCATTTTTAACCTAATATCTCACTTTCGATTCACTTTAACACCCTGTCTTAAGACATTTGGCTCCCCCGGATAGGCCTTAACTTCCTTGCCTTTTAATTAATCGAGTAAAACAGTCTTTTTAAAGTACCACAAGTCACGGAAGCATAGAATTCACCAGTAATAGCCACTTAAAATACATTTACTATTGAGCTCACTTTATTTTCATCCGACAAATCACACGCGGATCATTTTATTTCGTCCGATAGCCACCTATCTTTTATATAAATCGAACCAAGCT
Source organism: Whalleya microplaca (assembly GCA_022497155.1). Taxonomy (NCBI): domain Eukaryota; kingdom Fungi; phylum Ascomycota; class Sordariomycetes; order Xylariales; family Xylariaceae; genus Whalleya; species Whalleya microplaca. The sequence continues at coordinate 370,081 of MU385724.1, forward strand.
ATATAATCGATAGCCAGCCAGCTACTTTTATCTATATCACATCCATGTCACTTGTTACCCATAATTTACAAATTTTCTTTTTTTTATACACCAGAAACATAAAGCGCGATAATATTAGAGACATTAAACTGTATATTTTTATATATAAACCTGTCTATTTTTATATAGGCAATAATAATAAACTAATTATGCTATTAATATATAACTAAATGTAGCTAGCTATTAATACGTATACAATTTATATGGACGACGATATCGGATAATACTTTTTTACACACCTTAATACACCTCATCACTTGAATGCCACCTTTAGCAGCAAGGGAGGCTGTCAGCTACTGCTGCTGCTGCTAATAGCTGTGGCTAGCTAACCTGTTAAAAGCCGTGGCTAACTGTGGCTAGCTGACCTGTTATCACTTAACTTGCTGCTGCTAATAGCTGTGGCTATCTAACCTGTTAAAAGCCGTGGATAGCTGTGGCTAGTTAACCTGTTATCACTTGCTATTAGCTGCTAAAGAGGCTTATAGGGAGGTCACCTAACTTAACCTGCTATTGCTAATAGCTGTGGCTATTTAACCTGTTACCCTAAGGTCCCTGGGGTAAAAAATTTTTTTTTTTTTCAGATCTAAAGGTCAGGCATTTAAGTGTGGGGCGTGTTTTCATTTTTGTTTTTTTTTTTTTTGATTTTTCAGCTGCGTGAACGCTAGCTGAAAAAACAGGGAAGGATGTAATGGGGCAGGGGATTACGGGTATTAACAGCAGCTTAAAAGCCACTAAAAGCCCCCTGGAGCCACGTCACAAGGTATCCACAGGGCACTCCACAGGGCACTCCATAGGGTATTTACAAGGCACTCCACAGGGCAATTTACAGTGGATTATATACCTATATTTAGCTAACCTTTTCCCTTACATTTCCTTCACTTTTTTTCAACAAATATCATTAAATAGTCAGATAGTTACACACACAGATAGCTTTAATAGCTATATACACTCATTTTTAACCTAATATCTCACTTTCGATTTACCCTAACACCCTGTCCTAAGACAATACGTTTTATTTTTTGCTAGCGAAAATAACTTCCTTATAGTCTGCCTCAAAATTATATTAGAAATTAGGCCGTAATATTAGTAACTATTATTAATATAGCTATAGACTAGTTTTATAAAAACGGGTATTAGTATAGTTATAAGGTATATATAAAGTTAGCAGGTAAAAATAGCTACTATTTAATATTTATAATTATATTAACCGAAAATAACGTAATTCGGAACTAAGGGCTATTTATCAATATTAGGGAGAAGCGGTAATTACTAGTTAGTAGCTTGCTAGCCGGCAAATTACGAGGCGTTAAAAAGCTTCCCGGCAATCCGATATATTATTTAGTAGTAATAATTAGTATTTTATAAAAAGAGCTGTATATTTTTCTCCCTATTAAGCTAATACCGCTTACTAATAAGAACGGTTAGTTTTTATATCGTATATATAGATTTAAATTTATATAATCTTATTAAATATAATATATTAGAACCGCCTTAGTCGGGATTCGGCATACTTTAATTAATATACTAAAATAAAAATTTAATTATAGACTTTTTAAATTAAAGCTAGCTTTAGTTTCTAACTATTTTAAGTTAGTTTAAATAATATATTAATAAAATAAAATTAAGCGATTTTAAAGTTTGTAATAAAAAGAGATTTAGTTTAGTAAAATGTTGTAAAATATAACTTAAACCTAAGATATACGAGGTAGTATATTAGCCGCAAAAACTTTAGGCCTTAACTAAAGCGGTAGTTTATAAAATGATATATTTCTTTCTGTTTATAACTAACTCGTATTAACGGTAAAAAAGCCTTACGGTTTAAACATTTTTTTTAGAGAAACTAAAATAAAAGTCGACATTAGTTTTAATTAAGTATAGTGATATATATTCTAAAGAGAGAGCTTATATAAGTTTGGTTATTTTTATTAAAATATCGGATTCCGTAACTGCTCGAGTTTAATTTAATAAAGGCAATAAAACCGACCCTATCGAAACGAGAGACTGGTTTATATTACTACCGGTAACTATTAAAAGGGAGATTACTATTAGGCGGGTAAACTATCCGCTCGCTTTTATATAGATCCGATAATATAGCTAAATAAAGTATTATAATTAGTTAAATAAACATTCCTATATAGGGTAATCTAAAACGTCCGCTTAAATATATACTTAAGCCTATTTAGATTTTATTATTATAAAACTAGTTTATATAACTAATTTTCGGCGTAAAATATTATAATTATATTAAATAATATCCCGAATAAAAACTAGACTTAAGACGTAAACAAAAATAAAGGCTATTATATATAATTATTTGGAAATATTAAGTTTACTATTATAATAAACTTTATAATTTTTAATTAATAAATTTTGTATATATACCTCTAATTCGTAAGTTTCGAGTTTTTTAACTATAAATGGTTTGCCAGATATAACCTCTCCTAATTATAGGTTTAGTATAGAAATTTATTTTTAATGTAAGCCTATATTAATACTATATTTACTTTTAAGCTATATATAAATTTGGAAAGGGCGTTTTTACCGGTTTATTATTTCCGCAAATAGTAGCGAGTTTTATATTAAGATAGCTTTATTTACTACTATATAAAAAATAAATATAAGGGGTATAATTTCCGATACGTAAATATACGTAAATATTTCTTAAATTAATTCGGGATTTAGGTTTTTTTTAATTAAGTTCTTACGTAAAGGAGCGTAAGTAATATTATCCGCTATAAAGATAATAAAATATAATAAAATAAGGAAGTTTACCCTTAATTTTAATACTATAATAATAATTATAGCTAAATATTTATTAGCGGACCAGCTTTAAATACCGAGATTATTTACTTTATTTATTCCTTTTATAACTTGTATAACTATTTAGGCTTTTTTTATAAGTATAAGGTAAATATAACCTTCGTTCCTAATATAGGTATATATAAAAACCTAAATATAAAGTCCCCGTTTATTTAACTATTTAACAGGCTTTTCGCTGTTTTAAGCAAACCCGACATAGCTGTAGCGGCCTTTAGGAATTAGTAATACCTTTTTATACTATTTACTTTTTACGGGCGGGAAATATTTTAATATATTTATTATACTTTTATAATAAATATTATCGAAATATAGCTAAGTTTATAAAAGCTTTTTATAAATAAGAAATTATAAAACCTTTAGAAACGCCGATTGTAAACTTGCTTAAACTAATGGGATTTTATAAAGCTAATAGCTAAACCTTAAGCTCGATACGCTTTCGCTATTTATTAATTTAGCTAGGCCATAACTAATTAATTAGCGTATATACTTTTATGCCGTTAATTATACCTTTACGCCTTAGTCTTTTAGCTAATTAACTAAGAACCGATAAGCTTTAGTTTATTTAAGAATATATATATATATTATCTACGTAATAACTTAGATTAATCTTTAATAAAAAAAGCTAGCTCCGATAAAAGAGGCAGTTTTTAAGCCCGAAAAAATTATTACGGCTACTTTACCGTATATTTATTTAGTATTATTTAGTTACTTTCCGCTACTGGCCGAGATTAATAAGTTGTCCTATCGGTACGTTCGAGTTAGTATTAAAGGCGGTAATTTTTCCAGAAAAAGAGTTATAAACGGCCCGGATTTAGCAGGCGGATTTCTTTAAAACTATACGTATAGTTTTTCAGTTTTTTATATCTACCGAAATTACTTTAAAAACTAACTAATACATCTTATATTTAAAATAAATTAAAAAAACCCGGCCTTACGCGTTATTTCTTTATAGCTATAAAATATTTTTAAATATCCGTTTTTTTTCTTCTGGTATTTTAGGAACGATATTATTTTAAAATTTAAAGAGATATGTTAGCTTAAATAACTAGGTCTTATATTAATATAGATAAGGTTTTATAACATTTAGTCGATATTTATTTAGAGTATAATTAGGCGTATTTGTCTCTTTTCTTAAAGTCGTAAATATTAAAGTAGCTAAAAGTAACTTATTTTATTAATTTCGGATAGCTATATTAATAAATTATAACAAAACTTCTAGTAGTAAACAAACTTATTAGGCATAATTAAAGTGCGAGGAAAAGCGTTTATAATATTATTATAATATTTAAGCGTAGCAATTTCGATAGAGATTATTTAGGCATAATAATCTAAGATTATTTTAATTATAAAAGTCTTATTTTAATTCTTTTTTAATAGGACTATTTTTGTCGATATAATTATTCCAAAACTTATTAAAAGATTGGTTAAAAAGGTATAACTATAAAAACTTAATAAAAATATTTATAAAATATTCTAAGATTACATTAGCTTTATTGTTATAGCGGATAAGTATTTAAGCTAATAAACTAACTATATATTTAAGTATTTCTTGTATATTTTCGATCCTCTTTTTTTTTAATAAAGCCAAAAAGTCCTGGATAAATATGCGATACGAGGGACCCGTGTTTTGCTTATTATATAAGATTAATAATACTAAGCTTAAGACTAATCGATCGATAGCGATTCTTTTACAAATTTCGCTTCTTGCTTAATTAAAACGTATTATTAAAGCTAGTTTTATAAGATTAAAATTAACCTTTTAACGAAAATGCCTAATTAATATTATATCTTTCTTATTTTTCTGGCTTCCTAGCGTCAGATACTCCCGAAATAGATAAGCCTATTTAATAAAAGTACGTATAAATATATAGCTCGGATAATATCGATAAAATTCTGCTAACCCGTCGCTACTTTTATTTAAAATCCCTTTTTTTACGTTACGGGCAAATTTAATCCGCTCTTTTAAAAACGCGTTATATAATAACGCGCGATCTCCGTTATTTAAAGCCAAACGCTTTATAAGTATACTATATATAAAAGACTAAAATATATTAATCTAATTTTTAATAATATATTTATATATACTACTTTTTAAACGCCTAACGAAATAAATGCCGTTTTTAGGGCAGGATTTAATCCGAGTCGATATAGCGAACAGTAGTTAGACCTTATTAATTATAATCAAATATTAGTAATATTAGTTAAAGGATATTAGTATATTTACTTGTGAATCTAAGACGGCATATATTTTCGCTACCGTAAAAAGTAAAATGCTTATGGGAAACTAACGAATAATTATTTATAATTAAAAATAGTTAATACTTCTTTTAATATAGGATATTATTTTTTAAACAAACGGAAAAACGGCAATAATTAATAGTAATACCTATATAAACTAACGATATAAAGTAATACCTATATTCGGTATAAATATAAGCACTTATATTATAAGATTTTATAGCAAGCATAAAGTGGGCTAAAAACGAAAAGGATCTTTATTTATAATTATTTATAAATAATTAAAATTTAGTATTTATATAATACAATTATATATTACTTAAATACTCCCTTTACTTATATTATTTTATATTTCGAATTATATTTTATACTGTTATTAACTATGGTATTACGAAACTAGGATCTTTATATATAGTAGGAAAAGCTAAATAAATAATGACAAACCTTACTACCACGATTTTAATACTAGTTAATATAGAGATAAGTAAACTAATATAGTTAACTCTTTTAATAATTAGCCTCGTATATAAAATTTGTTTTAGCTAAGAGATAATAAGGTTTTAATATAGTTAAAGTTATAACAAATTATCGGATACTAGTTGGTATAATAACTATTTATAGCTGCTATAACGTCTATTTGTCCGACTATTTATATATTAAAACATTTAAGTAAGTTCCGCTCTTTAATTGTCTATATATTAAAATAATTTTTATAAATATTATGGCCTAGATTTTTATATCTGTAAAAAAAGTATTAAAAACCCTTAAAAATATAGTAAATATATAATATCTTCCGTTAAATACGGTATTTAATGTTTTTAAATGCTATTTAATTAGGTATTTTTATAATAAGAAATAAAAGAAATAAGCTATATATTTAAATAAATATAAATAAATATATATATAGCGGATATTTATAATAACTAATAAAAGTCTTGCTTAAATAATGCAGGTTATATTAGTAATGTTTAGATATAAAACCTAAATTAATAGTTTAAAGTCTCTAGTAGCCCCGCCTGGTCCGCCTTTTAAACTAATGCTATCGCTTTTTACTGTTTTTTTATTTGCAGATTTATCTCTTATAAAGTCGAATCTTCTAGTTTTAAAATATATATTAAAACTATTAGCCGATTTAGGTTAAATATACTTCTAAAAATAAAAGTAAAGTTATAATGAAATATATACCAGTAGTGATATTTTATTAAAGCTAAATATACTTAGTTTAAACTACCTTTAAAATTATTTCCTTTTTGTTTTTAAGGGCAGATCGGTTTTTTAGATAAAAATAAAACTTCACTAAAGAAATAGCGAAAAATAGACCGGACTGTTAAATATATTAGTAAATATCGAGTTAATATAGTTTTATAATAAATTAAAATAACGAAAAAGTATATATAAATAATAAGTCTTAAATAGTAAGAATTTCGGTTTAAATTTTATAAGCTATTTTATAGTTACTAAAACGAAAAAAGTTTTTATATATTTAATTATATAAGTAAGAAAAACGTAAAATAATATTTATATTCTTTAGGCATTATATAAATTAGTTTTATAAAAAAAGCTATATCGGATTAATATATCGGCTAATAAAACAGACAGTATAATAATATAAACTATAATATAATTTTATCAATTATTAATATCGATTAAATATAATATAATATATTTTAAGTATAGTTTTAATTACTATTTACATTATATAGGTTTTTTAAAAATTAGGGTGGTTACAATATTAGATCTTTTATTTTATATTTAATACTTTCGGATATAGTCTATAATAATATTCGTCTTATAGTATTACAATCCCTAATACCAATATAATAAGCTACCAAAAAAATAATCCCGCATATGTAATAGCTACAGCTTATATAGCCAACCTATACTTAATATATTAAATCTAAAATATACTTATAGCCTATCTTTAAGCTAACTAAATAAATCATTTATTATAATAGCCTAAAATAGTACGTTCTTAGCCGAAATAAAACTAGCGCTATAGCTTTAGCCGTTTTTAGTATAAAAAATAACGTAACGCTTAAAAATAGGTATCCCCCTTTTAGTAATAGGGCTAGGGCTATTATATAAAATACATTCGACAATTAAACAAATATAGCCAAAGCTATAGGCAGGCTATTTTAGCTATATAATATACTTAAATCAAAACGGGTTATTTTATATAATTAAGTAATTATATATAGCTCGAAAATATAAGCCTATAAACTTTAAAGAAATTACGTACTATTACTTTAATATTAGTATAATTATATTAAGTATTCTTAGGAATCTTTATATATTATAAACTAGTAAATATAAGTAAAAACTTCCGTATATTAGAAAAAATAAAAGGATGCCGATTTATTTTCGATATTATAATAGTAGCTAACGGGATCTCCCCTATCGCTTTATATATTATAAAACTAATATATAAACGTATCCTCGCGTATAATATATTTAAAAATTAAATTATCGATAAGCCTTTTTACTTAAATATAGTTAAAATATATACGTTAGTTTAAATATTCGAAATTTATTACGTTAAATTACAATTTAAGCCAGTTCTCTATAAGTACGTTATATCCGAGATTTTTTTAACGTTATCGGCTTTAATTAAATTACAGGATATCTAAAACAACCGGTTTACGGATTCCCAGACTTTATAACTCGTATATTTAAATTATAAAAGTAAACCCCGAGCTTAATATATTATATCTAACTAATATATATCTTTATAAAGGTATAAGTCCCGAGCTTAATACATTATATCTAACTAATATATATTTTAACAAAAATATAAACCCCAAGCTTAATATATTATATCTAATTAATATATATTATAATAAAAATATAAACCCCGAGCTTAATATATTATATCTAACTAATATATATTCCGACCGGGGTATAAACCCCGAGCTTAATATATTATATTTAGCTAATATATATTCTAACAGAGTTATTTATATATATAATATATATATATATATAATTTTTTAGCTAGGGTGCCTAGGAATTTATTACTGCTATTAATTTATAGTTATACTATATAACAATAAAAAAGTACCCTAATAATATAGCGGGTGAAATATTATAACAACCCTTTTTTAGACTACCTAATTAGGCTAAATCCCTTTCTCTATATAAGTAAAAAGCCTAGTTATAATATATGCCGTTAGAAAGGTAGTATATATAAAATAAAACGCTAAATTTAAATATATAATAATAAATAGGCAAAATTAATTTATATAATTCGGATTATTTTATACTATTTTAAAATAAAAAATCTCTTTATAAAAAGCAAACAATAATATAATATAACTATATTCCTTTACTGATATAATCTATTCGATTTAACTATTTATTATTACAGCCTAACTAAAAGATTTACAATATATCTAAAAAAAAAAAGAAAAAAAAAGATATATTATCGACTATTTACTTATAACCCGTATTTTTATTAACAATTTAAATCTAAATTAATACCTAAAATTTATTTATTGGAAAAATAACGCAACTAATATAATATTAATAAACTTACTATTATTTTAGGGCGTAATTTTCGTAAGGATTACCGTTCGGTTTAATACCTAAAGCTTTGCCTTTTTTATATTATTTATATATTTTTTTATAAAAAAAAAATAATCTATTAAGTAAGTTAGGGATAATTCTATAAATAAAAGTACATAAAAATTACTTTCGATCTCTGGTTTTTTTTATTTTATCTCTTAAAATAATTACGCTATAATATCGCTTTAGCATTATTATTAGGTTATAAATAAAAAGGAATCGCATAACGTTAGGAATAAGGTAAATAGATATTTTTAATTATTAGGCTATAATATAATATTATTTACTTTTAGGCTCTTTTAAAATATATATATGGCTAGTATAATTAACGCTATACGTAACGCGAGATACATTTATAAATTAACCTTTCGCTAGTGCCCTACGTTATAGCTTACTGGAGTAATCTTTATTAAATCAATTATTAAGATAGCTATATCTATATATTTAACCTTTACTTATAGTTATAAAATAATATCGAGCTTTACTAACGCTCGAGCTTTTAAAATCTCTTAATTTACTTCACTAAATAATACTGTAAGATTATTTTAAAAATGTAGCTTTTTATACTAAAACATTCCTAAAATTAGGAAACTTATCGATTCTTTAAGCCTTAAAACTAATATAAAGTAAAATTTCGATAAATATTTTAAAGACGTCGTTTATTATTATTAGGTAGATAGCACCGGCTTATATTTATATTCGATACTAACTTTTTAACACTTAAAATAAGTTTTAAAATCTTACGCCCGAAACTTACTAACTTTTACGTTTTCATTCGGTATTAATTTAATCCGCTACTTTACACTTACAAATAATCAAAACGTAAGTTATTATTAAGGTTACTTTATAGCTATTTATATTTAATTTATAAATATAAAATTAAAATATACTATAGGTTTTTAAACAGGCGAATTTATAGCCGTAGCGTAGGCAAATTATATATTTTAAATATTATACCCCCAAATTAAGAAGCATTTTAACAAAATTCGAACTATAATAAAGGGAAGTAGCATATAAGTAGCTTTATTTTTAATCTTTCAAATTTTTACTAATTGTTATTAATTTAATAATACATCCGAAATTAGCTTTTATTATTAAAAAAGGGTTATTAATAAGCTATATATAAAGAAACATTAAAGCTAATAAATAACGATACTTTAAATTAAAATATATATAGCTTAACTTAATATTAAATTCTTAAAAACTAAGTCGCTAATTTCCCACTAACTTATAACATTATTTAATATATTAATATTAAAATAGTACTAATAAAATAAAAATTACTTTTTTAAAACCCGGATAACGCTATAGTAAATTATAATATATCTTAAAAATATACTCGCTTAAGTTTAATATTTAAAACTATAAGCCGAAATTATATAACAAGTCGAGACTATTTAAGGCCGGCATTCTTTTTATAGCATCAGTAAATATTAAAAAAAGTTATAACAAAATATTTTTTTTATAAATTAAACTAACTTTATTATAACCCGGTCGCATATATATAATAAAATTAGTTATCGATTCCTTAAAAATTCTTATCGGTAATATTACTATCCGGCTATCCAATTTATATTTATTTTAAAGTTACAATACGTCTAATTAATCTAAAAGTCTCGCTATTATAACATATAATTTGCCGATAGGGCTACCCGCTTATTTACGTCTTTTTTATATATATAAACAAACAATGTACCTTTTTGCGAGTTACTTTATAAATTTTCTAATATCCTTTTTTAATAATTTACATATTATTTATATTTATATATATAATTTATTTTTATTATATTTATATTAATACAGATATTTAAAAGCCCCGCTAAATTTACAAAAGCAAATAAAATATTTAATTAATTTATAAAGGTTTATAGGGATATCTATTAAGAAAAGGCTTAATCAGGTAAAGCTATACTTATATAAAACGCCGTAATATAAGAAGCTTGCTTTAATATTAAAGGAAGAATTATATTTAATACATTAAAAATATCTAGAAATAGTTTTTATTAAATTAGTAAATCTAACGCCTATAAATCCGCTTAATTGCCTAATAACTATATTTAAGTTATTTTATAATATTATTTATTAAAAATAAAAATTTCTTATTACTAATTTTTTATTTATAGAAATTTATAATATATAAAAAAATATCCGTATAGTTTTTATATATTTATAAACTCTAAATATAGGTTATATATTTAGAGGCTTTAATTTATATTATTTTAAAAAGAATTATTTTAAACAGGAAGTCTTATATTATTATTTTATTTAAACTAATATATTAATACAGTTAGAAAGAAATATATAAAATAATAATAAAACTATAAACTAATTATTATAATATTAAAAAAGGGAATTTAAGAAAATTTTATATATTTATTATTATAGTAGGGCTAGTGCGTATAACTAATATAACGTTTATAATATATAAGGCGCGCTAGCTTTATAAGTGTAGCTAAATTACCTTACCTTATATAGATAAGATTTTTTTATAGGCCTTGTTTAGCTTATTTTTTTTTCCTTTTTTAATAATACTTTTTCTAACCGTAATCTCCCCGAGGTCTTTAAAAAGAAACGAGCTTTTTAGGAAATAAAAAAAAGCAAAAAAAAAGAAACATTAAAAAATATAAAAAAAAATCGAATATAAGACTCGGAAAAAAAAGAAAAAAAAAGCTTGCCGCTGCCGCAAAAATGCTAACTATATTCTATTCGCTTAAACCGAATAAACGCGCGCTATTCGAGAATTTATTACCTGCTTTTTTATCCCGCTTTAGTTTTAATATAAAGCTTATAAACTTTATTAAACCTAATAGCGGTATTTCTAACGCGTCCGATAATAATAATAACGATAATATATCTACTATTTTCGGTAGCTTTATTTTTTTTACTTACGCCTTTTTTATCCCGTATATCTCCTGCTTGCATATTTATCTTGGTTTCTTATGTTCCCGGTACTTTTAACGCTAATATAATTCCGATATTTATATAAAGGAAATTCGTAAATTTTTATATATATAATTATATATATAAATTAATTATTTTTAATTTAATTATATACGTAATTATATATCTATTTGTTTAAAACCGATTAGTCTTAATTATACTATTCGACTATAGATTATTTATTTTAGTTTGCTTTATAAATAAGTAATATAATAAAAACATAATATTTTAAAATTACAGGAAACTATTTAAGTAAAATAAATAGACATTAATATTTCCCCGGGTAGATATATATCCGGAAAAATAACTTATTAATACCTTAAACCTTTTAATTTTATAAAAAAAATGTCTCAGGTTATAGGCATATTTAATATTATATATTTAGCGCTTTTATTACGCTAAAATGTTTTTATTTACTTTACTATACTTTCGCAAAAGCCCGATTTTAATTTTATAAAATATATTTATAAAAGGCTAAAGCGATTAGTCGATATTTTAGTCTATAAATATAAGATATAATATTAGGCAAAATATTAAAATAATTATATACTATTATTAAATTTCCTTTAAAAACTACTATTTGTTATAAATATATTACTCGAACTAAAACAAATAATATATCAATATATACCTTTTTTATAATCCTATTTGCCTTATTTATTTTTTCGATTTAAAAATACTTTCGGCTATCCTTACTAAGATTTCGATTATCTTTTACCGAAGATTTTATTTGTTTAAAAATTCGCGAGCGAACGGCGATTATAGCTCCGCCCGATTAAGACGCCCTTAAGGTAATCGAGATTTCCGAAACCGGAGAATTTAAATGCCTTAATATTAAAGCTATTAAAAAATTTTTTAAGACGTAATTAAAACTAGCCGAAACGGTATAATATATATTTACTGCCGTTAGTAAAATAATAAATAATATAAAATCGTTTAAAATATAATTCGCTAATTTTATAAATATAATTATCGCCAATAATTTTTAAAACGGTAATAAATATATTTTCTTTTTAAAATAAAAAAAGACGTATTAAGATTTAATAATTATTGCGAATTATAATAAGGTATTACGGAATAAAAAGAAAAAAGCTGCCGATATTTTTTTACGTATAAGTATAAAAGATCCGAGATTCGATTATTTATTAACTACTGCCTCGAGGGTTTTTTTTAAAACTTTACAAGGCTAAGTAAGTATATATAATTTTAACTACCCGATAATATATTCCCTTGCTAACTTTAAGATATACTATAAAATTAAATACGAAATAGGCAGCAGAATTTAACGCACTACCGAAACTTAAATAATCGACCTTAAAAAATTAAATAAAATAATTTATTACGTTTTAACTGATAAAAAGATTATTACAGCTAGAACCGAGATTAGCCTATATAAGTTTTTATCGACGCTAAGCTTAAATTTTGCCGCTACTACCGCTATTATTAATTTAACTTTCGATTTAATAATATCTCGTTTCGAGTAAAAAAAGTCCGGCTTTAATTAATTTATCAAATATAGTAAATATAACCCGGCATTTATTAATAAACCCAATAAAAAGCTTCTTATTAAGCCGGCTACTAAAAATTTTATAATCGATTACGTAAGCTTTATATATATTACACGCTATTTATATCCCGTAAGTAATAGTTCCGGGACAGAAGCTTTATCGCTTTTTTACTATCGGCCGGCGCTATCGCTTAGCCTTAGCTAAAAAAGGGAAAATATATAAGTATCGGGTACGACCTTACTAGCCGATAATGCCTCTTATATAGCCCCGGTAGCTGCATTTTTATGCCTAAATTACTTAATAGCCTGCTATCTATATTATTAAAACTTATAAAATATATATTTTATAAAAGCGGCTTTATTATTTTTTTTTTGCTTTTTTTCTTAAACGTTAGCAAATTTAAAATTAATAACGTATCTTAAAACGCAGTTAAGATTTTATATATCCGCAATTATTTAAAACGAAACGTTACCGGCTCGTTATTTTTTAAACGTATATAATAAATATTTATATCTATTATAGTTACGTTTTATTTTATAATATTTTTTAACTTTTTTCTAACTTTTTTTTTATAAGAAAATTAAATATTTAATTCGTATATATAATAATTAAGTTTAAAATTTTCTATTTTTTTTTTAATATATCGAGCCCGCGCTTTTAGTTTTACGACTTAATATTTTCCAGCTTTTTCGAGTTAAAGATTTATTTCGGGCAAGTACCTATCGGTAATAAGGCTGTCTCGGTATTTTGTTGCAGCAAAATGCCGCTTATAAATATAGACATTTTGCGATAGCGTAAAAAAAGGGTATATAATTACGTAACCGGAATAATATAAGGGGGGGGGGGGGGCTGGGGCTTTAAAGGTATAAACGGAATTTAAATTTATTTATAAAAAATAACAAAATTATATTAAAAAAGCGGATTATTTTATATATAAATAAAACTAGTTTTACCGGGCTAGCTTTAAATATAAAATCGATATATTAGTTTCGATATATCTGCTATAATATTCTTTGGCCCTATTTCTCTTTCCGACCTTTATTATTTTAGCTAAGATATTAAATAACCTAGCTAGCGATATTTAAACTAGTAACTTTTTATATCTATAAAATCTGCTTTTATTTATAAGCTTATATAATATATTTAATATATATTTAAACGCGACTTATTTATTAAGCTAGCTGATTTTATAATTATAGATAAGTTAATAAATACGCGAGATAAAATTACTAAAAATAACGTTTAACGCGAATATATTATAGGGAAGTAGTTTTAAAATTCTTTATATATAGCTAGCTTAATATAAAAAGCGCGTTATATTCTCTTTACCGGACTATCGATAATTAATTAGTTAGGCGGATTAAGGCATTTACTAACTCGTAAAGCAGCTGTCTATAGGCTGTAATACCGCAAAATTTATAATATATTAATATAACTGTTTCGGAATATACGCTTATTTCCTCTCGCTAATAAATTAGGTTCTTATTTAACTCGGCAATTATTTTTATTAACGTATCCAAATATCTTATAATATTATATACCGCCTTAAATTTAACTAGGGCAACTTTAGCTATAATAAGTTACTAAAGCGTAAGCTAATAATCGAGTAAAAGTATTATATACCTTATTATAAAAAAGGTTTATATAAGAATTTCGAGCTTAATATTTAAGTTTATCCCGAGCCGCGCTAACTATATTAACTAGGCAAAGCTCGATACCTTATTATAGAGTTAAAAAAGGCGAGCTATAATAATACCAAGCTATTTTAAAATAAAATCTACACGCCTTAATTTCTGTTTGCGTTTAATAGCGGCATATATTAAGGTATCGTTTAGCGCGCAGACGATATTCCTTATTAGATTTGCAGCCGTTATAATCGGTATATTTAAATTGCCTTATTCGGAGATATTTAATTTCTTTCCGGGGCCCGACCTAAGCTAGACGTACTTGTTTAAAGCGTACCTTTATAAAAGGGATACCTAGGTATTTTATGCTAAAAGTATATAACTTTCGGCTATTTTTAGTCTAACGTTCGAAAGTGCCCGAAATTACTAGTCTAACGCTATTACGCTTTTTATAATATCTTATAAATATTTCGCAATAATATATAGCCGGTCGCCTATATATAGCGATAGGTATATTTCCGCTAGCGGCTTATAATACCTTTCGAGATAAAAAATCGCTACCGCTAAATTATTTTCTTCCTTTAAAATATAGCCTAATTTAAAAACGGTTTAAATTAAGTAAATATTTAAATAAAAACGGGCGTTACTAAAATAAAAGCTTAATATACGTTAAATATTATAATAAAAGCGATAATATTAATGCGCTATTAGGAAAGGGCACGCTACTAAAAAAGGCCGTAATATTATCCGGTTCGTTTTTTTATTTAAGGTCGGGGTTTTCCGGACGTAAGGCTAAGCGGATAAGCTTAAGGCAGGGTATATATAGCTCCCGGAATAATAAAAGAAAGCTAGCTAAAGCTGGAAAAAAAAAGCCCGAAAGTAAATATTCGTTCTTTTTTCTCTCGTTTTTTTCTCTATTAAATTTACTTTACTTTTTTACGCGCTTTTTTTAAATTTACTAATATAAATTACCGGTTTTAAAAAATGCTTATTTTCGATAATAACTCGGGAGCAGATATTATTAATAAAATATTTAATAGTTGTTAATAATAATATCGATAAATATTACTATAAGAAATTTTTGGAAATATATATATATAAAAGCAGACGGTATTTTCTTATAAAAGTTAAAGTAGCTAATAATTATATTCTATCGCTTGTATAAAATATAAAGACATACGGGTAAAATTTTCCTTAAAATAACTTTAGTTATATAAACTAAAATATAATAATATATAAATAGCGTAAAAATATAGGTTATATATTAAATTAAATAGCCCGTTATTATTAATAGTTTAAAAAATATAGTATAATCTATATATAAAATACGTATATAAAAAGCGGTATATATAGCAGACTATATCTCGTTATTAAATAAGAAGCCCGATATATTAGCAATTAAATATTACGGAATATCGGTAACTATATTACGTAATAATCGGCTTTTATACCTGTAATAGCTGGTTTAAAAAATCGATATATCGGCAATATTAAGCCGGCATAAAACTAAAACGTTATTATAGCGGACGTAAATATATATTTATTTAATTTTATAACGTTCGCTAATTATGCCTAAAAAAAACTTACCGGCTATTTTAGCTATCCCGGAAAACCTTATATTTATTAATAATATTTAGCGGTAATTATATCCTTATATTACGGAAGCTAATAAATCGCTTATAAACTATTAACGTTTTAAACTACTAATAAATAAGTAGCTTAAAAAGCCGATTTGCCGTAATTTAAGCTATTTTAAATAATATATATTAATAGCGAAAAGTATTATAAGAAAAACTATAAGAAGTGCTATCTAAAATACGTATTAAATATAGTATTAAGTTAGCTGCCTTTAATTCTTCCTCTATCCTTATAAGCTAGGTCGGCATAAAAATAGCCTGCTTGGCATAAAAAAATACATTATATAAAATAACGTATAAAAAAAAGAGCGATAAGAAATTGTTATTTATTATAATAGCCGCCTTTATTTTAATAAAATATTTTTAGTTATATTTGCTATTTGCCTTATTATATAATAAAGCGAACTTTATTTTATAACGTTTTATAATAAATACCCTTTTATTTATTTAGGTAGTTTTAAATTAAAAATATATAGTCCTAATACTATAAGATATACGTAACCTCCTTAAATACGCTTTTACTTTAGACTATATTAAATAATGCCTTTCCGAACCGTTACTAAAATTAGGGTAATTTTTATAAAATAAAGGGATATATAAATTAATTAGTTACCTTTTAATAATACCGGACATTATAACATTCCCCCGGATTACTACCGTAAGTATATTTAACTCGTTATTAAAGTCTTTTTTTTATTTTAATAGTTTTATGCCTCTCCCTAACTATAGCAAGTAAGAAATAGTATATAAATCTGACAAAAACCTACTTAAATTTTAATAACTTAAAATAATTAATATTGGGAGAGCCTTAATAAGTTATAGGTTTACCCGGCAAACAGGCCGGACCTTACGTAAGGGAGCCGTTTTTTATTATATTTAGGTAGTAAATTATATCTAACTATATATATAAGTTAATAATACTTTAAGGCGTATAAATATTAGAGGGAATTACTTATTATATCGGGACTAAATAATATTCGGTCGCTCGGTTATTATATTAACGCTAATCGCGTACGGTTATTATATTAAAACTAACTATATAATTACTTTCTAATAGTACCGGACGCTAGCAGTATTCCAGACTGCTATAAATATATCTAACTCGTTATTAAAGTTCTCTTTTTGCTTTAATAATTTTACGCCTCTCTTTAACTATAGCAGATAAAAAGTAATATATAAACCTAATAAACCTGCTTAAATTCCGGTAACTTAAAATAACTAATATCAAAAAAGCCTTAGTAAATTACAGTGCCATTCGGCAGGCAGGTCGGGTTTTACGCGAGAGGCGTTTTTTCGGCTAAGCTATTTATATTATATCTAGGTAGCAAATTTAATATCTAGCTATATATATAAGTCGGTAATATCTTAAAATATATAAATATCGGGAGAATATAAGGCAGACTGTAATCGATTTAATGCATATTACTTAAGCTATATGTTTATAGGTTATTTTTAAAACCTAATAGCTTATTATATATTATAAATATTATAGCTACTATAAGTAATAACTTATAATCGCTATAATTTCGTAAATACTATTTTAATTTTTTTTTAAAATAATACTAAAAAAAAGCCACTATATATTGCTACCTTAGCTTATAATTAAGGTTATTTTTTCCGATAGCCTGGCTAGCGATATACGATTTATAAATCTTAGAAAGTGGCACGAAATAAGAAAATCAAAAGGCAAAAAAAATTAGATAATAACTAAATTAATAAGGAGAATATATAATTATATCTCGGTTTAAATTAATTAAATAATAATATATTATAATTTTCCTAGTTTAGCTACCTAAGTAAGATTTATAGCCGGTTATTATAAGATTTATAAATTCGATAATATAATATAACCTTATTAAAAATATTGGTAAAAATCTTTTCCCGCTATTTGTATTAAATAGAAAGTATTACATTTAAGCCAAAAAAAGGTAATAATAGTAAAAATATCCGGGAATAACGTAATATTTACTTTTATTACTTATTTTAAGCTAAAAAATAATAATTATTTAATAAAGGTTTAATTTAAAACTAAAGGATTTATTATAATATTTTTTATATATATTTAAATAAAGAAACTATATTTTATAATATTAAGCGACTGTTAATTAAACCCGGAATAAACTTCCGATACTTTAATTATTTAATATACCCCTTAGGGCAGCTTATTGTCGCTAGTTATTATATAACCCTATTTCTACCTATATTTTTATTATTATAATGCTTTTTTTTAATAATAGGTATATAAATAAGATAAAATCTTCGTTTAACCGTTAGTCGGTAAAAGGATTTTCGGTCGGTATAAACGGAATTTTATTTTAAATCTCGGTATCTAATCCCGGCTACGGTATAGCCACCTGGCTATAATAGCTACTTTATAGTGGCTGCTACTTATTTTTTCCCGCGCCTTATTAATATTACTATTAATTAAATATTAACGGGGTTAAGTTAAACGTTATCTTAATTAATTAGTAAATTACGAGCGATATTATTACTAACTAATATATTAATAGCTAGTTAAGATAACGCTTAATAATAGGGAGAACGGGTAATCTTATAATTTACTGTTTTAAACCCTATCGTTCGTCCCGTTTTCCCGAAGGAAAAATAAAAATATAAGAACGGTAGAACGATAAAGCCTAAAACGGCAAACCGACCGCCTTTAGGTTTAGCTTTTAATATAAGCACTTAATAATAATGATAAAGCCGTAAAATAGTGGTTAAAAAATAACTTTTCCCGCTTATTGCCGTTTTATAGCTTTAGCAATATTATTAGGCGCTTGTATTTTTTAAGACTAAAAATTATAGCCGGATTATTCGGTAGTAAACTTTTAACCGAACGGGCAGTAGTTTATTCCGTTCGGTAGGAGCTTAAAATAACCTAAATAGTCGGGTTTTTTTTTCGACTTCTATAAGAATTTTTAACCGAGTTTTAATTATAGGAGATTTCGGTAGGAACTTTTATAAATCCCCGAGCTTAGGGGTTTTTAATAATAATAATAAATTGTCTTATTGCTAAAAGCCCGTAAGGGGGAGATTTTTGGTCCGCTTACGAGGCTAGGCTTTATAAAGTATAAATAGACTAAAGTTTTTATACTATTTATTAAATTTTCGGTTCCCGACCGAACGATAGTAAACCAGTTGTTCGGTAGAAATACGAGATAACTAATTTAAGCCCGGAAAAAGGAAAAAAAGAGTAAAAAACGTAATAGATTATTTATTCGGTAATAGCCTTTTAACCGAACGGCGGTAAACCGACTGTTTGGTGGGAGCTAGCGATAATAAAATAATATAGCGGCTTATTAGAGGTAGCCCGAAAGCCGGTTTTTTTATAACTAGCTTACTAATTTCCCCTGCCTATAGATCGTTATTTTACTAGAGCTCGCTTTATCGGAATTAAGAATAATATTTAGTCTAGTTAATTAGCGGCTTTAATAGGTTAATAATCCGGCTTTATTAATAGTTATTAAGGGTTAAGCTATAAGTAGTATTCCTAAAGTATATATTCCGTGTAAAAAATTAATAAAAAATAAAAAAAAATACTTAAGGGTATAAAAAATGTAATTTTCTTAATAAAATCGATAATTTTAGTATAGTATTAAAGAATTATTAATAAATAAAAATATAAAGGTATATAAGAATTATTGTTAGATTATTATTAATAGTTAAAATAAAGCGTTATAAAATTAGAGATAGGGCACTTTTAAAAGATTATATAAAAATTTAGTAAAATTCCTTTTTAAAAAAGCGTTTAGTTTTTCTTTAATCTAAAAAAAGGTTAGTTATTAAGCTTTCCGTACTTAATTTAATTAATTCCGTAGCAGAACTTCTTATTAAGAAAGCGCTTAGTTTATATCCGCCTTAAAAAAATATTAAATATTAAGCCTTTTTAGCCTAATCTAACGGATCCTTATATAGCTAATCTAACGCCTCTTACTGCTCGATTTCTTTTAAATTTAATATATCTTTAAATCGTTCGAAGGCTTATCGAGATAAGGCTTTTATAAAACTGTCGGCAGGCATTATAATAAAAGCTATAATTTAAAGCTTAAAAATATATCAATTTAGTAATAATTTTTTAGGCCCTTTAAGGGTACTTATTATTCTAAGTTTTAATTTAAGTCTAAAGTTCGGCGATAGGTTTTTATAAACCTGCTGCTATAGTATATATTCCTAATACATATTTAATTTGTTGCCGATATAGCTGCCGTTTGGTAATTATACCTTTTATTAAGTAATTATATATTCTAATAATATTAAATAATATTTAATAGTATCTACTATATATATTTATATAATATTCCTATATTTCGTATTACTTTTAATAGGTTTTAGCTTTAATAGCTATATAATAATACCGATATAATATAGTCGGGTGAAAAGCTATTGGTTTTTATATATTACTAAATAAATTACTTATAGGTTATTATAATAAAGCTTTAAAATATTAAAATATAAGGTTAATAAAGCTTAGATTAACTTAAGGTTTAGCTATTTTAAAGTGGCAAATAGCCTGTTATATATATAATATTATTATTTATACTTTATATTATACTAGTCCTTAACTTTTAATTTAATACAAAGGCTTTTTAAGGTCTAGGGAAATGTTTTTTATAAATTATTCGAACGTATTTATCTCGAGCTATATATTTTAAAGCTAATACCTTTATTCCGGCTATTAATATTATAATTATATTTTAAAGTCCTGCTTTTTATAATATTACTTTTCCGAACAATATTAAGATATATCCCTATAATAATCTTTTTGTCGCTTTATTATTAGCAAAAAAAATATTATTAGCTATTACTAAGGCTTCCTTATACTTTTTATTAAATTTTAAAGATAGGAATCTCGTAAAATATAAGTATCGGATTATCTGATCTGCTACTTTATAATAATGTCTTGGGACAGGGTGTCAGGGTGAATCGAAAGTGAGATATTAAGTTAAAATGAGTGTATATTAGCTGCCAAAGCTGTATATATATGACTATTTGATTATCTAGTGATATCTGTAGTTATAAAAAAGTGAAGGAGATGTGAGGGAAAAGGTCAGCTAAATATAGGTATG
This sequence comes from Whalleya microplaca, assembly GCA_022497155.1. NCBI lineage: Eukaryota > Fungi > Ascomycota > Sordariomycetes > Xylariales > Xylariaceae > Whalleya > Whalleya microplaca. Next base: position 391,515 of record MU385724.1, read on the forward strand.
TGATTTACTGTAAATTGCCCTGTGGAGTGCCTTGTGGATACCCTGTGGAGTGCCCTGTGGAGTGCCCTGTGACGTGGCTCCAGGGGGCTTCTAGTGGCTTCCAAGCTGCTGTTACTACCCGTAATCCCCTGCCCCATTACATTCCTCCCTGATTTTTTAGCTAGCGTCTACGCAGCTGAAAAATCTGAAAAAAAAAAAAAAAAAAAAGAAAAATGAAAACATGCCCTACACTTAAATGCCTGACCTTCAGATCTGAAAAAAAAATTTTCACCCCAGGGACCTCAGGGTAACAGGTCAGATAGCCACAGCTATTAGCAGCAGCAGCAGCAGCAGTAGGTCAGGTAACAACAGGTCAGCTAGCCACAGCTAGCAGCAGCAGCAGGTCAGGTCAGGTGACAACAGGTTAGCTAACCACAGCTAGCCACGGCTTTCAACAGGTCAGATAGTCACAGCTATCAGCAGCAGCAGGTCAGGTCAGGTGACCATAGCTTACAGCAGATCAGCAGCAGTAGGTCAGGTGACAGCAGGTAACAATAGGTCAGCTAGCCATAGCTAGCCACGGCTTTTAACAGGTCAGATAGCCACAGCTATCAGCAGCAGCAGGTCAGGTCAGGTGTCCTCCCTGTAAGCCTCCCTAGCAGCTGACAGCAGGTGACAGCAGGTCAGCAGGTGACAGCAGGTCAGCAGGTAACAGCAGGTCAGCTAGCCATAGCTATCAGCAGCAGCAGCAGCAGCAGCAGCTAACAGCCTCCCTTGCTACTAAAAGTGGCATTCAAGTGATAAGGTATATTAGGGTATGTAAAAAGTGTTATCCGATATCGTCGTCCATACAAATTGTATACGTGTCAATAGCTGGCTACATCTAGCCACATACTAATAGCACAATCAGCTTGTCACCGTTACCTATATAAAAATGGACAAGTTTATATACAAAAACATACGGTCTAGTGTCTCTGGTGTTATCGCGTTCTGTATTCCTAGTATATAAAAAAAAGAAAATTCGTAAATCGTGGGTAATAAGTAACGTAAATGTAATATGAATAAAAGCAGCTGGCTATTGATTATATGGCTTAGTTCGATTTATATAAGAGACAGGTAGCTATCGGACGAAATAAAATAATCCGCGTGCGATTTATCGGATAAAAATAAAGTAAGCTCGACAGTAAATATACTTTAAGTAGCTATTACTAGTAAATTTTATACTTCCGTAACTTATGGTATAAAAAAGGACTATTTTACTCGATTGATTAAAAGGCAAGGAAGTTAAGGCCTGTTCGGGGGTAAGCCAAATGTTTTAGGATAAGGTATTAGGGTGAATCGAAAGTGAGATATCAAGTTAAAATAAATATATATTAGCTGCCAGAGCTATATATATATAACTATCTGATTATTTAATGATATTTATAGTTATAAAAAAGTAAAGGAGATGTAAGGGAAAAGGTTAGCTAAATATAGGTATGTGATCTACTGTAAATTGCCCTGTGGAGTGCCCTGTGGATACCTTGTGGAGTGCCCTGTGGAGTGCCCTGTGACGTGGCTCCAGGGGGCTTTTAGTGGCTTCCAAGCTGCTGTCACTACCCGTAATCCCCTGCCCCATTACAATAAATAATCGATAAATTAGTCAGATATTGGGATAACTATGCTGCTACTTTCGTAACGTTTGGCTTAACAGTTATAACGGCGTATAAGATCGACTTAACCTTTATTTAGTATAAGTAAATCGAGCTTTTGGAAACTTATCTATCGTTTTTCTCGAAAGAAAATAAAGTATAGCCGAAATTTTATAATGTTTAGCCTATTTTTCGCTAGAAACAAATAATCGACTACAGGAGTTTATAATACGCTTTTGTAATTAGGTTTTTTAATTTGCTATTAATAAAATAGCGTAATATAAGGTTCTCGATTTTATTAAAAATGTCGGCCGATAGCTGAGCTATTTGGATTCTCGAATGTAAGCTATTCTTAAAGTAATCGAGCGCTAAAAATCTTTAGAAGCTGTTCGATAATTATATCGGCTTAGCTAATTAATAGGCGCTAATAAACGGCAGGACTTTATTATTTAATTCGGAAAGTATATCGTTAACTAAAATATATCCCTAATATTTAAGTATAACTAAAAAACCGATCTTTTTTTTATAGCCTTATTACCATACAGCACCCCACCCCGGACAGCCCTTAACGCCGGGACCGCAAAAAAAACCGAGCTTCCACACAAACCCTTCAACTTCACTTATACGAAACAAAGCCACGTTTTAAATTAAAACACTACTGTTTCAAAAATTGTATCATTTATTAATTAATATATAGTCTATAATTTTTTCGTACTGATTGGAATTTTTTTTAGTAGTGATTTCGCGAAATAAAATATATATAAAATTAGACTTTCAACCTTTCCACAACTTTCGTCCTCCTTTATCTATAACTTAACATAACCACTCCTTTTTACAATGCCTTTTTATTCAAAGGATAAAATAGCTAATGCCATACTAGATATTATCGATAATAGCCTTTTAATCCGTCGATCCTCCGGCGTACACAACATTCCTCAATCTACCCTCTCCGCACGCCTTTCTGGCAAAGTATCAGCTACAGACATCATCTAGAAAACAAGATTAACGAAAAAACAGGAATATACGCTGGCCAAGTGGATATTATACCAGGAAATACTTGGATTTACACCTAGCCACAGTATTATACAGTCTATTACCTAAGATTTCTCAAACCTTAACAGTAATTCTACTCCCGTCGGCAGGCATTAAATTAAAGCCTTTAAAAAGCGTAATCCTTCGATTTACATTAAAATTAGGCGTAGAACTAAAGTAGCACGCTTTAATTACTTTACTCCAAAAGCCGTCAACTGGTTTTTTGATATTAGGGAGTATCAATATAAGTTTATACGCCCTAAACTTACATATAACGTTAACGAAAGGGGACTAATGATTAGCTACAGTTTAATACCAAAAAATAACGTTTCAGAACTTAAAAACTAATAAAATTAACAAGAATCGATAAATTAGTACTTAGCAGCTTTATAACGCGTAAAACTAGCTTAAAAAGCCCACAAACGCGTGCCTAAACCTCTTTTATCGAATATATTAACGCAACAGGTAAAGCTATCAATCCAGCCATTATTTTCAAAGAAAAAGAGCTTCAAGCAGCTTGGTTCCTTACTAAATTTTATAATATATCTGATTGGCATTTTATTTACTCGCCAAAAAAGTGGTCTAATAATAAGATTGCTATAAAATAACTAAAGAATATATATATTCCTTAAACCGATTATATAAAAGAATATAATAACAAACTACGCTTATTAATCTTTAATAGCCACGGAAGCCATACGTCTATAAGTTATTTTCAATTTCCTATCGATTCCAGTTAGTTTCTAATTTTTCTGATTTCTTTTGAATTTTTTACGGCTATATATTAATATACCCTTATTATAAGACAAATTTATAAAAGAGTGTTTTACTAATAACATCTTCCTTTATTTCCTCCCTACACATACCTCTCACAGCCTCCAGCCTTTAGATAATAGCCCTTTTAACTCTCTAAAGGCACATTATCGTAAATATCTGGCTCAGATAACATCCTCAACTAATACTTTGCCTATTAATAAATTAAATTTCCTACGTTATTACGCCAAAGCCCGATAGTCTACATTAATAAAATAAAACATCCAGGCCGGCTTCAGAGTCACAGGAAACTAGCCAATCAACCGTAATAAGGCTCTCTCTCATAAAGAAATTCAGCAGGATAAAATTCCTATTAAAAGGTGCAAATCTCCTAATATCGAAGGCAAAGAATTAACGGCCCTTAAGAAAAATCTCAAAACACCTACTACACGCCGCCAACTACAAAATATTACTCACCTTCATTCCCCACAAACCCGTAATACCCTCAGGAAGCTTTCTAAGGCTTTTGTTAAAACTAGGTCTGAAATCAGGCTTAAAAACAAGCAAATCAGCAACCTTAAGGCTCAAATCGAGCGTCTTCGCCCTAAGAAGCGCCGTAAGATCCCTAATCCAAATCGCCGCTTTATAAGTCTTAAGAAAATCCTCTTACAGCAAAAGAGATCCGGTAAGGCATTAAGATCAGCTTTAAAGCCGGTAGTTATAAAAGAAAACGTAAATAAAGAAGTAAATGAGGAGGTAGATAAGAAAGACGAAATTTAAGCCATTTCACTACCTAAATATAGCCGATCGGGAAGGTCTATTAAAATGCCAGCTAGGCTGTACAAATAAGCTTAAAAAACGCTGCAGAACAGTATATTTTATATATTATTATTATTTTTCCTTATTTAGTTACAGATTTTACTATTACAGGTATTTATATATAAAGCTTCATTTTTTTGCGGTCCCGGCGTTAAGGGCTGTCCGGGGTGGGGTGCTATATGGTAGTTTATATTATTATCGATAATAGTTTTAAAGAAGTCGACCGAAAAAATTAAAGTGCTTATAGTCGGTATATAATTTACGGAAGAGAGCCCGAGATACTTAGCGGCGGTAACATTTTTTATATATAGTTAATAAGCTTAAGCTAATTTATAATAAAAACTAAAGGATAAGTAGTTTTTGCTTATAGCTATTTAATATAGCTCGGACTCGGAGCCGAAAACACTAATTACCTTAGATAAAAATATATTAATATTTACGAAAGAAAAACGTTATAGACGCTATAATTTATAAAAATTTATTTCCGGGAAAAGCTAGTCGCTTTTTTAAAGCTCCCGTTAGCCGGGCTAAAAAATTGCCAAATAATTACCGACAAATTTGCCAGAAACTATAGGTTATTAAAATATGTAACCGCAAATATTAAACCGTAAAAATAAGTTACTAATTATTTAAAAAAGTAATAATTTTAATAAGCTTATTTTTTTCTAGATTACTATATATTTTATCTCGTAATTTTAGAAATTAATTAAGCCCGGCCTTTTTTTAGTAAGCCCCGCTTTACTAAAAAATACAGCCTTCTTTTTTAGCTAATAAAAAAGCTACTTTCCCGGCATACCGGTAGGCTAGCTATAGTAAAATAGCGGTATAAAAAAGCTTATATTTCCGATATTTATTTAATAACTAATTAAAAGGAATCGCTACTGGTATAAAAAAGGCTATATATATATAACGTTAAAGAAATTATAGCAGCTTTATAATTACCTAAATAACTTAAAGCGTAAGAAATACGCTTTAAAGGCTTATTAAAAATAGCTTAATATTAAAGCCGAATAAGTTAAACGTATTAAAATTTTTAATATATTATCCGAAAAGATTAAGCTATTTTTTATAAGCGGCATCTAAAGTAATTAGTAAATTTAATAGTAGGATAATCGTTAACTGAAATGCGATTTAAAATTTGAGATTTCGATATTATCGGTAGTTTTTAACGATATAAAACGATCGTATTAAAATTTGTATAAAATATAAAAGAAGTGGGGGCAAATAAATATTTTAGGTTATATAAAATATAACGTAAAAAGGTATGTTTAAAAAAGTGCTATAAGATATAGTAGGAATATAATCGAATTAGTATTAATTAAAAGCCTAAAAGATCTTTTAAAATTACGTACGGCATTTTATTATTAGAAAAGTTACTTTCGTTTATTAGTAAAATATATTAATAAGAAGTACCTTATTTATTTATATTTTTAGTAGTTAAATTAGTTAGTTAGTTTATTAAATTAAATACTCCTTTCTAGGTTTAAGATAAAAAAAAGGTATAAGTTATATTAATTAAATTTAATTTTAGTTATATATATAATTAGGTAAATGGTTATGCGCATAGATTATTTAGCCTAATTATTACGTATGTTTAGTAACTTAGCTAACGGTTGAAATTATTAGCTTAGGCAGTTAAAACTACTGGGTTAATATAACTTAATTAGATATAGTTAAATAGTTTAAGTACTTATCCCGCGGTATTTTTTACTAATAAATAAATATATATATCTTACATTTTTAACTCCCGTATAATTTATTTAATATTTTTTAAACCTTTTTAATAATTTATATTATAATATTTAATTAGCTCCGATTTTTTTAAAACTGCAATAAAATTTAAACGTACTCGTTTTTTTATTTTATTTTATTTAATCTAACTTTTAATAAAAAATCAATTTTTTTATATATAGGTTCGATTTTTTAGGGGCAACCTAATTTAACGCCTCCCTTTTAACCTCCCTAACTTTCTTAAATTACTTTCTGCCGGCGCCGTTAATAAAGAAGGTATAAGGCTATTTATAATATATCTTATTACTCGGCCTTTAATAGTTATTAGTAGCTAACTTACTCGCCGCCGCTACTAAAGAGGCTTATTATATAAAGATCTTTCCTTATATTATTATTTTCCCGGGCCGGCTATATTAAAGGTATTATATCCTTTTGTAGCGCTAATACCTATGGAATTAAAGCTATTACTATATCCTCGGCTATACTATAAATACTTACCGGTAGCAGCTATATTTTATTTACGTTTTTTTATTACCGAGGTACTACTTTAGAATTAAGTTTTAGCAATAATTTTATAGCTTTATTTAATAATAGTTAGTTACTTTTTCGAGTTTATTAATAACTATATATATAGCTTAATTTTAATAAAATTACAACTTTTAGTAGCCCCAAAATTATATGCTAATAAAGCAAGCTATATTTTTATAAATATATATATATATATTTTGCTTATACTTATCGACTATTTAACGTATTTTTAGCTAGCTAATATTATTTAAATATTATATAAAGAGCCCGATAATTAAAATAATAACAAAAGTTTATTATTATTAATACCTTGTTATAGTTTCGAATTTAATTTTCTTGCTTTTTATTATAGCGGATTATATGGTGATTTTTAAGAGATATATTATTAATAATTTCTTTAGGACTAATAGTTCTGGAAAATAGCTATTTAAAAAGGACAAATATTTGTTTTAGCTTATTAAGGGCGTTCTTAACACTCCCTAGCCAACTTTTGACTGAATTTTTTTTTAACCCGATCGAACGTTACTTTTATTATTTAATAAAGCTGCTTTAAATTTGCAAATCGATTTTTTAAGAACTTTTTTAAGAAGCCGCGAGACTATTTAATTCTCCTTATTTTTCTAATGCCGAAATTCCGGTGCTATTTTATTACAAACTCGGCAAATTTATAAATAATAAAATAATAAGTATCTTTTAAATAACTAATAATCGGCTGCTAATATAAGAACTCTTATAAAATAACCTGCCTTCTAAAAGGCCTTTCTCGTAACTAAATAAATTGCGGCCTTCCAAATACTAAGAGGTAGATATAATTAAGCCTCGTTACGTATTATAAAAATGAGCCTTTAGGCTTACGCCGATACCTTAAATTAACTTAAAACTTAGGAACTATATACCTTTATAGCTTACAAACGTTTTTTTTAAGCGTATAATATACTATTAATATTATTTTTATATTTTCGACCTAACCTTAACTTAGCTAAGCTAACGTAACTATAGATAGGCCGGTAGCTAATAGTACATATACCCTCCTAAAGACGAATTTTACAGTCTTAAGCATCTAATAGTTTGGCAGCGTATTAGCCTACTTAAAGATCTTTTAGGTTATCGACTTTACGGATATTAATAACTAACTATTTTATTATAAAAAGCTATTAAAGGCTATTATTAATTATCTAATTACTTTATTAGGCGGGCTATAAAAGGTTATAGATAATTTAAAAAGTAACTTTATATTACTATTAAATTAGACTATTATTAAAATAGCAATTGCCTTTTTTTTTATATTCTTTCGTTCTTTCTTAGTTTTTTTATCTTTTTATATTAAAGGCCTTACTTTTTTCTTTATTATTGCTTTTTTATTATATATTTACTCGATATTAAAGTTCCCTTTTTATTTTTTCTTTTATTATTGCCTTTTTATTATATACTTACCCGAAATTAAATTTCCTTTTCTTTTTTTTCTTATCTTTTTTCCTCCCTTATTTTTTCCTTTTTATCTTTCCTTTTATATCTTTTTATTATCCCAGTTTTAATAAATTAAAAAAGCATTAATTAAATAAGCTATTACATTAATATACCACCTTTTTTCTATTTATCTCGAGCCATTCCTATAATGCCGGCAACTTAAAAAATATACCTTATATTAAAAAAGGTATAAAGTCTAATAAAAGGGTAGGCAGACTATTTTAACTATTTATTACTATATTAATTTAATTATTATAGAACTTTTACCTTACTATTATAGCTAATACTTAAAAAGCGTACGCTATTATTTCGCTATATATTACTATCTATAAGGACTATTTTCGATTTTTTTAAGCTATTTTAAATTAATCGCAGCTATAAACTATTTATTTCCAGTAAAAGTTTTATTGCGAGTTTAAATTTAATAAGTTTATATTTCTATCTATTAATATACTTCCCGTTTTTTATATCGAAAACTATAATAAATTTAATTATAGACGTTATTTTATAATATATAAGAAATGTTTTAACTAAATAATATAGCGGCTATACGGGATACTCTCGTTTTAATTATATAGGTACTATTTATAAATACTAATTCGGAAAATTCTATTTCTTTTGGTATAATTCGCGAGACAAAATCCTAATATTATAACACTCGAGATTAAAGGGCCTAACCTCCCTAACTTTAGCTTTTATAATTTACCTAGCGTTTTTTTATCTCCCGAAAAGAAAAAAAATAAGTATATTATATAAGCTATCGAAAGCCTTATTTATAAATATATTTAACGGAAGAAAGTAATTATTATATAGGCACTATTTATAATTGCCACTCGGAAAATTCGATTTTTTTTAATATTATTTATAAGGCGAAAACTATAGATCACACTATTAACGTAATAATAAAGCCGACTAGCTTCCGTTTTAAAACACTGCCGTATATATAATAAAAAGGTTAATAACCTTTTTAATTTCTTATTATTATTACTGTCTAATTATTATAGGACTATTACTTAAAATAGCCGGCTACCGGCAGTCCTACTAAAGTTAAAGTTTTTTATAGCGGAAAAAATAAAGACTTTAATAGCCAATCGATAATTATATTTTTAACTAGCTCTCGCGAGTAAATTTAAAAGAACGGACATTCAATATTACCTTAAAAAATAAGAAAAGCTACTAGAAATATATATTACTAAAACCGCAAAACTTATAGAAAAGGTTGCGATTTAAGCTCTCGAGGATTTTTTTAAGCTGCTTAGGCGCTATATAATATTTAAAGAATATTATAATTACCTAAAGAAGTTTATTAATAAGGCTGTCGTCCGGTAAAGTAGGCTTTTAATCGGCATTACCTTAAGGAGTTTATTAATAAGGCCGTTATCCGGTAAAGCGGGCTTTTAATCGATATATTCGAATGCGAAAAATATCAGATGTTTATATTAAATAAAGATATATTTAATTGTTATAAAATAAAAAAGATTAAGCAAAAAGTATATATCTATAATATACCGACTTAAATTTATTACGCTTATTAAATAAGAATATTTAATTAAAAAGTTAGGGGATATATCGGAGGAAACCTTTATAAAACGAGGCTTTTTATTATTTTTATACCTTTTAATTTAATATTTTTCGTAAAAGCTATAGCGGTTATTTTATTATTATGCTCCCGTAATTTATAGTATTTTATAGAGTTAAATATACTAAAATTTAATTTTAACTAATAATATCTTTATTTTATAATACATTTAAATATACTCTTAAGACTACCGTACCTTAATTTCTTTATACCTACTTGTATTATAAAAGTTATTTTTTAAGACTATTAAATATAAGGAATTTATATCAGATTTTTAATATAGTAACTAGTTATAAAGTTATTTAATATAACCTATAAATAATTTAATTACTTAAATAAATAGGTAAAAGGTATATACCTATTAGTTAATTAATTAAATTAAGTGTTAAGGTAATATATATTAGTTTAAATTAAATTTTAATACTTAGCCTTATAAAATACCTAATAAGCGATTTTTATAGCCACTTATAATTACCTCTCCATCCCTATTATAACCACTTTAATTTAAATCGGACTATTAATTTTACTATTTATAATATAATATATTATATTATTAAATATACCTAATCTAATATATAAAAGATACGCTTTTATACCTAATTTTATTAACCTACTTTCCTACCTTCTTTATATCTTTTAATACTTATATTTAGTCTAATATATCTTCTAAATATTATCCATACCTAACTCCCGTCTTATCGCTATATATATTACTATCGTTTTATATTGTCTCAAATGCGGGAAGGACTATATTCCTATCGGTTATGCCGTATATAATTTTATTCCCTATGCCGATACTAACTATAAAAAGCTTTAAAAAAGCATTTTCCTAGAAGTAATATAATAATATTAACTTATTTTAAAGCTATTAGTATAATTAATAAATATAAGCTATTATAATAAAACTATTATAACGTCTATACTAATATAAATATCCCTAAGCCTTATAACCTTAAAAAAGCAATCGAAACTTACGATATTTAAATTATTTTAGACGATATTTTATAATAAGTTTTATATAAAAACAGCTACGCCATTTATAATCTAAATATTAATAACTAAAATTAAAATTTTTTCTCGATAAATATAATCTTATTACGGATTAATAAGAAGATCTAGGCACTTATATAAATAATTAAACCAAATATACCTCGCATACTCGGTATGTTATTTCTCGCATACAAAAAGTAATAAGCCGCCTTCGATATTACAATAAAAGCGGCCCGAACTTATAATAAAGACAAAAAAAAATAGGCTATACTTTTTATACTTAAAACTGTTAGCTTATTTAAATAATAATAATGGATCGGTATAAATAATAATGCCTTTAGGGGTGCCTATAACTTTAATAGCATATAAAACGATATAATATATATGCTAGTTTAGTTCGTTAGCGCCTAATATTAAAGCAGCGTTACTTACGCTAATACCCAGTTTATATATAAAGGCTATTAGAAATATTTAGAATATTAATAGGTATTACGGATTAAATATAAATAAATAAACAATATATATATTAGGTTAGTTATTTTATAAATAGTTTTATTTAAAAACTCGAGATTTATTTTACCCGCCTATTATTTTAGCTATTATAATATATATATAGAATAACGAAAAGATTACGGTACGTAATAAATATTAAAGCTTTTTACTGCTAGTATTATATTTTACTTATCCCGAAACGGTCAGTTAGTTAATCCTTTTATACCCGGCTATAGCTTTTTAGCCCTTAAAATTACTTATAATTAGCAATCTTATATTAATACAATTAGTACTTAATATATAGGCAGGGTATATAGGCAGCCCGCTAAAGTCGAGCTTTCGGCCGGCAGCTATTATTATTATATAAGTAACTCTTAAGTTTTATAGCTTATTATATTATCGACCTTTATATTTATTTCCGTTATTTTTTTTTTTTCCCTTTCCAAATATAGCCACAGACTAAATTAGAGATATTACTAAATATGTCGTAACTATTAAAATAACTGGCCAATTTATCCAGTCGGACAAGAGTAACTATAACTCGGGGGCTAATAATTATATTAATTCGAATACTAAAGCGTTTTTAGCCTCCTTACTTATTTAAGGCCTCGAGTAATACTAAAGGTGCCTATTATAAATGCCCGATAAATAATAATAAACGTAGCTTTATATAGAAAGTTTAACGGAAAAAATCTTTTAGGTTAATTTTATAATTTAGCTGGCATATTATAATACTAAGTTAAAAATGGATAAACTAACTCGCTTTATAAGCTAAGCTTTATTATAAGTAAATCTTAAATAGCTAAAAAGCATATTTATTAATCGCTAAAAAAAGGTCGCACAAACTATATATAAAATAATTAATAATAATTTTAAAACTAAAATTTCTAACTGGAATAAAAATCGGAGAAAAAAACGTTAGTATATATTACACCCGTAATAATTATAATTAATATATAATAGGCATACAAATTAGCGACTTTATATTACGTTAATTATTAGCAAAAACTCTACGCAAATAGGTTAATACCTATCTATTATTATATTTATTAATAACCTCTTATTTATCTCAAGCGCTTATAAATTTCTGGAGCAATATATATTTAACTACCTTATTTTTACTTTTAATAACTCGAGATATATTTTAAGCCGAAAATAAAAGCGGTAAATATATATTATATAACGCATTTTTAATAAAAACCAGAAATCTTTTACCAGATTTCCTATTTAACGCTATAGCGAAATAATATTATAAAAAATAAAATAAACCAGTGGCAATTATTTTAATAATATATATTAATTTAAATATTTATTTAATATCGCTTAAGATATTAAGCAATAAAATAAAACGTATTACTTATAAATTATTTAATATATATCTAAAAATAGTCGGTAATTTTTAGTATATATTTATAAATAATATTTAGGTTTTATTAAATCCGCACTTAATTTTACGAAAATGCTATCTCGAGTTAATTAAACCAATATTTAGTGAAATTTTAGGCTATATAATCCAAGCAAGTAAGGTATATAAAAATAATATTAAAAAGTTATTAAGATAAATAAAAGCGGTATCGATATTAGTTTTTTATTAGGCTATAAATAAAGCTATTTTATTTATATTTATAAACCTGTTTAAAGGCACTAAAATTAAAGATATATTATATAATTGAAATAAATAAATGCCAAGTTTCGAGATCGATAAATATATAGTTTTTATTCCTTAATTAACCTTTTTGCGCCCCCTAAAAAAATCTCGGTGCCTATTAATATTTCGCCTTTTCTATTATAAATATTATATATAACTATTAGCTTCTATCGGTTACTATTAGCGTAAACTCGAATAAAATAGGCACGCTAATATATTTTCTAGCCTTATTTAATAATTTATTATAAGGCTGTCCGGGAATTTTCGAAAGGGATATTTTTTTTAAATGTTTGTATTTCGAAAGGCTATATATAAGTTATTAGTTAATATTCTTAGACTTTTTTTTCTTCCTTTAATTATTTAACCCTAATATATAAATAAAGTACGTACTATTTAAATTTAGTTATAAAATAACCGGGATAAATTTTTAACTGTATTTAATTGCTTAAATTAAAAGATAAATTCGCAAAAATTAAATCGCTCGATAAGTAAACTTTACTAAAGTATATTTTATTAATTTATAAAAGGGGTATCCGGGATAATATATAAAGTGGTAAAATAACATTAGCTTTTTATAAGACGCGATAATATAAAATTAGGCTATAACTAAAGTAATAATTAATATAATATAACGAGTCGAGTTTTATTAGGCAGCATTTTAGCGCTTTTGGTTAAAGTGGGCACTTATTACAGTTATGGTTAAAGGCTGTGGCGGATATATAAGCAGATAAAATTTACTACCTAGATAGGTGTATATACTCCGTACTATATCGCTTCTAAGCTAAAAGAAAGTACTAATAGCGAGGCTAAAATATTAAAGGTAGTTACGATTATTATTTATTCGATATTATAAAATAATAATTATCTAAAGAGGTTTTTATCTAAAGCTAAAGGGTAATGTTAAAGTGGTTTATGCCCTTTTTACTACCTAAATTAGTCGGCGCTTAAAGAATATATAGCTGGAATAAATTTAAATTACAGTAAATCTTCGGCTTAAGCCTAACGGAAGGCTTTTATTATAAGCGTAAGTGCCTTAAGGCGTTTATAAAGCGGGTTATAGCTAGTAATAAGCTCTATATAAAATTATATAATATCCGATTAATAAACCTTTTTAACTTTTTTAAAAACTTAATTCTATAGGAACGAAAATATAGATTATATAATAGAAAAAAAAACATCATTTTTGCTATTATAAAAGTGACTAAAACTAAAGAAAGGAAAGTTTTATTAGTATATATAAATACGACCTAATAGCGCTTATATTAATAATAAAAAAAATACGTATTATAAATATATATCGGCGATATAAGGCTAAAGGTAATACAAGCTTATATATAGCTGCTGCTAATATATATATATATATATATATATATATAAAATACTTTATTACTTTTTTATATATTTTCTTTGCATTAATTAAGTTACTATATTCCTTATTACTTTATTCTATATTAATAAATTATTGTTTCGTATTTTTATTATTTAATTTTTTAAGTATAGATAAAGAAATACCGTATATAATAATAACAAATGGCTTATAAAATTTGCTGTTTTTTTTATCGTTAAAGCTAGAAGCTTTATAGCTTTTTTTGTTTTTTTTTTTCCCTTATCTTAGCAAGAGTAAGGCTATTATTTACTTTAAACCACTATAAAAAAAGCTATTATAAAACATAACGGAAAAACGATATAGTAATTGCTAACCTGATATTAAGAATACCTTATATTATAAAGGTATTATATATAGTTTTCAGATATTATAGCTAACTGGTTTATATACGTAATCCTATAGGGAAAATATATAGCCGCCTCTTTATATACAAAGAGCTATAGTAAGCTATAAGTGCTGGAATTCTAATATAAAGTTATTATATCTATAAAGGCAGCTATATTAGGCGTTTATTAAGTATAGTTAATATATAAAAACCTGCGTTTAGCTTAAGAGTGGTTTCTTAAAAAGGAAAAATCGCTTATATCTTTATAGCTTATAACTGGGAGTAACATTATTAGTAAAGTTACAGCTAGCTTATATATAGAATTATTAATTAATATTTTAATTAAAATCGGCTACGTATTATTTTTTCTATTTGTAATAAAGGCCCGGCCTTAAAATATACCTTTATTAAATAGCTCTAGTTATATATTAATTACATTTGTAAAATAATTAGTATAAAATTATTATATTAAAAGCTGCCGAAAAGTTTTATCGACTTTTAACGTAAACCCAGCCGGAAGTGCTTTCGGGGAAGACTACTACTAATTATATTAAACAAATAGTTTTAATATAATCTTTTAATATCTTTTAAAATATATTTTATAATAACTATATTATATAAAACGTTAAAATAGTAAATCTTATGACGCTAAGAATCGGGAATAAAAGTAATCGAAAGCTCGGAATTACGTTCGATATTAAAATATAATATAAATCTGTTTTATTTTTAGGCCTAACTATATTTTATATTATATTATTAATTAGAAGTTAATTATAATAAACGCCCGATAATATAATAAACTGATATATATTTAAATATTTATATTAAATAAAAAAAAGATATACCTGGAATAAAATAAATATATAAATTAAATATAATAGGTTAATAAATAAACCTTTATATTAAATATTATCCTAATTTATAATAAACTATAGATAGTAAAATAGCTTTTCGCTAGCATTATATTCCGAATTTTATCGAAATAATATAGACGGTAATATATAATAATTAATATTTCTAACAAATAGTAACAATAATATTAAATCTAGCAATTAAATAAACGTTTTTAATACGAAACTTTTTTTTCCGGTTTAATATAGGATTTAATAAAATAATAAACCGGATAAAAATTAAACGTTTATTAAATAATATATATAGAGATAATAAACTGCCGAGAAGCTTATAGCTAACCTAATTAAGGGGTGGTAACATACTGATATTTTATTAAAAATAGTCAGTTTTAACCTATATTATAATTTAGAAAAAATAAACTTAGGCACCTATCCGATTAGTTGACATACGGTATAGCGTATTTCTAAAGCCTTAACTACTAATAAAACCTGCTTAATATTTCGTTTTAAAATTACCTAATCTAATATAATCGGAATAGCTATACAGCAAATGGTTTTATTTTATTAATAAAAAAGGAATATTAAAATACATGCTTTTATATTATAGCCTAATAAAATAAAGGTAAGTGGTTTACATAATTATATAATACGCCTCGGTAAGTCCTAATTAGCTAAAAGATTCCAAAAGATTAAAAACTATCGATAAATTATTTTAACGGGACGGGAAAATAAAAAAGGAGAAAAATATTATCTGGATTTTAGCGACGCTAACAGCTAACGCGTTAAAATAGCCGTTTCGAAAAAGCAATAATACACCGCCCCTATATACCCGCAAAAGGTATACTAACCTATAGCTTCTTTTCCTTTTAAAGGGCCGCCTATATTAAGTAGTCTTTTATATAAGTAGATATATACGTTTTTAAATCCGGGATACGTTCGATTAAGCTTATTTAAATTGTTAATTTTCTTGTAATTAGGTATTTCGAAAATATATACCGTATATTAAATCGAATATATACGATAAGGCAAAGGGTAATTGGACTAAGGTAACTATACCAAGCGTTTTTATATAGCCCGTAATATAATCCTTTTACTAAGCTTTATTTCTATCTTTATAACTTACTTAAGTAAATAAAAACCGATATTCTAGTTTAAATATATAAGCATTATTATTTTAATATATTTAAATATAAGCTATTCTTAACGTTTAAATAAAAGGTAATATAATTACGTATATTAAAGCAGCTTTTTAATTTAATTAAATTATAAGTTATAATTAGCTATAATTAAAATGCACTTTAATCTGAGACGCCCTTTTTTAATAGTAAAAAAAAAGCTAGCAAATAGCCGCTATTATTTTATTAGCCTAAATAATAATATAAATTACTAACTACTTATATTTATTACTTAACTTATACGTTAGACGCTTATAAATAAGCTAAAAAGGCGGTTATAAACTATTTTGTAACTATTTAAAATTAAAGTAATTCGCCGATAAATATTAAAATTACTTTTTAACTTACTTTATAAGTTTTAATAAAATTAAAATAAATTTTTCTTATATTTTTAAAACTTAATAAAGATATTTTTTCGGCTATTATATAAAAAATTCGCAAGATATTTAACATATTTTCTGCTATTTTATCGACTGTTTTATCTAACGATAATATACGGTAAGATAGTAAGATATTTACAACTAAATCGGCTCCCGCTAAAGCATATATTAAAAGGGCGAAAAATAAAATAAATTTCCAAAAAAATTAGACGTTTTGTTATATTTTAAAACCGGCAGTATATATAGATTTTATTATTTTTAGTACTATATTTAACTAGGTTTTTGCCGTAATATATAATATAGCCTATAACTTTACCCGCGTTATATATAGCCCCTCGTATAATTCCGGAGTTATTTATACTTTTAATACTTTCAGATTTTTTATTACTTTAAGTAACTTAAATATTAAATTACCCGCCAATTATTTCTCCCGGCTAAACCTTTAAGTTTATATCTTATCCGCTACTTAAAAAGTAAATAAAGCAAATCCGATTTCGAATAATATTAGTACTAAAAACTTTACAAATATTATAATAGCTATATAAATTATGGTTAATACCGGAATAACTTTTATAATAACTTTTATAAATATATCGAGTAATTTCGATTTCTTAATTATTTTCTTTTTATCGAAAATGAAATTGGAATAAATTATAATAAATATATAATATTTTAGCGCCGGGGGTAATATTAGCCTAAAAACTATATATAGCCAATTATTAAATACCCCCGACTAAAAGTAAAAATTAATTATATTATTAAAAATAATAACTATAAATATAAAAAAAAGATTTATATAAAAATATAAAATAAAAATATTACTATATAAAAAATAAAGATAATATAAGGTTTAATATTAGCAAACCTTAATAAGGGGTAATTATTTATCGAGTGCTATTTTTACGGAGAAATATTTTTAAAAATTTACTTCTTGTTTTTTAAATATATTTTTAGCTATATTATATATTTTAAAAACAAATATTACGTATAAGCTACTATTACTTATTACTTCTTTCGAGACTGTTTTAAACTAGAGAATATTATATTAAACTTAGGAATAAAGTTTCCCGTAAACTTATATATAGTTATATTATATAAAAAATGCGATACGTTATTCGGCCTTATATAAAAAGTACTTTTTTTAAAAGTCCCACTTTATAATAAAAGGCGAGAAGCCTTTTAGGTTAGTAACTTTTACAGAAAGGAACGGAAAGGCGTAGGGGTAACTACTTTAAGGTATATCTTTAGGCTATAAAATATATAGCTATATATATTTAATATATTATTTATGCTAACTATAAAAAGATAGCCATAAAAAATAAGCTTATATAATCTATTAACGGGCTACCTTAAGCTGGACCGGCGCTTCCGAAATTCCGTGCCGTCCTTTTACTTCTTCCTCCTCCGCTAAATAAAAAAATAAATAAAAAAATTAGCGACGCTTTAAATTATTCGGGCAATTCGATTAATAAAAATTAGGTAATAATATATAAATAAATAAATAATAAAAGCTAAAACATATATTAGAATTTAAGCAGCCGAATAGTTATTACATATTACTAGTCTTTTATTTAGCTATCTATTTTTTTTTATTTTCGGAAAAGAGTTTATATCGGAAAAGTTCCGACCTAAATATATAATCGGTTTTTTAATTTAACGATTTATTACCTTTTAATTATTTAAAATATTTTGCTTATCCGGGTATATATATATATATATTTATTTAAGCTAAAAATTATATACTAAAAAGCGGCGGTTATTATAAAATATAGTAACTGTTTTTTTACTTTTACTAATCTAAAAAAGGGAGAACTTTTTTCTTTGCTAATTCCCCGGGTGGTTTTTTTATATTAAAATATTTTTTAGGTTAAAACTTCCGGCAAATTTCTAAAGCTTTTCTGGGCTAAAATTTATTAGATTTTAAAAATAAAATACTTTTACGCATTTTTTATTTAATTGCCTTATTTTCTCGGGCTTTTTAAAATATAATATTATTTATTTATTATATAAAAATCGATATTTATTATTATAAAGCGGCTATTTTTTAATTATCTTTTAGAATTTGGTATTAAAGTTATATTAAGCGAAAGTATTTATAAAAACGTATAAAATAATCTTAATATCGATTAAAGATATATAATAATATTATAGTATTTATTCCCGTATTTAGCTTTATATATTAGATTATATAATTTCTTTTATTTTATTTTTAGTAGATTTTACTATAACTAAATAGCAAATACTGCGGTCGACAGATAGAAAAAGTAAGCTAAATATAAAAAAGGGGCTATTTTTATAAATTATAACGCCTAAGGTCGAAACTGAAATTAAGATTAAGGTCTGCTAAGAAATTATAGCTACGCCCTATTATTTAACGGGCTATAAAATACTTTAGTCCTATAAATAAGGCAGCACCGAATATATATATTTTCGAAATCCCGAATATATATATTCTCGAAATCTGGAAGCTTTATTCCTTATATTATTAAGTTATAAGTAGTTTAGGTTTATATAAATAAGTTTTAAAATACTTTTATTAAAATGCGGTAATCTTAAATTAATCTTTCTATTTAAATATTTTAGAAAAATAAGAATTATTATAAAAAATAATATCGCCGGCTTAAAACCCCTTTCTCGCGACTTCCTAAAAAATCGCTTACGCTAATCTTATAAATTTTAACTAACTCTTATAAGCTTTAACTAATTTTAATTAACTCCCGCTTATTTATCGGAGTATATTATATCCGAAAAAACAATATAATTTTTTTTCTAGTAATTATTTTAGTTCTATTTTAAATA
Organism: Whalleya microplaca; assembly: GCA_022497155.1. Lineage (NCBI taxonomy): Eukaryota > Fungi > Ascomycota > Sordariomycetes > Xylariales > Xylariaceae > Whalleya > Whalleya microplaca. Next base: position 411,081 of record MU385724.1, read on the forward strand.
ATAAATATTTTATAAGACCGATAAATCCTTATTCCCTTATTATCGGTTGTTTATTTTATTAATAAAAATAAATCATATAAAAAATAGGCTATATATAGTAATAGTATATATAATATTTATATTTCTAGGTTTTTATCGATAATAATAAAAATAAAGTTAAAAAGTTATTATTACTTTAAATAGCATTTTTCGAGGTCGAATTAAAGATAATAATTTAAAGTTAATTTAATCTAAAAGAAATCCTAATATAAAAAAACCATATAAAAAGTTGGCAAAAGAAAGAACTTAATAATATAATAATTACTAATATTATAAACAGTCTTTATTTATATTATTTTTTTGTTAAAACTAAGTTACCGAAAAATATAGCTAAGCGATAAAATAACTAGGGTTAATAGCCTTTACGCTTACGACGTACTATTTAATTTAATTTATATAATTATAAAATTAAAGATATAAATGTAATAATTTTATAATAATAATATTTAATCGAAAATAGGAGATTAGGATATATAGTAGGGTTTCTTAGTTAGAAATATATATATTTAAGTATTATAAATACTTGTAAGTTTAGTACGTATTATCTCGGTATATAAGCCAGGTCCCCGGAACACTTATAATTTAAATACGTTTCCGCCTTTTAAAATCGACCCTAGTTTTTTAACCCAAAAATTTCTAAAAAATAAAATTTATTATTAAAAGCTCGAAATATAAAATTAGGTTCGCTAAAAGCTATAGCTCGCACTATAAACCAACTAACTAAAGATCTCGATTAAAGAAACCTTTATATTATACCTTAAGAAAAAGCTATTTCGGTTAACCGAAAAGGATAATAAATATCCGATAATAAGCAGATAAATAACGGTTATAACTAGAACTTATATAATAATAATACGACTATAATAATTGCCGAGAATATTATATCTAAAATTAAATATACGCTAAAAAGTATACCTAAAATATAGCTAGCTAAATACTGGAAAAACTTTATAAATAAGGATTTTTTTCTATTCGAAATATCAAATAATTTATAGTCCCGTTCGCTTTTTAAAAGAGATATTAAAGCTATTTATTAGGCGAACCGTTTCTATTTCTTATATATATATTATATCTTTTATACTAAAAAGGCCTTTTTTTCTAACAGTTAAAACCTGTTTAAATATCGAGCTACATTATTAATAATTATAATTAATATAACTATAAATAAGTTTTCTTTATTTAGATATTTATATAGCTATAAAATATATATTAAATTAGCTAATAAAATAAGATTTTATTTATTTAACCTATTTTAATAAAAATAACCTAGGTTTCGATTATAAATTATTTTAAGTAAGTAAAGTTAGGCAAATATAACGCTTTATTATTAGTTATTTATTAGCTAGCAAACTATAAAATATAGAAAAGCTTTTAGGCGAACCGATATACTATTTTGCTATTATTATTAGCACTTTATTAAAAGAACCGTATATCTATTTCTTTCTTAAGTTTACAATATTTCTTAATAAAAGCGATTAGTTTTAATACTATATATAGAGAATTATATCTTTATAATATTACTTATAAAACAATAGCTTCGGAATAATCAGGAACGAATATCCTTATATATATTTCGCGCCGGTTAATATACCAATATATAAACTCGATTATAAATCTGGTATATTAGAAGCATTTTTTATTCCCTACCGTCTCTAAAAAGCTTAAAAAAAAGGTTAAAAACGTACGTCTAAGAAATATCGGAGCTTATTTAAAAAGACGATATAATTTAAAAAAAAGTCGCAAAATATAGCCCGAGCGAAAGGTATATAAAATAAACTATTAAACCGATATACTTATTTCCTTTTGTAAAGCTATTATAAATAAAGTAGTACGTTTTTTTATATTTATATATAAATAATAATAATAGTTAAAAAATCCAATAGTTTAAGCGTACTTTCTAGAAAAACTAATATAAAAATCAGCTTTAATACTTATTATATATAGCGTTTTATATATTAAAAAAAAAGCTTATATAAATTTAATCGTTCCTATTAAAATATTAGGCTCCGAAAATATATAGGTTTAATTTAATAAAAATAATTAAATAAATTTAATCGAAAAGTATAACTAGTTTACCTTAACGCCGGTACTTATCGATAAAGAAATTAAAATTAAAAATATAAACTATTCGATTACTTTTATTTAAATTAAATAATATAATTAAATAAATTATTATAAATATTTAAATAAATATCCCTTTTTAAACTAAACGTTTATATAAATATATATAGTTATATTAGAAAAATATTATAATAAATTACATTTAGCTATAATATTCGCCCCATTATATATTTAAATTTTAAATAGTTTACGTATTATATTAACGTCTAATTTAATATTATTACCGAATTAATAAATCTATATTTATTTAGTAATATTTAAAGTAGTAGTAGATATATAGCGGAAATATAACGCCTTTAGGTATAAGAAGGCGAGATAGTTATAGCAAATACGTAAAAAAGCCGAATTAATTAAAAGTAATAATAACTTAAGTACTTAAGTACTAACAGGCGTAAGCGACCGAAATATTACCTCCATTTAACGTCCGGATTATATTAGCCTAGGCTATATTATTTTATCGTATATAAGGTAAGTAAAATTACATTTTAAGTACTTATAAATAAATAATATAAGTTATATTAATATAAATAATATAAATATACCTATTTAATAAGTATTTAATAAATTAGCTAACGTAATAACTAAGGCAACTACTTACTTACATAAATAAAAGGAAATAGTTTATATATTAAGCGGTCTACTAATTACGTAATTATATATAAAATTTTCTATCTTAAAAAGTAGCTCAAATATAATAAGTTTATTTAACTATTCCCAGATATATATATATTAGTTTATATAGGTATTAGTTTATTATTTCGGTATATGCTTAATTTTTTAACCTTTATTACTTAATTTTTATTACTTAACCTTTATTATTTAACCTATATTACTTAACCTTTATTATTTAACCTTTATTACTTAACTTTTATTACTTAACTTTTATTACTTAACCTTTATTACTTAACTTTTATTACTTAACTTTTATTACTTAACTTTTATTACTTAATTTTTATTATTTAACTTTTATTATTTAACCTTTATTACTTAACCTTTATTACTTAACCTTTATTATTTAACCTTTATTGCTTAATTTTTATTACTTAACTCTAATATAATTACGTTTTTTATATAAGATTACGAGATAAATATTATTAATATATATATAAGGTAGTAATATAATTTAATAATAAAATATAAGGTATATATCTAAACGATATATATTTAATATTTATTTATTATAAATTTTTAAGTCATTTGTAATAACCCTTAGGTAGCCATTAGTTTTACTTTAATAAATATATTATATCTACTCTATTTTTAAATTTTATATAAACAATATCAAGTCCTTAAGTAGTCTATTAGCTTTTTTATACCCTCTAGCATTTTATTGCTTTCTTTTTATATTAATTTAAAAAACCAGGCCTTTTTAATAATAATAAAAACATTTAGCTTATTCCAGGCTATATTTATTAAAATTTATCTCCGTTTTTACTTTTATTAGTCGTTTTATTTAATATAGATGTAATACTTTATCTTTATTTTATTATTACTCGATAGAATTACTTTCGTAAGGCCCCTAATTATTAAGACTATTATTTCTTTAGGTTATATTATTTAAGTTAAAATAACCCTTACCAGGTTATTAGTTAATTTCGAACGTTATTTAAATATATCTTAGGCATTACTAATTGTTTTTTATGGTATATTTTTAGGGATATTTTTTTATATATATATTATCGGTTATTTATGTTAGCCTTCCTTTTTTTTTAGCTTTATTTCGCCGCATTTATATTTATAACTTCAGTGAGTTTTTTAGTGGCTATAAAGGTATTACACTTTCTACTATTTCCGCCTACGTTTATAATTATAATGTTTATATCCGTTAGGGGAACTGTCCGAGCAATAAGGGTAAAAGTAATACGTAGGAAAAATATAAAGCTAAAAGAACTAGGACTTAAGTAGCTAGATCGCTTAATAACATTCTTTACAACTCCTTTATAAACTATTTAAATATTACTTCCGCGGCATATATATAATATATATAAATTTAAGCCATTTATAATATAATATTATATAATAATAGCTACCGTTAATTCGAAATACTTAAAATATATAATTATATACTACTTAATTATCGCTACCCCCTCTACCGTTATAAAATAAAAGTATGGTGTAATAACTATAAAATAACGCATATATATAATATACCCGATTAACGAGACCCGAGTGAAGGTATTATACCATAGATACTGCTATAAGTTTAATAACCCCTTTCCTTTATACTAAGCTAATAAACGCGCAAAACAAATTATTAACCCGCAATTATAATACCTTAATAATATATATATAATTAACAGGAAGTCGTAAATTACGTAATACTTAAATATAATTATTTTAAATATAATATATAAAATTATTTCCCTAATTACCGGTATATAAAACTATACTTATATAAAGTTATTTTTTATTCGCTTCAAAGATTTATTACGTGTCTCTTTCTTTATAGCCAGCCAAAATTCGTGCTATATATATATTAGTAATTTCGATTTACTTTAGAAAAGTCTTATATATAATCGCCTTATTTATATCTTACCCTATCGCGCCTATTTTTTCGACAATTAGTTAGCGCGTTCCAGACTATAATATATAAAGTAATAATTCCACTAATAGTTCGGAAGTTTTACCTTATACTATCGAAAGCGTACCTATACGCCAAATAAATAATATAAGAAGTTCTAAGGTATTATTAGAAAGCTATTAAAAAATTTCTTCCTTATTACCGGATTTTATTTGTCGCAAAAAAAAACAAACAGTAGTGTAATAAAAAAATATTAAACTTATATATCGCTTATTACTTAATTAATAATTTAAATAATACATTTTTAGCTCGCATTTAAATATTATAGCAGCTAATTAAAAGGTCCCTAGGCAGTCTATATTAAAAAATAATTATTACTATAATATAAATAATCTTAAAAAACATTTAAAACTATATATATATATTTTTAAGTTCTTATCCGAAATATAAGCTTCGAAATAATACATAATCGGAACTTATATATTTAAGGTAAATCTTAAAAAATAAAGTCTCCTATTTAAAGCAGTCGACTTATTAAATTCTATATTTACCCCATAACTATAGAAACCTTAAAACCAGATCTATAGGTTGCCATTAATATATTAAAATAGTTAAAAAAGTTCCCCGGAATAATAACCTTATATCCTATACTTAAACCGGAAATATTACTATAACGTTATATAATAAAAGAAAATATAAATAAACTACTCGGTTATATATATAAACGTTTAATATAAATATCTTATCGCTATATCTTACACTTAAATAAAAAATAAATAAAATAATATAATACCTTACGGGAAACATTATAATTAATTAAGTTAAAACGCCTATAATTAGTTATAATATTAAGCTATAAATTATTATATTTAAAAAAGTTTAAATAAAGTAATAGAGAATATATATACCTACTAAGATATATATATAGCTTCCGATTAATCTTAGGGGTAATACTCGTAATATATTAAAGTTTATAAGGTAATTCTAAACCTAATTAAGCTATTGTAATCTATATAAACTGCAAAAGATAATTAACGCATATATACGGGATTTAATGTAATATTTTATACGGGCCGCAAAAAGTAATTAATATATATATATAGGGTTTAACGTTAGAAATATAGCAGCCGCTATTAACCCGTCTCGTAAGAGTTATTATATATTATACGTTTTATTTATAAGTTAAATAATAAGGAGGAATTAAATATTTAGCTAGCAATTTAATAAGATCTTTATATAATTTACAGTCTTTTTATAAATATATTACTTCTTTATTATAAACTACTTCCGGATTCAATAAATATCGTCCGAATTAAGCAGTTACTCCGGAAAGCATTAGAAACTTTTTTAAAAGATTAAGAAAAATATATAAGAAATTATATATTAACGCAAAAACTCGATTACCGAATATAAGTTACGCTAAAAGTCTAGCTAATTATTTCTTTATAACAACTTAGCGGCCCACTTACTTTAATCGCAATTTTTTATACTACTTTTAACGTATATCGTAATTAATAAAATCGAAAAATATTAAATTATCTTATAAATAATATTTCAAAAAATTCCAAGCGAGATCTTTATAAAAAAACGAATAGCTTCCCGGTAAACCTATTTTTTAAAAGATGGTTTAATCGATTACTAAATAAATTAGATTTTAATATTTTAGGCGCGGCTTACCTTTTATATTACTTAAGAATATTTATTATTCCTTAAATTATATTTTCGCAATGCCGTAATTCTTTTAAAACCTAAGGTACTAACAGGGAAATTCTGGAAACCAATCGAGCTATTACCCTATTAATCGAAGACTAGCCGGGCTTTAAAGCTACTATATATAAGCTAAAAATGCTAAGCTTTATTAAATCTATTATTAAAACTGTTCGAGTAAATTAGCGGCTTATTAATATATTTTAGAATAAACTAAAAGTACTGGCTTAAAAAATTAAAGTTACCTAAATCTTAATATATACGCTCCCGAAACACAAGAGATTAAAACCTAAAAAATAAGTAAATAATAGCTTATATAAATACTCAGTATATTAATACTATTTTAAGCTATATATTACTATATAAGATAATATTACTTTAATTAAAGTATATATTCTTCTATTTTATCGAGCCGTAAGTATTAGCCTTTTTTATATAAGGTTTTAGTCTTAATTTTTACGAAACTATTAATATATATATCGCATTATCATACTTTAATAACATAACGTAAAAAATAAAGGCAGTAGCGATAGCAACCAACCTTTTATAGACTTATAAACAATCAAATAATAACCGTTTAAATATCGCGCTTCTTCGATTAAAGCTTTATATATAAAGGTTACGTCTCTTTTTATTACTATTTAAAGCTTTATTATAAAAGGATATATAATTAGTTACGTTTCCGCCGCGAATTAATAGCTTTAATAACGCATTTTTGGCCGACTTAATTTTAGTTAAAATTTAAAAATATATTTATCGTAATAACTTTTTATTAGCTTATAAAAAAATTTCTTATTTTACTCCCTTATTTATTTCGATATTCGAGAATATGTAAAACGGTAAAGTAAATACGATATATAATATTATTTACTGCTTTAAAAGTCGTTTTTCAGAAATATATAAAGTCTTATTTATAGTTTACAATTCTAACAGCTAAATAATTATATATTTAAAGTCTATTTTATATAAGCTTAAGAAATAAAACAGGGCCGTAATGAGGCTTAAAAGATAGCTATAGCTAGCCCTAAAGCTAGCGTCGAAAGCAGGGTTTTATATTAAGCTTATATTAGTAAATGTTATCTTTATTAAAAGCATACGCCGACTTTTATTAAAATATAATTAATCTCTTAGCTAAAATATCTAAAACACGCATTATAAATTATAGTCTAGTAGTAAATTAGGCTAACTCGATTATATCTCGGCCGTTATAAGTCTTATAATCGTTAAACACTTTACGGATTAAATTAAGCCTATTATTTATATATAAAAGGAGGTTTAAAATTTAATTCGGGAATTTAACCTACCTTTTAATTACAGTGATTTTATTGTAGACCTTTTTATATACGAATTACAATTACGACATAAAATGTTAGTTAGGCCTAATATAATAAAGGCAAGGGCTGCGTTTATAAGTTTAAGGCGTTAATATTATTTTATTAGTTTAGGCACTATATAGCCGGATATTTTAAACAATTAGCTTAGGCATATCTAAAATAAGGGTTATATTATTATCGAAAGTTACCTTAAAACTTTCGGTTTTACTTTCTTTCTTTTATACCTCGGTTTTATATATAGGGTTAAATAAACTACGTCCTTTCTTTCGGACACTCTATCGCTTACATTTATATAACTAAAGCTCCTAAAGGAGCAACCCTATCCTGCTTTATCTGCTTAATTAAAATAATACCCTTTTTTTAAATAATTAATAGCATATATAAATAAGATTTTACTACTATTAATTTTATAAAACCGATTTATATTATTATAATCTCGGTAAGTTTAGAAATAACTTATTAAACCTTAAGAAATAAAATGTTAAAACAACTTAGTTCGGCTTTAGATATAATATATAATAGAAATTGCGGCTTTAAACTTAATAACCCTTATTAAATCGGTAATATTATTTAGAACTTAAATTCGAGCTTAATATATTAATCTAACCTAGCTTATATTTATATTATAGGGGTATTAGTAAATTTACTTAACATACATTTTAATACGTAGCTATCCGGCTAAAACAGCCCAGAAATTTATTACTATAGCTATATTAATTAAACGTAATAATTTTAAAGTTTCCGGGATAAAGGGGGGGGTTTATTAAAAATAAATTATTAAGTAGTTCTTTTATTAATTTTTATATTTAATATAACGTTCGATTATATATTCTAAAATAAGCAAACTAATACGGGTTAATTAAATTGCCACTACATTATCACCGGTATATTTTAATATTCGAAAATATTTAATAAAGTTCTTACTACCGGGCGGTTATATTACCACCTTACAATTTTTACAAATTCCAAATACTTTTAGCAACTATATTATTATATAAAGTCTTTTTATATTCCTACCCCTTTTCGTCCAGTCCAAAAGTCGATTATAACTTTATTTTACCTAATCCTTAAAACCGGGATATAGCATTTTCGACCACCTATAATTAATATAGCTTTTATAAAAGCGCACGTTATTTTATTTATAACTAAATCTTCTAATTACTTTCTAAAAGTTTAAGTAAGCTTTAGATTATACTAAATAATTATAAGTAGTTAGCGTTTAGGTATATTTCTTATCTTACCTCGCCTTACTTCTGCTATATTAAAAAGGGGGGAATAAACATTATATTATTATTACAAACTATTAAGAGTTCTTATTATATAGTTAAGACGGCAATTATATTTTAAAAGCAATTCGTCATTAATATATAGACAAAGCTTTTAAGCCGAATAAAACAAAGAAAAATATACTCAAACTTTCCGAGAGTATATATAAAATTAACACTTAATTATAGCATAAATATACTTATACCTATAAAAGCCTTAAATATTATATAAAAAACATATCCCTAAATTAAACACCTGCTTTTATAACTTAATAATCTTTATTTAGTTATTTTTCGTAACTAATATATACTAAATACTTTCTAAATATATTACATTATATAATCGAAATAAAACAAAACTTTATTAGCCGCTATTTCAGTTGCTATCCTCGAAAAGGAAATAATTTACTTAAAACCGCCTCTAGTAGTTATTTAATATCGTATATAATTATTGCCCTATCTTATAAACCAGTTTTATTCCCTTCTTTTTATCTATTTTATCGCGTATAAATCGGAAATAAATCATAATAAAATTTCCCTTTCCTAATGTAATTTTAACTTTAACCGCTATAGCTTTCCCCCCTAATTATAGTTGTGCTAAAAAAGCTAGTTTTTCCAAAAATAAAAATAAGTTATATATTAAAACGTTTTAATAGTTAGCTCTATATAAAATAAATATAAGAATAATGCCTATAGTTTAATAATAAAGTACGTTAGTTTAATAGGAGCTATAATAGGTAAAAACTAAAATTCGATAAAAAAAATCGAAAGTATTATAACAGATATAAAAATAAAAAGCCTTCTTTCGTTTAAATAGTTATTAATTTTAGTTTATAAAAAATACCGTTACCTAAATCGCTAGTTATATATATATAAGAGTAGACTCTTAATAATATTACTTTTAAATAATACCTTACGGTAAGTTACGTTAACTCCTTATTTTAAGGTATTAATATAAAAAAAATAAGTAGTTATTAAACATTACAATAATTTAATTACTACCGTAAATAAAAAGTCCCAAATTACAGCTAATAAGAGATATATAATACCTCTTGTTTATAAGTGGCCCTTTATTATACAAATAGCTTTATAACCGAACTCCCGAAAGCATTACATTAATTAAATAAGCGCAAATCTTTAATCGGGAGACTATTAATTAACGGAATATAAAGCTTTAAAAGCTTAGGCATATACTCCCGCCTATTTAAAAATTATATATAAATAACGGATATTTTAATATTAAGTTATATTTAACTTTATATAGTTTAAATATAACTTATTTATAACTTATATAGCTTATATATAAATTATATATAGCTATATCCTTTTTTTTTATTATATTAATTATCGATAGCTTAATATAAATGCTAAAATATAATTCTTAAGTTATTATAAAGTTCTTAATTAGGGTAAACCTAATAGTTAAAAGCGAGATCTAGTAGCTAAAAGTTATATTAATAATAAAAAAATAAGCTTTAAGTAATTAGGTAATAGTTCTTTTTAGCTAATAAGGCATAAACCACAACTACAAACCTTATAATCTCGGCATTTTAACAGTCCCGCCTAACCTATTTCCAGGTTTATTTATTTCTCCTTTTTTTACGATTCCGGGTTTAAAATTATCTCTTATATTATCGAATCTTCTAATTATATCAGATCTATTAAAAAAATATAATTTAGCGTAATATTTAATAATAATTAAATATTAAAAATATATAAACTAAAAGCGGGTTTTAAAGGCAAAAAAACTAAGTTCGAAAAGCTATAAAAAGGCTCGTTAACTATATATCTATTAGGCACTCTTTAGTTAATATACCTTTATAAAATAAAAATAAAGATCCTAAAAATATATATATTAGTAACGGTTTTTTAATAGCGAGGAATTAGTATAATAAAGTTATAAAAAGTAAGGATTTCGTTACAAGCTTTAAGAAACCCCTTTAAAATTAAATATATAACGTATATATAGTATCCTTAATCAGACAGATATTTTAGCTAAAAGAAGTTAGCGAACATAAAAGCTAATATAGCTTCTAATCTTGCTAATATCCCATATTTATAGTATATTTTAAATATATTATATTAGTAACTCCTTTCGGAAATTATTATAATATAACTAATTATATTTTAACTATTTACTTATATTATATAAATATATTAAAAAATATAATAGTTATAACGCTAAATTATTTATTATCTTAAATACGGTACTAAAGTAGCTAATACTAATTTAAATAAAAAGCATATACTTAGCTAAATTAAAGCTAACACTACGGCTTCGATTAGCTTTAAAAATATAAATCAATATAACACTATAATTTAGAAAAGTATCTCTAATTTAGCTTTAACCCAATAACGGGAGATAAAATTATATATAAGATATAGTTTAAAATTAAAAAAACATAGTGCCGAAGCCGCCCTAGCCGACTGCTATATAAAACCTAGGCTATATTACAAAATATATTTCAGTAATTTATAAAATAAGAAAATCTTAGCCTATAAGTCTTAATTTATAATTATACTCGGCTCTATAAAAATACATTACCTATTCGGAACTAATAGCTATAGGTACATAAATATTAGTATATTTAATATAACGTAACCCCTTCTACTACTTTAACCATTAAAATATTCACTTATAAAAATCCAGCGTTTAGCTTAACCGAACTAACCCCTTATAAAAATAAAAGGTTACCCCTATAACTATATATTAAAACTTAAGATATAAAAACCCTAATATAAATATATTTAAACGGTTACTACTATCTATATAAAACTTATTAAAACTAGATTTATTTAGTACAATTATTATATAAAAATCAAAAAGGCATTTATACCTTTTAGCGTAACAAGTGCAGCTATATTATAGCATAACATCCGCATTTAAAATTACTAATAGCTAATTTAAAAGTTAGTCTAATATTAAATAAAGGTATAATTACGTTTTAAATAAAGCTATCTATTCCCGGTACTATATATAATTACTATAGCCCGAAATAAATATTACAAAAATATATATAACGGCCCGGCCTCGGTTTAAACTAAATATAATTAATTAAATATATTACTATAAAGATATAAATATTACATTTTATATTTCTATATAGTATATATTACGTACTCGTTTATACGCAGTAATAAAAACATAAAAGTTGTAATTTTTATAAAGGCAATTAGGGATCTAGCGATATAAATAATACGTAATATTAGTGGTTTTAAAAAATTAAATAACTAAAACGGCGAGAAATATATATAATATATAAAAAAAGCTAAATAAACCTTTAATAAGCAAAATAGTATTAATAGAAACGTATCCGGAGATTATCGAATTATATATATATATTAGTAATAAAAATAATTTATATATATATTTATTTATTACCGGGCTTAATTTATATATACTATTTTATAAATATATAATAAAAAGTAATAATAAAATTTAAATATATCCTTTTAATACAACCGAAATTTATATAGTATATTTTATTTTACTTAAATTAATATAATAAAACTAGGCTGCTTTTTTAAAAGCCGTAATTTAATAAAGCTTATTACACTTTTAAGGGGCTTAACTATTCCTGCCGTATATATTAGATTATAACCAGCCGCTTTATGCCTTTTTTTGTAACTACTATCGATACCTACGCTAAGGTTATTATCGATAGCGGTCGTTTTAGCCTAAAATCGCTTTTTTCTCCGGGGTTCGCGCGAAAAGTATAGGTAGCTAAATAAGCTACCGCTTTAGTTTATATCGAATAAATAAGTCTGCTAGTTTATTTCGTTTATAATAAAAATACTTAGAGTTTTAACGTACGTATTTAAAACAATTAAATAATATCTCGAATAATTTCTATTATTATATATACTTTATTCGGAAATGCTTTTTTAAAATCCTTGCGTAATTAAGAATATTACTGTAAATAAGGCAAGGCTTTTAACTCCTTAATAATAAGCCGCAAACTAAGCCTCCTATTTATATAGCGTAAAGCCGAGAAACTAAGCTGCTAAATAAGCAGGGTATATAATTCGACTATAAACTATCTCGGTATAATTATTCCAATATATTACTTTATTAATAATATACTTTCTATTACTAAAATAATAAAATTCCGGGCATTAAAAAAACTTATCGAAAATTCCCTTATTTAAATATAAAAAAATATTATATATCGTAAGCTTCCCGTAATTTAAAAATATATTATAACTAAATAAATATATAAACAGTTTCCAATTATCCCGAAATATTTATTTAAGATTATCGATAATTTAAGTAATAGATTTATTATTTTCGGGAAGCTTAAATAATATAATAACATCAGTAAATAATTGCCGGAAATACGCTAAATATATATTAATAAATATACTAGCTCCCTTTTCGCACTCGCTTTTTTTTAATTATATAAAATAACCGATAGCTTTTATAACTAATATACCTTTCGGATTAAAGATTTTAAAAAAATTAAAACCGTAATTAAATACTTTTGGAATTATTTATCCCGTTACTATCGAAATAAAGCTTTTTTCTACTATAATTATTAAAATTAAATCCTCTCGTATTCGGAATAATTACTTTAAATATAATAAAAATCGCGAAAAATTAAAACTAGCTTTAATATATTAATTTATCTATCGGATTAGATATCTTAAAACGTATACATATCTCGCATACCTTAACATTAGCGCGCGCGTCCACATCCGCTAATATATAGCGTATAGTTTCGGCCTTACGTATGCGCTTGGCGAAATACCGCTATATTTCCGCAAGCTCTTTTTCTACGCTTTTTAATTACCCGCGCGCTTTCTTAAATTATATCAATAGCTTAATTATTTAATTACGTATCGAAAATAATAGCCCTTATATAATAATATATTATTACGTTTTAAAATTTACGTCCTTTTATACTATATCCTACTTTTTTTATAATTTAGCCGTTTTATTTTCGAGCTATATAATTTTAAGCCGTAAAATAAAAAGCTCCAATTATAGAAACTTTAGCTTACGCTTAACTTTCTCGGCTTTTGCGGCAAATTTTACCTTTTCGGCTTCGGCGTAACAATAGTTACGCCCGGCCACGCGCTTCTCGTTTTCGAGCCGGACGCCTAGTTAAAAATACTCGGGTTCCTTTTATTTAATTAAATTTTTTAGCTAATATTATTATATATATATAATATTTAAAACATTTTTAACGGAATAAAAAAGTTATCGATCACTTTATAAACCGGGTTAAGTTTAGAAATCCTGGGTAATAAAATCCGACATTCGTTCTTACTTTATTTAAATATATATTAATATAACGTCCTAAATTTATATAAATCCTATTTTATTTATACCTATCGCTTATATTATAACCTATCTATTAAAATTAGCCAATTTTTACTATTTTTACTAATGCCGGCTTAAATTAAATATATATATACTCGCTATTATTTTAAAGCTAACTTTCTAATACTATTTTATATAACTAGCGTTATATTTTATTTCGATAATAAAGGAACTTTAAAAAAACATTTACGCTTATATTTATTAAAAGGTAGGAGAAATTATTATATCTTAAGCGATTATTTTAATATTTATCCTATTTATTTTAAATAGCGATATAAGGGGTAAAAACTTTATTAAGCTTCTTTTTTTTAATTAAAAAAGGTGTCGGCATTTTTAAAAGCTTATTAAATAACTATAGAACGTTTAGGCTATTTAAGTCGATAATTTCTTACACGTCTCGAAAGATAAAATAAAAACGTAATTATATATATTATTAAAGCCCGGTAAAACTATCTATTAGAAATATATTAGCCTTAAATTAAGCTATTTAAATTACTTATTTAAAATATAATAAAATTAAGATAATAATTAAAAAAATCGGAAATAATTCTTTAAAAAAAGTATTATAACTACCCATTTTTAAATATTCCCGCAACTAGCTACTACATAATTTATAGTCGCTAAAAAGGATAGTAGCTTAGCGACTAAATAGTCACTAAAGCCTTTAATAACTTAGCGTTTAAATCCCATTTACTAAAAAACTATTTAGATATAAAAAACTACGTTTCGCCGTCTCTTAAATAGTCTCTCTTTTACTAGCTAGTAATTAATTTAAGTATTTTACTTTTTACGCCTTTTGTTATCTTAAATTAAGACTTATAGTAACAGCTTTATTATAAGAAAGTAGCCTTTTACTTATATATCACTTATAAAAAAAATAACCTTAAAAATTTCATAAAAATATCTTATATTCCCTAATAATATACTATTCTCGCATTACTATTTCGGCTAAATATTTATATATTTATATTAATATAAAATATTAAAAAATATTAAAAATAAATATTAAACTTTATAAATAAAAAATATAAGGTAAATTTTAATTATAATATATAAAATTCTAACTAAAAATTAAATTTAAATTAAACGACTTAACTTATTTACGCTATTTCCGGGATCTTTAATATACCTTTCGTTTTTTTATTTTTTTTGTTTTTAGTTTGTGCTTTTTAATAAACTTAGGACTTATTTATCTCTTTAAAATCTATATATCCTCGCTTTCCGGCCGGTTACTCCAATTTATTTAATACTCCCTTTTTCCTTTCCGCTTACGTATTTTTAAAATTTTTATATCTAATCGAAATCCTTTATATTTAGTCTCGAAACTTTAAAGAAATTTTTTATCTAAAATATTTTCTCGGGGTACTTATTAATAACTGCCATTATTTAACCACTTAATAAGAAATAAATTCCTTCTCTATTTTTTAAGAATATAATTTATTATATAACTTATATCGCTACTAATATTAATACGTTTTATTTCGACAGTACTTAAACTCGCGGTCGAGCTAACTGGACTGGTTAAAATCGTAATTATACCTTCCATTATTTTTAACAGCTATTTATTACTTATTAAAGCGGGATTAATTAAATCTACCGAAATATTATAGTTTAATTAATAGGTTAACGGGGACATATTATTATAGGTATTTATTTAGCTTTTATTATTAGCACTTATTATAAAAAAGGCTAACAAAAAGTTTCTAAAGTCTTCCTTTTTATCGATAAGGTCTAATTTTAAAAGGCCTCTTATAGTTATAAAAATATCGGGCTCGATATTTTTAATCTATATATTTATTTTATAGTTAAGTTTACTTTTAAAAATTATATCTTAATTTATTTAAATTAGATCTTATAAATTATAAAATATAAATATATATATATACTAAAAAGCAAACTTATTAATTACTTTCGGCTTTAAATTTCTTACTCGTTAGTAAATAAGGCATAAAAATTAATTACGAAATATAATACCGTAAGCCTAATTAATATACCGTATAAAACTGCTTGCCGTAAAATATAAATACCTATAAAAAATATAAAATAATACCGATAATATATAATAAGCCTTAAAATATTTAAGACATTCCTATATATTTTATAAAAGTACGTAAGT
The DNA here is from genome assembly GCA_022497155.1 of Whalleya microplaca. Lineage (NCBI taxonomy): Eukaryota > Fungi > Ascomycota > Sordariomycetes > Xylariales > Xylariaceae > Whalleya > Whalleya microplaca. Next base: position 427,507 of record MU385724.1, read on the forward strand.
TTCGAAAAAGCCGACATATTTCTAATACATTACTAACTAATCCGAAAAGCTGGACTAGAAATAGCGATTTATATAATTAATAAATTTAGCAGCTATAATAAGTTTTAAACTATATATTATATAGCTTAATTTTAGTAATATTAGCGTAAAATTTCAATTTAATACGTATATTTTCCCGTAAGCCGTCTTTATATAATTATTCCATTAGTAAAAGCTATTAATAATAATTGCTTTATGCCCGAAAAATAGACATTTTAGATATAAAAATAGCTGGCTAAATGTCGTCTTTTTAGTATATTTCGCTTTATAATATTTAATTAGTATATTTCGAGAGTAATATAATATTTTACATAAAAAATAACAAGTTTATTTTGCCTAAAAGAAATAAGGTTTATTATATTCTGCCTTTATTTCGTTACTTTTATTTTCCAATTCGTTTATTTCGTTACTAACAATTAAAACGTTTATTAAATATTCTAAAAACGCACAAATATAATATCTCAAATAATTATTACAGTACTATCGCTCGATAAAGCTTTATATAAGCCTCGAAACAGATATAATAATAATAAATAAAAAAAAAAGCTACTACTATTATTTAGGCATAACTTTTTTATAATAATACCTTATATTTTAAAATAATCGGCGCGTTCGAAATACTCGGCTCTTTTCTTTTCTAACTTAAATTACAAAAATATTTTTAATAAATTATTTATTTTCGAACGAAATTAAACTTTCTTTTTACTATCGGAAAAATTTTAAATATTATAATAAAAATCGCTTACATTTTTTTGATATTTAAACTCGCAAGCTTTATTTAAATATATATCGATAGGAATATTACTATCCCTACTTATCGACATATCGCGTAACATTAAAAATAGCTGCTTATTATATACCGTATTATTTCTAAAAGCTAATAATATAAGATCGGCGCAGATATATTACGACTAATAACTTAACTTAAAAACACTAATATTATATAAAAAAATATAATTTTATAAAGTAAAAAATAAAACTCCTATTTAAATCAATTAACTAAAATAATCTTATATATCAAAATTTATTTTTAATTTAAAAAATTAAATTAAATACGGGTAATAATAAATCGTAAACTAAAAATATAAATATAAAAAATAAAAAAACATTTATTTCTAATATACCATTAAACTTAGCCCTTATACCGATACGGAAATTATAAAATCGAGAATAGTTATAAAAACCAGCAACTATAAAGGTACAGTACTAAAGCTTATTAAAAGATTTATACGTTAATAAAAAAATAAATTAATTATAAATTTCCGGCCTCCATTTTAAAAGAATAAAATTTACTAACTCGAGATTAAATCGATTAAAAAATTTATCGATTATTATAAAGCTTAAGTCAAAGGCGTTATCTTAAATTACACGCGCGAGAACCAAGCTAAAAAAGCAAAATAAGCCAGTTAATAATAATATAATAAAGAAATTAATCCTAAATATATCGTCAGTAAAACTTAAACCTTATTTTAAAAAAGAAAATTTTAAAAAAATTAAATATAATAAAATATACCAATTACTAGCATACAAATAACTCGTTTTAAATATCTTTTTAATTTTATTTCTTTTAATATAAATAGTAACGACAATTTTTATTTTAGCGGCATTTTCTAAATCGCGTAAAATAGTAACTTTAAATTAGGAATATTTTAAATTTATTAACGTACCGGATTTAAATCTCCCAATAATAGCTAAAAAAACAATAATATAAAATGATACTTTTATAACAGGTTTATAAAATATATTATTAAAATATAACCATAAGGTATTAAAGGCTATATTTATATTTATATTTATTATCTTTATTTTTTCATAAGCCGGAGTTATTTTTAAGCCGATTTTAAGTATTAACTTAATAAATAACCATTAAAATATAAAAAACAATTAATCGAACATTTGCGGAAAAATAAATGCAAATATAAATAAGCCACTTATTTTAATAATACAATATACTAAGTTTTTTTTACTGCCTTTATCTTTATTAATCTATTTTAATCTCTAAATTCCTGCCTAAAAAAGGTTATTTTTTCTTTAGTGGCATATAATATAGTATTTTTTTAAAATAATAAATTTTCGCCACACTTTTATTAAACTAAAGGCCGAATTAAACGTTCTCTTAAATTCGTACTCGCTAAAATTAAAAATTACGCGCCTTTATATAAAAATTTTGGCATATATATATAAAAATGCTCGGAAAAGCGCCTAAACTTTACCTATTTCCGGATATTTTATAAAAATTAGCCAAACGTTCCGACTATTAATTTCGAGATAATTATAAAACTTATATATTTAATAATTAAATATTTATATTTAAATATTAAAAATAAAAGAAATAGCTAGCTTATTCCGTCCAAATATTTTATAATCGGTTACGCTTTTTTAATATATCCTTTATAATAAAAGGCTTATTATTAATTAGCCGTAATAAATATTCCTTAAAATTTACTATAGCTGCTAGCTTTTTAGTCTTTTAAAAAAATAATAAGCTAAGATTAAGGGCTATTATTTTAGCGATTTTAATTATTACATTAAATATAAAGAGATACGGATATATATAGCTTACTTAATAAAATAGATTGGTAAATATTTTAGAGAAAAACTAGTATTTTATATCCCGAATTATTTAGCGCCGGAAATAAACCTATATTTAACCGACCTGCTAATTTATTAGTTCTCTCTTTAATAAAAGTAATTAGCGGTATAGCTATAATTATAGCTATTTATAAAAGGAATCGGGAGAGGCGTAAACAAAACAAAAGCCGGGGCTTTAAAGTAATAACTTATCCGGTTTTTAACAGCTCCGTTTAGGTTATTAATAAAAGAAAGAAAACGTTAGGAAATAGTTCTTAAAAACGGAGGACGGGCGTTTATAATCCGGCGCACTGCTATAATAAGTCAGCAGACACTCTTATGCCGAATGTTCGATATTGCAATCGAGATAACTTCCAATATGTCCATCTGCGCGTTCCATAACAATCCCAAGATAAGGACTTTCCCTATAAGAATATGTGCGTATGCACCTAACCACATGCCGATGTCGAGCAAGAAAGAGAAATTTTGCTTCGTTAAGTATTTGTCTTTTGACATTTTCCTCCATTTGTTGTCCATCATTATCAGATATTGCCTTAACAATCAAAGATTTCTCTTTAAAATAGTAGATAGGCCATTTGGATTTTGTGACTGGTGTTATGTTAGAGAAAGCGATGTTGCTAGAGTCTGCTTTGTATGGGACTTTTTTTTTGTTGCGGTACTCCTTATAATCTATGTCTCTGAACTCCTCGGTCAAGTTATTGGCCATAGTGATATTTCTAGGAGTCTTCGGATGTTGGTTGTGTTTAGGGGAGCTAAGAGAAGAAGTGATACTTAATATCCAGCTACAGTGAACTCTGGAACTAGTTGCACGTTGGAGGTACTGATGGCAAATTGAATTCTGCCTATGGTTGGGAGGATGTATAATCGTTGAAGGGTAGGGGGGTGAACGAGGCTATGAACAAAAGAGCTGATTTTTGGGCTAGTAATACGATTTTGTAAAACAAGTTATTACAATAGCATACCCCCTTATCTTGTAATCAACGTTCTTCCCGACATCTTCCGCTGTTAAACGCTGCATGTCAGATCTGGCGGTCTGTTGACTTTCAGAAGTACAAGATTAAGTCTACAATGTATTCCATTGTAGGGTATCCGTGGCCAATACCACACTGTGGAAGCATCATTCCCTTCACAGAAAACGTAATTCATGCCGTGAAGTCTCATATAGAGAACCGATTAATGGAAGTTGTGATCACTGTGTTGAGATTGGTTTTCATGAGAAGTGCATTTAGACCTCAGTTGGAACTTGAGGTTCCCATCGTCTGCCATAATATTATCTTGATATACATCGCTAACTAATGGCATCAGCATGCTAAACTTGTGAATTGGTACGTGTATTGTCTCCGGAGCAGCAGTTCTTTCATCATGTATTGTTAGGTTATCTTGGTCTGTTGAAGCGTCTAGCCTGCAGGCTGAGCACATCATCGGGAATAAACCGTGATCTATAGGGTATGAATGATAATTCAACAATTCATAGCTGTCAGTGTCTTCTGTACACCACTGAGAATTGATGTACTATAGATATTATCACCTTGTCTAATGAAAAGTGAAGGACAGATGAAGACAAGTATTGATGCGCTGCCACGAGATCAGCCTCTTGTGTTACCACACTTCCATTAATTCGTTTGAACACCAGATGTTGACTGGCTCGCCTATATAGACTGCTTGATTTTTAGGCTCATATACTACTCACACCTTCCAGGAAGAAAGGTGCTTGCTTGGTCCGATAGTTTGTATGTAGGTGGTTCGCTCTCTCTTGTATCTGACTCGGAGGTGTAAACCAATGAAATGTCATCAATGTAACTACAGCTCCCCGGTCAAAATCATGTCCAATGAAAAGAGAACGTCAACATGATTTACAAGTTTTTAAGTTGCATCCCGAACAGAAAAGCTCAGTTGATCCTATATGAGTCACCCACACATAAGACTTGATAAGGTAGGCTGCAGAATGAGCTGCCAATCTTCAACCTTTATTCTGCACATGTTATTCGATGATTTTCTTCTGCATGATAACGAGCTCTATAAGCTATATGTCTCACACCTTACTCACAGGTACCTAGCGAGCACCTCTAGAGGCTGTGAAGTAATTCGTCTTTTTGACCGATAGGCTATGCACAGTGAGAATTGGAGACCAGGTGATTCAAGACTGCCACGTTACGTTAATAATTCAATTTAATTTCGTACAAATACATTTGCAACACTCGTTTAGCTAATACCGTTTCGTACCGTTATCTCTTTTCTCAATGTCCATGTCAACAAGATGCTGGAATTTACTACCAAGTTTCTATAACTCATGTCTGGTAGTATATTATCGCTATATTTCAGAGCAATCCATCAATTACTCCGACCTCGACGCTTGGTGGCCAAAAGTATATTGGGTGATGGCAAGTTCAGTTGGGGAGAACAGTCTTCAGCACCTTGCAATCAACACCTGAACGTCACACAGTAATATAAGGGACTTACACCATGGATATATTTGGGGCGGTGGTCACGACAACTACCTTAGTTCTTCAATTTGTTGGAGCCTGTGGGGAATTCTCCTCCGACGCAAAATCTTTAAAGGCTCGTTTGGACTGGGATCTCCAGAGACTTCAACAAATCCGAGAGAGTTTTGTGCAGGTACGAGATAGCGATGCAATTCCCTATTTGACGCCCGAGAATGCGGCGCTTCTGCAACAGACGTCGGAATATCTCGACAGTCTTGTAAACAAGGTTCATAAGAGCTTGCGAAGACTTAAGCGAAAGGGTTGGTTGCATACCACTATTAATATGAGCACGTGGGTCGCAAGGCGATCTCAGATACAAGATATGGCGACCGAAATTCACCAATGGACAGAGCGATTGAATTTGCGTGTTCTATGCCTTCCCGAGGAAGTGAGAGCCAGCATGACTGCTCCCTCAAACGTAATCGATAAAGCCCATGTCCCATGGCTGCTAAGGAACTATCACAGATTGAGGGAGTTCATTGCTCTTTCGACAGATATGAAGTTATCGCGGGCCAGGGCAATGTTGCCGGATAGCTCAGTTGAAATTCTTTCCAAGGTCCTGGCAATGGGCGATGTCTCTTCACTGCCCTTTGAGTATGGCGCTCAACATGTTATTTTCTCCTGTCGGAAAGTTTCAGAAAACATTTCACCAGGGACAGCAGAATTTGAAACCCTCTTCTGGGAGATGGGCGAACTCGCCGCTGCACTAAATTGTCTGGACCCTACCACCAACATTCGGCTTCTCAAGGTAGAATTCTACTTATATCACCCTGACAGCAAGCAATTTCTATTTGCCCATATTCCGCCATATCGGATTGATGTCATGATGACTCTAGAGGAGCTCATTATGTACGACCAATTCCCCGAAACCGATGTGCCCCTTAATGAATGCCTCAAAGTAGCCTACAAGCTAGCCGAAGCCATCTTCTTCCTCCACACTGCAGGTTTCCTGCACAAGAACATCACATCTCATAGCGTTGTGATACTTCGACGATTTGGCCCGCAGGTTGGTGAGGAAGGCCCCCAGCAAATGGTTGACGAGGCATATTTGATGGGATTCGACCTGATTCGCGGGATTGAGGCTACAACTTACAACGAAGGTGCTAGCCATCAAAGAGACCAGAGGCAGAGAAATATATGGGATTTCGATATCTTTCAGCACCCACATAGGCTTCGAGGGGTAAACAGTCCGAGGTACATCAAGACGTATGATGTATACAGTCTAGGCGTTGTTCTTCTAGAGATTGGTTTCTGGCGGACACTTCCAATGATATCCGGGCAACTAGAGAAGAAGGATCCATCTCTGTGGGGTGAAGAATTGGCCCTAATCGTCCCGGACATGAGTCGCAGAGTGGGGGAAAGATACAAACGCATGGTTCAGTGGTGTCTCGGCTTGTCAGGAGATCAGATTGTGAAAGACAACGAATTTGTACAAGAGATACTAGATCCACTAGAGGAGATGATGACGGCTCTAAGTTGATGACGCGGCTTTCGCTGCGCCACGCCATGGTACATTTGAGTATGCAAGCAAGCAGAAATTTGAAGGATTCAGTTGTTCTTTGAAACATTGTCACTCTCATTATTTGAAAAGGGTAGGTGTAGTGCTTAGCACACGAGGATCTCTTTTGCCTTGGCTTCCTAGAAACATGTCGCCTTTAGCCACTTAGATTATGATCGCCAGCATCCCGCCAATGCTTTCGAAACATGATTTTGACTATTAGCTTATGATTATATTGTTGTCGGTAGATCTCACCTCACTGACAGAGGATGCGTCCAAGACTGAATATACTGATTACTAGGTAATTGATAAATACGCTCCTAAATGTTGTGCCGAAGCTATACAGGGATTCGGGTCAAATCCATTTACGGTTTCACTTCAAAATCTTGTTCGAGTAGCTCCTCAAACTTAGCCCACGAACCTTTCACCTTGTATGCTGAAGTCCAGTAGTTCCCCTTATGGTCTTTCCCAAAGACGAAGAAACCATCCGCAGGTTTGACAGGTCCATGATTCTCTTGGACGTAGGAAGGTTTACATGGTCCATCTCTGCTCTTTGGGTCCCTGCGAGCCGGTGCAAAGTCCAGCTCAAAAAGGCCAGCCTTGGACCAATTGGAGAAGCCGATTTGTGCCATTCCCCCGTCACCAAACACAATAACGGGCAGTCCAATTTGGGAAGTGCGTACCATGGCGTAGTAGGCCTCATGTTGCGCGCGCGTGCCCTGTTCATTGATGGCCCGACGGACCTGGCACGCAAGCCAGCTCAGTGGTTTAGAGGTAACATCGCGCGCGCTAACGAGGACATTGGCCCAGCCAAAAGCGTTGCCAACGTATGGTCTTTCGGCAGCGGAAGGGATTAAATCACCTTCAAAGGCCTTGCGGAGGGACATAGCGATGGATGCGGCAACCTAAGAAGACGGCGGTCAGAATCTGCAGCAGGGGGGGATGCTAGGTAGTTGTGCCAACGTCGTGGCGCTTACCAATCTATCAGGTTTCATCGCCATCTGCCGGACAGTGCATCGCAATATCCAGGCTGTTAGGACGTCGTTCTCAGTCAGAAACACCTTGGAGACATCCTCGCCCTTCGCGGTGGCCTCAGCGCGAAGCTCCTCCAGGGCCTTATCGAGCTGCGGCCTCCAATACGTCTCCGGAACACAGACCATGCGATTTTCTTTAGCTCGAACGAGCATATCGACACCGTAGCCAAGTCCCCACATGAGCATTCCACCTATTCCGACGCGTCTATCAGCTAAGAGGTGCGGTTCCGTTGCGGGCCTCGTACCCTGAGCGAGGGCGTCAAAGGGATCCGAGTCGGGGCTGCAGGGCGTCAGGATGTCGGCATCCTTCCCCCAAAGCATGGCGCTCCATCCCTCGACGACGTATTGCATGCCGAGTGCGTCAAAGGCGACATGTTGCCACTGTAGAACCGCAATGGTCTTGTCAGTGAAGGAGTTCACCCGCAAGCCCAAGACTGGAAGGTCGGAGTCGAGATAATCCTTGATACCGGCCGGACTGTACCCTGAATCCCACGCCAAAGTTGCCAGGGCGTCCGGGTCGCCGACGACAGCTGGCCGAGTCGATGGTTGTGGAATTTGAGACGCCGCCGAGTGCGAAGCAGCAGGAACGCCGTGTTCAACGTGAGCGAAGGTAATTGCGGGCCTCTCGGCCGTGAACTCGGTCGGGATATGCCACTCAATCTTGCCGGAGGCCTGTGTAGGGGCGCGGGAGTGTCAGCAATGTAACCCAAAAATCGCCGAAGTTGGCGACTGATGTTGGTATAGTGGTGTTTTACATTCTTCCGTAGCCGGCCCCCCAGTCTTTGCCATCCCTCTCGCTTCACCAGTCTCTCGAGAGACTGTCGGAGCTTTTCTGGGTCGAGCACCTCGTCGAACACGAGGGACACGGCCATGTTATTGCCCTGGACAAGCAGGCTGTTCTCGAAGAAATGAAGGGGCAACACCCGATCGGTCGGGACCGGGTCGGACCCAGGCTTGCCCATGATCGGCATCACTGACAGTGGTGTTCCTATTTGGATGGACGAGGGCTAATGCGAATAGGCAATCAACACAAATGCCGTGAACACACTGCCTAAGTCTTGTAAGAAGTGCTGAATACCGTAACTCGATGAAATGCGGAAGGAAGACATGCTATTTGCGTGACGGCAGTCTTTAAACCCCGGTAAAGTAGATATTCAGCCCGTGACGCCTTTGGATAGCTACTGCCGGGGCTTGTATTTGATGAACTACTCAGCGGGGCTTGCTTTTTCGCACCGGCGCGTGTCAACTTTCCACATATAGCACATGGGGCGGATATTATTGGTCTATCCTAGTCAACAGGGGACAGGCTCTTTCGAATACCTGGTAGAAGGCAGACAGAATACTAACCGACAATCTAGATGCTAGGCGACTACTACGTAGTGGCGCTTCTGCCGTTACGCTAGGGAGCCTCATGTACCTCTCTTGAATTTCCGTAAGTAATTTCCGTAGGTGGGTAATGGCGGGCTACTTAGTATACTATGTAGCACGTGTATCGCGACCGCTTATTAAGTCCCATCTATATCAATACTTATAGCTGCGACCCGACTCTGCGGAACCATCGATTGGCAGGTCAGATCATTCATACATAGTTGGGTCTGATAAATGTGTATCGTCTGTGCCATGTAAGCAAGGATCAATTAGGGGTTTTGAAATTAAAACCTGTCCTAATTTTTCTCCATTGAGCTATCATATGTAAGCGAGCAGTGAGCGGAGTACCGGCCCGAGCCCGGTAACGGTTGGATCTAACAGGGTAGAAAGTGCCAACCTAGTCAGTATATCAGTCAGGTAACAATTTCCTAACACCCAGGTGAACATTATATATGTCTACTAACGAAACGTACATATAGAAAAATGGCTTTAAAGCCTTGCTAGTAAAGGCCGGTTTAACGCCTGGCAATCTGTCTAACAAATGCCATCCCAGCAACCTGTAGACGTAGGATACTGTGTACAATATTCAAGAGCATTAATTGTATCTGGAAAAGGTACCAATCGAATGATGAACTTATGATTGTCACCTATACCAGTACTTATCCTAGACACATTAATTATCCCTACATAGGTACTGCGATCGCGGCCAAACTTTTTTTACCCATATTCAGTACTCTCGGTCTCGACTATACCGAATCTGGATGAGCCACAGAGTACGAGCATGGGTGAAAACACATACTAATATCTTTAAGGGGTAGTAGTGAATCCTTTGAACGACCGGGGGAGCACTTCTTCGCTTCACATCATGCTACAAAGACAGGCTCAGGAGTTCATGAATCGGGTTCTTAAAAGACGGGGCTCATCTCTATATAGACGTATGCCCGTCTAACTCGTACTGCATTACTTTCGAGCTAACAGCTTCGGTTTCTTTCTTCTAGTCGTTCTACGGAAGCCGAACTGGCCATGGTGAATCTCGACATGACACCGGCACTCACGCCGCGTGACAGCACCACATCACAGCCCGTGAACTCTTACAACTCGCTCCAATGGGGGATCGTTATCACCTTTACCATCACCTATTTCTTCGCCACGGCGGGTCTTGGCCTTCGTTTCTTCCAGGCCATCAAGCTAGTTAAGAAGTTGGAGCTGGATCTAAGTAAGCCCATCATGCTATGACGAGACAGTTCCCGGCCCAGAAATTTCACATCTTGACACTTACATCATACTTATTTGGCTTTAGTCATTGTTACGACCTCTTATGGCGTTGCTCTGGTCTATTTTGTGACAATGGTCAACCGTAAGTATTCCTTAGCACTCTAGGGTATTGGTTGTCGTGTTGACTCAACTGGCAGTGATGAACTACGGCTGGGGACAACACCTTTGGGATGTGCCCTTAGAGGATCTGATTCAGTTCAACCAAGTAAGCGAATCGCCCCTTAACTGGTGTACCAGCATGCTTTAGTACCAGCGCCGGCCTCTGCTAACACAAAGTTAGGGCTTGCTTCCTAATACACTGACTTATCTAATATGTCCGTCTGTCACGAAGATGGCTGCGTTGTCCGTACTGTATCGGATCAACCCCTCAAAGACCTACCGTCACATAGTTGTTGGTATTGCCGTGTCCATCTTTATTTATACCCTAGTCTTATGCATCATCACCGGCGGACCTTGCAACCCTCTCATCGCCGGGACCACAGTGTGCCTGGAGAATGTTGCGCTGTCCCAGGCCGTACTAAATATCGTATCTGATTTTGCCGTGATAACCGTGCCCATCCATACTATCTATCATCTTCATCTTTCGCTCAAACAGAAGATATCAATCGGGTTCTTGATGTCTATAGGATCGGCGTACGTTTTCCATTACCCCCACCTCTGCTCTTGCTGCTCTTACGTGGCTCATGAAAATTCGCTAACTCGTATCGCAGTGTTGTCGTCTGCTCCATAGCGCGCCTGCCGTATGTCGTCGTCCTCGGTCACACCACGGATGTGACTTACACCGAAGCTATTCTCGGCGTCTGGTCCATCATCGAGGTCAACCTAGGCATCATCTGCGCCTGCGCCATGCGCTTGAAGCCGTTAGCCGTCAAGTACTTCCCGCAGCTAGGCCTGTTCTCTTCAAACTCGCGTAGCACCGCCAAATCATCGAGCACGCCGTGGGGAGTCAAATCGAACGAAGGGATCAGCAAGAGCCAGCACTCATACCAGCTCCACAGCTATCAGAAGAGCAGCGCTGATCCCGTACTCGACAGCAAGGAAATTCACGTCTACCGCTCGTACGACGTTGATGTGAAGGGTAAGAGCGGGCAGGATGACGGCAGCACTCACAAGATACTGGATTGAGCCTTATGTAGTAGGCCACCACAGGCGAACGTATCAAAACAGCAAGGGTGGTAAAAGCGATGTATCTTGGTTTCGTATATTGGTGTTTTACTTGAGATTGTGCTGAGGGTCAGAAAAGTTCGTCGAATTTATAATACGGACTTATACATGGCCGCCCTCTGTACCTGTACTAGCGTTGGCTAATTCGCCTCCTCACGCCCAAAGGGCGTTGTGCTTTAATTAGGAAAAGTCCCTAGTAATTGGTCACACTAGTAGATATATGACTTTGTTAATAATCTGTTAATAACTTTATGTAGCTTTAGGTAGTTAAATATTTCCTGTAACTTTAATACGTTTCGGCTTGCTAATTTTTTAAGCAAAATATAAATCGACAGCTATAAGGGATTTATACCTGCTGAGACTACTATAAGTATAGTGGTTCTATTTATTAAGTCCCCTATAAATATAGAAGGTATTACTTTTTGGAGTATCTTTTTTTGTAATAGTTAAATCTCAAATTATTGTTATACTGGGACTATTTACAGTTTGGAAGCTACCTCAATATATGTGCAATTTACACTCAAATCTAAGTAGCTTGAAAACCCCAGTTGTTTTCCCAATTACTAGGGATTTTTACTAATTAAAGCGCAACGCCCTTTGGGCGTGAGGAGGCGAATTAGCCAACGCTAGTACGAAGGGTCTCTACCCCATTTTAACTGCACCTTGCACCAATCAAGCCATTTATGCTTCTCGTTACCTTATTCCATATTAACATTCAACTCCTAAATCGATATCACTAAATATCCAAGATCTCGACTGCGCGAGCAAAGCCGTCGCCGCTGGGATGATGATTTTAGCTGAAGAACTTTCTACTGTCACCTAAGACGCTACACCAACAAATTATACAGCTACTATTAATCAAGCGCCTATGCCTAGTACTTTGTGGGAGCTGTTGTGTCAGATTAGTCTGGGCTTTGAAGATGTTAAGCTAAGAATGCTTTTAGTTTTGTTTAGAATTTAAGTGTGCGTATGTTATTCACGCAAAAGTCCGGAATATAGCATGACAGGTGACTTATTCGGTCCCTCGAAGGGCTCTAATCAAGTCTTTATGGCAGAGGGAGCCCTTTTAACAGATCTAATCCAGTGGCATCTGATGAAATGGACGCAGGTTATGAGTGTCATAGTAATTACAATTAGGGAAGTGTCATCGCTAGAGTCCTTGGGGGTTCTGCCTCTAATATATACAGCCACAGGGTGATGGGCGTATACCAGCCACGTAGATTATCAGCCACCCCTATTCCAACAATATCGAAGATACAGGACGGGAGTGCCTGTTGACGTGCGCCAGCTCAATTAGCTTTTTTTTCTTTCTTTCTTTTTTTTCTTTCTTTCTTTTTTTTTTTTTTTTTTTTTTTTTTTTTTTTTTTTTTTTCCCTCTTCTTTCTCACATCGAATCATCAGCCTAGTATTGATACATTGTATTAGTTCAAACTACATATACTATCGTAATTACAAATAACAGAAGATACTATAAATCGTTATCACACTTATTACATGTGTAATTGCCATTGAAGTGCTACCATGATCGCTAAGTAAGTTGATCTCCGAACTGTGGCTTCGGAAGTTCCTATTTTAATTAGTGTACCCCGGCATAATCTTTCTCCAGGCATCGCATGTTGTAGGATTGAAACAATTATCCCTATCGTGACAATGGTTTTTGTCTGTCATGCCAGTGGCGACTAAAGCAGCATTTGATGCTGTTTTACGGTGGCTCCCCCTTAGCCTTGTTCTCTAGTTGCTTAATCATCATCCAAACTGATTCCCTGGCTAGAGCTACCCTCCGTGTCAGGGCCGGACACTGCTGTGGAAGTGGTTTAGCGCCAGCTTTCGTAGAATTGGAAATTACTACAACCTCACCTCAATATGCACTTAAGATTAACTCAGTGTAGACATAGTAGGCATTTTCGCAGATGAATCATTTTGAAGATTGTTATCAGAGTAATAGAAGACCCTAAGATCTTCCATTGGCATCAGCAATCACCACATCACAGTATCTAAACAATAATCTTCACAATACTTAGACCTCGGACAAGCGGAAACTTGGAAGTTAAATCGGCTTGATTAAAAACTCGCCTTGTCACGGTAATTTCCGTCCTCGTTCAGCGTTTACCTTCTTTTCCTCGACTACCTTTCACGTGTGGTCAACAAACCAGGGATGACGTCCTATGTACGCTTTGAACCATCAAATATACCGGAGAAAAAGACGGAAGAGATATTGTCAAACTTGCTGAATCGGTCATGCAATCGCCGACCCGATAGCTAACACACCAACAACAGTTTGCAACCGCAGATATCACTGCAGACGAGTAGTTCCAACGAACATCACCCATTCCAAGCAGACGGCACTGAATTCCTGGGTTTGAGCCAAACTCCTTCGACGTGCCGAGATCATTGCCAGCAGAGGCCGGGGTCAACCTCGCCATCACAATTTAGATTGTAGTGGGATTTACCTACCCAACAACTTATTAGTAGAATTATCATTGCTGTCGATACTCTACCAAATTAATCAAGTTTCTTAGGACATATACGAGGAATTTACTATTGACTTCTAACCGTGCAAGGTTTACATTTCTCCTCATCATGATCCCCAAGACTTTGAGCGATATAGGTAACTCAAAAAATGGTTTAGAAATGATTCAAATAATAAATAAGCATGTCCATTTTCACTCAATTGCTCCAGGGTGTCACTACCTACGTAGGAAACAGGAAATGCACAGTAGGAGACCTTTTACACACCGCCACGAGCTCACTTCGGGGCTCACAGATCTTGAAATAGAGAAAAAGTTTGATTGCTCCAGTGTTCATCGCGTATTGGCCAAAGTTGTCATTTTATATTAGGTCCAGAATTGAGAACTTGTATGCACCAGCTATTCTCGGGATCAGCGGCTGTGATGTCGCTTCCATCCGGGATCTCCATCGGCTGGCCTTCACCAATCACGAGTGTATATTGGCCGAGACCCAGGTCGTTATATACGGATCATGTGGATGCATGATTTTGCCATTTGGATCGGAGAGAAGGTGCACGCAGAGTGACACGAGAACTCGGGACTGTAACGGATTATACGTACGGGGAGGTATTCCGTATAATGTGGGACTTCCGCTGGTTATATCCGTTGAGACGCTGCTGCTTCTCACCGATGTTAAGCTGATAGAGGCTTACTTGCTATGGCTAATTCGCCTCGACACGCCCCTAGGGCGTTGCGCTTTAATTAGTAAAGAGCCCATGTAATATAAAAATTTCCGATGTACATCCGCTACCACCTTAAATATTAATAGATAAATGTAGATTCGTTAAGCGTATATGTTCTTGTTTTAAATATGTGACAGTGCGTAGCAAGAGTACTTCAACTTATCTAATAAATTATACTGAAAGCCAAGTCACTTTTATACTCCACTGATATACATCGGAATTTTTGTATTACTAGGGTCTTTTACTAGTTAAAGCGCAACGCCCTAGGGGCGTGTCGAGGCGAATTAGCCATAGCAAGTAGACGTTCTTCTCATAATCAATACTTACATTAATATATCCGCACCCGAATATGGTTTGGAATGGGCGTTTTCACGCCTTCTGATATCACTGAATGAAGATAAAAGCCATATTCACCATCCTTCTTAGAATCATAACCGTCAGGCGGGGTTCCCGGGTCCGTTCCCAGGTGATATGGAAGGTAACTTTTCTGTTGAAGCAATGGGTCGGATCTCGGCTTCGGTATTGTCATATTATTCCAAACTGCCACCAGACTGCTTAGTGTCCATGGTCTCATCACGTATTCCCAGCAGCTGCGTAGAGCACCGCTAAGTGCCTGCACAGTTAAGTAGCCCCGCATCTTTTGCAAAGTTCTAAATGGGTTCTTTGAGGGACTGAACAGTTTGTCCCATAATTCAGCCTTGCTCGGGACAGACTGCCGAGCTAAGTCTTTCAAGGAGATAATATAAGTGCCATCGTCTTCACGTCTGCCTGTATGGCCGAGTATGAAGAACACGTTAACGTCAACTTCTCCTGTGTTGAGAACCTCTACTAGTATGTCGTCGTAAGACAGACGGTCAGGACGGTATATTTTGGATTCTGCGAAAAAAATACATAATATCGTCCAAACCGACATCTTAATATCCTTTGCCGGCACTTGGAGTTGAACTATTTCGTTTATCGACGCTCCCATTTTTAAGAGGGAGGTGAATATTGTGGCGTTATCGTTCCTTGAAAATATTGCTGAGAGCAGAAGAGATACCTCCCCGTTGCTGCGGAGTAATTCCGGCTTGTGCTGTAATTTCCGCCGCATGTACTTCGAGTCGCCAAACAGGAACACAACCCAGTTTGTATGGAAGTATTGGGTCTTTATTGATGATGTGTACTTAGAGGAATCCTCATGGGGCAAAGCTACAACCATCCCCGTGATTGGGATGGGGCCGTTTCTTTGGTGGTGTTTGGCCACCTTTTCAAATGCATCTAACCAGGCATATTTATCCTCGTCATTATCTTCCCACCCTCGTTTCAAGCTGAACAGCTTGTATAGCATAAGCAAACGGGCTTGAGCTAGATGTCCCGCTTCAAGAAACCACGCTTTCGCAAGCAAAATCCTGATTTCGAGTTTCGTCTGGTTGATATGAGAAAGCCCTTTAGAAAAGGCGCGCATTTGTTTACTCCGGTTTACAAAATCGTAGACGGTGCGATGGAAAAAGCCGATTCTCTGGTAACTTTTTTCGTCACCTCCAGTGATTTCCAAGAGGCCCTTGGTTTGACCGACGATAAATTGTGCTTCCTGGGCACGGCTCTCCATTTCGGTGTCAGAATAGGTTCCAATCGGATGCTTAACTGGAAAGTTGGAACCTGGCATGACCAATTCGTCGGCCCAGGTAACTGAGATAGAAGGGCAGTTGCCGTACTTTCCTACAAGCCAGAGCACCCTCAACACTTTCTCCTGGTAGATGGAGTCGATAGAGTTGAGCATGCTCTCGTACAAAGTATTGAGATCTTTAGGAATGCCATCTAATAGTCCATTTAGCTTCTTGGGTTCTTGAATATACGAAATCGCGTTGAGAAGCACGCGGATAGCTAGGCGAGCCCAGAGGAAGACGCCCGCCGAATCTTTGACGACTTGATCCACCAAAGACATATAGCTGTCCTTCACACGGTCAAATGATTTATGTTCCTCGAACATTTTCTGCCCAAACCTCATGATATCGAGCTTGGTAAGCTCATGGAGCTTTATTTGTGGCCTTTCTGAAAATGCTGACATGAATTCATTGTATGGGCGAGAACTCACGAGAATTTTGATATCATGGTTCTCGGCCCGGGTTTTGAGAATCTCTGCGAGACGCTCATGGCTGAGATCAGCGGTACTCTTGAACTCATCCAAGCCATCAATAAAGAAACAGAAGCGGCATCCACGATCCTTTGAACTCATGACGAGCTTATCGAGTGCCTCCCCCAGAGCAGGAAGTCGGAAGAAGGGCTCATCAACATATGGCTCATAAGGAGTTGTAGAAAACGTACGATATGCGTCGGGAAATACTTCGCTGATCAAATCCGTGCATTTCTCCAGGGCTGTGAAGAGGATTGACCGGCAAAGACCATGTAAAGAGTCTTGCATGTTGTCTCCAGAGCCCCAGGCGAAAAAATGAGCGAAGACGAGTCGCTTATTCCCGGACCATTTGTTCAGTTCCTCTTGGGTCCGAGGGTTGCGAAGGAGCAATTTCATCAGCGTTGACTTTCCAGAACCAGCTTTTCCTGATATATGAAAAATATTATTCCCAGTAGAAAGCCATTCCAGAAAAGTTGACCTTGCCTCCAATCGCAATGATCGCATTCGATTAATCTCAGACAATAAAAATTGACTGTAGCGCTTTTTGGCTGTATCTTCCGCCTTTGGATTTAAACCGAATACATCATTATATTCATCGCTTACGAGCCATTTGAATGTGCTATACTCGGCGTCAAGTACAGAATCCTCGCGGTTATACATCGACGAGAAGTAGAGCTGCCGTAGAACCCTTACGGCTGGCGACTGCACCTGTGAGGATCCGAGCAAAGTACTTAGAGCTGCTTGAATCTCCTGTGACTTTTCCAGCTGCAGTTGCAGCTCGTCTGAGGTCCGTCTGTGATCCCTCTGTTCTTGTGTTTGACTAGATATAACATTCTGGATTTGACCTTGGAGGTTCGTCAAGCGGCTAATTAGGTTAAATTGATTGTCTTCTGTTTGTCGCACTAATTTGTTGATTTCGACACGGTCTGATGTTTGTTGTTCCCTAGAATTAGGCATTGTTAATAAAACTGAACAATGTAGACTATGCTTGGTGGTTGCATACTTCAGCAGCATAAGTAATCGAGTCAAAATCTCCGATCTATATTCGGCGAGCATCGACACCTTCTCGGCAACCTCTGGCTTCTTGCGCCTCGAGCGCAATGTAACAACAATAGTCTCCCATTTCGAGCCTTTGTCGTTCTTCAGACGCTGAAGGAGGCTCCTCAGGTCACCCGACAACGACTGGCACCTTAACGCTAACTCTTTAAGTGCAGTCTCGTGCTCGGAAGTTCCCTGAAGTTCGTGCTTTAGCCCTTCGGTGAGCTTGGCTAGGTCATCGACTACGGCGTTTACGTTGTCATTTTCGGTCGTGCGACCAGCCTTGGCGATCTGGTAGGTGGCGGTAACGAGTTTGTACGAGAAATCAATGAAGGTTATGATGCTGGAGGCGAGTCCGATGGCGCTGATCGGATCCATTGTCAGTAGTACCTCCGTGACGCTAATTGCAGCGATACTCGTTGTGGAGTTCTTGTCTTGTTGGGTAAAAAGTTCAGAACGTGAAGGAAAAGGAGGTGGTCTGATTCACACTTCAGGGCTGCGCGGGGAAACCTATATGCTTCCTTATATGCCCGAAGACACCGTGTCTCCCAATTTGCCCGATTTCATACATGGGGGCATCATTGGGTATGGATGCATTGGTGTGTTACACAGTTATATGTCTGTATGAATGTCATGGATGAAATAACGTTAACGGGTCTCAAAAGAATAGGAAGTTAAGAGGAGTAATATAAAACAGGCTAATCCTTCCGAATTGGGAAGTTTTGACACTGCAGCCTCTAGGGTATAATTGGTTAGAAAGAGATGCTAGGTCATGATTGGCTACGGAGATGTCCTAGATAGTAGATGTGCCCAATGATAGGACAGGACTCTTTAGAAGCAAAGCCAAGAGCATTAAACCTTCAAATTCTAGGCTCTTCTCGCTCCATGGCTGATAGAAGGCATAAAAGACCAGTATTGTATTCGCCTCCTGGGGAGACCAAGTGGAGGCAGTCATGGCAGCTTGAAACCTCCAGGTTCTAGTTGTTGAAACACCGCGCCTGGATCATATTTCTTCTGCACCTCCTTCAGCTTTCTCACATTCTCATCTCCGTAGTGCTCAATCACGCGCTGGTCGATGCTTGCCTCGTTCATGAAAAGGTAGCGCAGATAGCTGCCCTGGGCTTTTGCGGCTGTCTCAACCTCGTCAGTTAAACTGCGTATAGCGTTGTGTGCACTTTCGTCGTCTTCTGGAAACCACCAGCCCACGTCTGTATGGAACCAGCTTTGTGCTACTGGTTCTAACCCCAAGGCATTTCCGCCGTGGAGTTTACCAGCCTCCACAGCACTAGCAGAGACGCCCTGCAAAGAGAAAACCCCAGTCCCGGCAGTTAACTCTCTGAGCTTATTAACTGTGGGTGATGTGGAAAAGATTTCTCCTATGGACTTATACAACGACTGACTCGGCTGGAGGCTTGTGGTAGTCCATTCGATTCTTCGATCATCGTTAGTCATAGTGTGAATACATCTTCAAAATTGGCATACCGTGGTATTGATGGGACAGGGTATTCGCTTATCAAGTTGTAGATTGTCCTCAGACTTGTTGTGTCAAGAAGAGTATTCCAATTCTTTTCAAGACGATAAAAGGGGGCAAATGCAGCAGGTGACTTCTCAGGCTTAAGATACGCGAGAGCAAGGACAATGCCGAATGTCGTGTTTGTCACAGAAGCCTTCATGTCAAATTGGGCATAGGGGTCCTTTTCAGGGTTTGTTTGGAATTCTGCTAATGCATCTAGCATGTCAGACAAAGCCTCAAAGGGGTATATTTTTGTTCCGCCCCAGATATGGAATATGGGGTAGGCTCGGAGTGTAAATGATGTTACGATCCCTAACAAAAGAGTTAGTCTCATCCAGTTAAAAATCCATGGCGATCGACTGTGTACCAAAGTTATTACTGCCGCCCTTCAAGGCCCAGTATAGGTCTGGATTTGACTCTGCGTTGGCATTGATAAGTGAACCGTCAGCAACGACAACCTACGAGTTATTAATAACCCTATAGGTAACCCCTGACCTGGAAGACTTGCCTCGAAGTTGACAACATTGTCACAAACTAGACCATAGAGATCTGAAAGATAAGAATGTCCGCCTTCAAAGGTTAACACTTATGGGCCAGAAGTGGCGCGACTGAAACCTACAGCCTAGCATTAGACCGCCGACGCCAACAGAGGGGACACGTCCTCCCGCAATGGTGACCTCGTACTGGTCGAGTTCAGCGTAAACGTCGCCCCATCTTTGTCCCGCACCGATGACAACTACGCTGCTCTCGGCATCGTATCGGGTGCCACCAAACTTTGGCAAGTCGATCAATATACCTGCATCTATGGCTGCAGCATCGGGAATAGGAGAATGCCCCCCGGACCGTATAGCAAAACTTGCGTTGGCATTAACAATGATAGGAATAGCAACCTGTAATTCCGCGACGGTGTTAGGCTGAAAGATACAGGTTGGCGACTGCCAAGCCGTTTGCGACCTAGGTAAGTGTGTGAGAGTGCGGTTTTGTAGTAGTAGCACATTCAATTTACCAGTTCTCAGTAACTAGATCGTTGTACTGAATATCAGCCGGGTGGACGGTTTTATTATAGAACGTGCTTGCGAGCCCCTGGCATGCTATTGTATCGGGCCGCGTTGATGAGTTCAGGGACAAGAAACTAAAAAGTCCTAGGATTTGATCAAACTGTGGCATGACGTCTGCTAAGTCAGGGTCGAGTTGGCTGCAACTCGTCTTGTTTAGGTGGGCTTTAAAGTTGGGAGCGTCGGCTATTCAACTGTACACATCTCTTGGAAGGGAGTGAAGCAATAGTAAGATTAATAGGGTATCCCTAGTCAGCGGGATTCAAATGTCGCATCTGACCACCACCCTGTAAATCAGTGGATGTGATGGGAGTGTGCCGCTAACCTATAATGCTATATTGATGCGGCGCAGCGAAATGAGCGGTCAGCTATTTACGCAATGCGGCCGCTCTTATTCCATATGTGGCTGGTGAAGTGTCAGGGTACCCGAAAAGCAATAGTGCTTCGTACCTTTAACCACCTACGACTCTGTCTGTCCAGTACTCATCTCTTTGAGAATATCTTCAACCCCTGCAAACGAAAATTCCCCAAGCGTTTCCTGCCATAGAAGATGCCGTAGGTGCTCGCCCTCGGGTGACAATCGGGGCCATCCTACAGTTTCATGCATATGTCAGATGTGCGTTAACCATGGAATCCTTCACGGTGTCACTTACGGCTTCAGTTTCTGAAGTCCCAGATATTGCCCATGTGTTTCCTCGCCATGCTTCACAGCCGCATCCACTATCATACGAGCGCCAACGGCAGCAGTGTAACCGATTCGTCGCCTGAATGCCTCTACAACTTTTCCCGAGATTGTGCGAGCTGTTTCGCGACTCAGTTCCGAGTCGTGGACCATCATTGGCGTTGCCGCATTGATCACAGCGACAGACGAAGGTACACGTTTTGCTAGTTCAACCATGAACAGTTGTCCCAACAGCTTCGATACAAACATGCGGTTTGCCATATCGATGTTGCCAGGTTTATCAAAAGATGGTAGCAACGGATTTGCGTTAATCTCGTCCAACTTGGCCCAGGCAGCTGTATCGGACGACGTAATAGTAATACGGCCTGGCTGTAGTGGTGTTCCTGACCTCTTCATTTTGATTACCGGAAGAAGCAGGATAGCCAAAAGAGCCGTTGATAGATAGTTGGTTTATATAGTCTCCTCGTGGCCCGTATTCGGATTGATCCTCGTATCTGTCGTCAAGATACCAGCATTGAGAATCACAATGTCTAGGCGTTCGAGGCCCTTGGTTCGTTCTACAAAGAAGCAAACAGAGTCATACGAGGCATAATCTAGCTCCCAGACCTCGATGGTGTCTTTGTTGAGGTTTCTATCTCTGCATAACTCAGTCGCTGCAACCTGGCCTTTGGAGAGATTTCGGACAGCAAGAACAAGTTTGGTTAGTCCCAAGTCCAGAAGTTGACGGCTACACTCGAGACCAACTCCGACATTAGACCCAGTCACTATGGCTGTTTTCCCGCTAAGGTCGACACCGCAAACCTCAGCTGGCGTTTGAGTAAGTTGACGATAGAAGTAATTTAGGATGCTTCCCTCCTTCTCCGGAGAAACATCGAAAGCGGCTGCCATGCTCGGGTACTGCCAGAAAGAATAGGATGAGGCTACAAGATAGAGTAGAGCATTCTTCAAGATCTATAATATATATGTGCAAAAATAAATCCACAAACCCGCAACAAAGTGGTCAACAGAGTAGAACAAGCATACGTAGCTTAGTAGGCTAAGTAGCTGTACCAATGGCCGAATATCGCCTTTAGCACCTTTATGCGGCACTAGTAAAGATAAATGATATGAGTTGATAACGTGTCCCCTGGTAGCCCAGCAGGTATACCGTCTCGTGTCATTAAGCATCAATGGTACATGTGGAGTTCACAATTCAGGGGCTTTGATGACGTCCAGTAATCACATCCGAATTGGCTATTTTTCACTGTTAATGACCATTTTCGCTCTGATCTACATAATAATGAAGACTCCATCACACGGCACATTTCTCCTTGGAAATCAATATACTATTCTTAACCCTTACATAGCCTCCCCCCGGTCTTCATTTGAACCTCCCTTACCTCGAACTACCCCTTATTGAAGCTATTAATTTTTACTTACAAAAAAAGCAATTTTAGCTTGTCACATTTTTCGGCTGCTTCGAATCGTAAGTACTTGGCCGCATACCGCAGTCGCAGTTTACCTGCTCGCCGCCGCGGCCGAGAAAGTTTATAATAACAGCTCAAAAATCAAAGTGAAAATAGCCAACCCGATTAAATCACGCCAATTATATCACGAAGCAAACAAGAAATGCACTTACTTAACTTGGTTCAAGCACATATATTTGTGAAAAGGCTGGTGGGTTAAGAGATCATGTCGCTAGAACTACTCATACTGATTTTGCCATTTAGACTAGCTATATAAAAATAGTCCGATCTTGACACGCAGTTACTCACAGTCAAGTTCTCCAAAGCACAAACCCTGACGATATTCTCAATCTTGCCTTCATGACAGTTTGGTATTTCTTTGGATGAAACCAGGTAAATATTACCACTTTATATTAGATAGTACTTGATAAGAACCGCTAAACCGCAACATTTACAGTTCGTCTAACAACTAGTTAGATGTCAGATGTACAATGTCTAACTATACTATGTTATTTTACTTACAGACACACAATATGTACCTACCGGCCTTACTTAGAATAATCGCTTTATATAGCATTTGAGTGCTATACTAGCAGTATTGGACACTTTCAGCGCCATTGTTGTTGCAGGCTAGAACTTAAAGCGTAGATGTGGTTGGCCCCATACTTGGCTGATCAGTTCAGGTTTGTAACTCGACACAACCACTCTATTCCACGGTTGGAGTCGAATGTGCGGCCGAACATGTGCGAATCACCCCACGCCACTCCAGCACCCTAGACCGTTGCGGCTGACTAACCTAATTCCATTCGAAACATCCGTAAATAGATGTAGATAGAATAAAGCGACTTAACCATAGTGTAGGAAGCCTACTGTTAGCAACTACTAGTAAAACTGGCGATGTTGTTAATAGGTAGCAACAAAGACTTTTCTAGACTCTTTTAAGGGTCGAGGGCCCCAGTGACTCTACAAGAATCAATACTGAGACAATATCTGTGTCCAAGATATAATAATTCCAGCTCGTATTATAGTCTTACGGTTTAATGTTAGAGATTCTAGCCACAGGTGTCGAATAAGAAAATGATACAGATCGAGCCAATAACTGTAAAGTCCATCCCATAGTATAGCTCGATATTTTCACTCTGACGAAGTGTGTTTCTAACCATCCTTTTCCCTGAGGTCTTTTATCTCCACCATTCACTTAAGGCCAATGCAAGATTGTCATTCTTTTCACGAATGCAAGTTTCACATTTTTTGAAATATATTCTTCCCGGTCTTTTATAGATCTTAGACGGTAGATAATCTTACTCGTGGACTATCTATCACAGTTATCGTGCATGTAATTGTCATTTGTGCCGGATTACTGGGACGCCCCATAAGCTGTGGCTTATATATAGGTCTCCCAATGATAGTTCCCTAATAACAACTATTATATTACTTATAAGCTGCGTCTATTTCGTCAATTTGAGTGTTGCCGTGATTGCAGCTAGTTAATAAAGTGTTGTAACTGTTTAAGTGATCTCCTCCCAATGGGAGAGAAAATCTGTCTTAAATGTTAAACGCACGGAAACATTATTCTGCCGAGCTCCATAATAAAAAGGGGTAACCAACAACTATCCCTATCGTGACATTACCTGACATTGTTATTGGATCTTTTATTAGTGTCTGTATAAGAGACACCGGCTGAGTCGACCTAAACCTCGTTTTGCAAGCCAGGAATGTCGGATCATGTCAAGTCGATGTCTTACAACCACCCTAGCACGAGCGTTCCTCCCCGTTGTCCTAAAAATAGGGGCTCCCCTCCTATAAGTAGGTCATAATTTTTAACTTCACTAAGTTTCTCTATGAAACGTATCCCACTAAACTCGACATTATTGACAATATAAACATAGATGTGGTTCCAAAAGAAAGACCTTTGCTTATATCTACCGAAGTATACAAGCTTGCACAAAGCTTATTGCTATTGACTTGCTTTCATGGGCTGTAAGTATATCAACACCTGTAGCAAAATAAAAGTCGCCTCTTATCAAGTCTCAACCTGCTAGTCAACCCAATATTGAAGCTCCATATCGCAAACTTCATCACACCCCCCTCGATTCTGCGAGCTCATGATAGCACAATCCTCATTCTTAATATCTCCGGAACGCACAATCGAGGAGCCATACGGATCCGCATCCCCAGGCTTGTCCGAAGTGGTAGTCTTGCCTTCTGATTCATAGCCGGGAGAGATAGATAGCATTGGCTCCTTCGGCTCAGACAGAGCACCGCTCATCGTTGCGGCAGCACTAACTCAATGGTGACCCATTGTTCGTCGAAGGAGAGTGCCTGGGCCGCGTTGATGAAAGTATTGTCAGTTTAAGTGCTTGGTGAATCAATGTCGCATAGGTAGGCACAAAGCTGGAATTTTAATAGGATCATTCCTAAAGCAGAGATAGAAAAAGATTATAACAGCTACATAATCTACATGCATATTGTGCCTATGGACTCAAGTTACGCAGAAGTGGATAATCCAGTAAGTGGCTAATTGACGGCAGTAGATACTAATTGGGGTCATACTATCAGATGAAGGAGTAATTCAACAACATCCCCACAGCCCAAAGTTACAGACTGCTATAAGAGCACCGGAAACTGGTATTTATGACCCGGGTAACTCCAATCACTGCGGTTAGTTTGTTGAGCACTTTGTCAACTTGACACCTGAGATGAAAGGATGGAACCCATTGATGTCTCATATCTTGGTATGTCTAGAACCTTTGGAGGTAAGTCTTGTACACAATACAGTATATGGGTCGCCCGACATCCTCTTTTCTAAGAACCACCTATTTAAGTCATGTAGATTATGATCGAAGGCCCTTCAGACGCGTCGCGACTTCCCGATAGTAGACCGAATTTGGTCAGCTGATATACACAGGCACATACCATGGGATGAATGCGGAAAGCTGGGACCTTGTTACACACACGCTTTATAATTGCAAAGCTAGATTAGCTATAACCCATTTGCTTCTTGAGGTTATGGTTACGGATCTGTTGTGAATTGGAATTTTCCGAAAGCGATGGATGATTTAGGGGTAATACATAATACATACTCTACTACATAAAGGGACTAGATCCGACCAAGATCGAACCTGTTACTTAAGCCGCAGAGCCATTATTCACAACACTTTTGCCGCGATACAGTAGAACTAAAGTGATAGGACAGTTTTGAGTTATATGAGAAGAGGTGCCGTGTCGACGTGTATCCGCCGAGTGAAGTGCCTCTTTGAGCCCCGATCTAATCCCCGCATCGAATATATGGCCGCATAATACATCCATATGTATTGATAGTAGATGCCGTGCTCGTTTATGAAATGGCTGTAGAATTACACGAACTCGAGAGTAATGGAAAAGACTCTTCGAAGTCGTAGCCCCTTTAATACGACGCAGTGGGTAAAGTAATATGTACATAAAGGCAATTGGGCATTGCATCTGTCATATAGTAGCATTACGGTCATAGATCTATAGAGTACGAATCCGATGTGGTCCATAACTAAATTAGTTAATTACTATCAATCATTCTAGTAATATTTCTCTTGACATATTGGAAGTAGATGCAGATAATTATGGTCCTTACACGCTATAGACTCCCGAATTGTCTATAACTCCTAGGCATATGCTGTAAAATGGATGTAAAGGAAATTTGCTAATACTCCTATAAGTGGAAGGGTTAGGTATGCTAATTCGTAGTTAAGTTAAGATTATTAATAAGAATTAGTAGAGAGGGATGAATTTCCGAAAGTTGAAGGTCATAAAGGGGAAGAAGCAATGTTAGCTACATATCATCGAGTACCAATACGGATTACGGAGTATGTAGATCGAGGCGCTAGGGACTCGAGTGTTCTAAATGTAGTAGCAGCCGAGGCGACCCATAGCGCTATGCAGTTCACAATTTACTGCATACGGGTGGGTTTCCTTTCGCACAGACTGGAACCGATAAGCTCTAATGTACAATCAGCGGGCAAAGTCACAAATGTCAGTTTCATGGATTGATTTGCATGGAATTGACTAAACCTTAAAAGTATTCTTAGATTTTTCTTTATATGATGCGAGAGAGAGATTACATAGATATTCTTTCGCATTATTTTTGCTTGGGAAATTAAGACGGGTTGAAACAGAGGGTGCCTCAGAACTAATGATGTCCTACTAAGCAAAACAGCCTTAGTACAGCATTAGTATAGCATTAGCACAGCATTACAACGGTAACAGACAATCATTAGCTTATGCAGATTTATGCAGATACATGTACATACATGTACAACACCAGGAGTCCCGGACCCAGATGGATGGGATGGGCCCTGGCTAATAATAAATAGTGCATATGTGTACATATTCCATACATACATATACCCTCTCATATACCTACTGATCTGCTGATATATTCACAGGCTGCACGGGCTGCCACGGATGATCTCCCTTCCCTACCTTACCTTATGTTTCCTGACCTGGCCGACAGCAGTCAGTCAAGTCACAAGATGGTACATACATACATACACACTTATACGCGGGATACATAAGATATAGACATCGGCACCGACCTGCAGTGACGACGGCCCGCACCACAAAACAATTGATCCTTTCTTTTGATCTGTCAGTTTGTCTGTCAGTCCGTCAGTCCGTCAGTCCGTCAGTCCGTCAGTCCGTCAGTTCTGTACCTGAGATATTCTTGCACAGTTCATTCCCTCGGTGTTTTCTTTTTTTTTTTTTTTTTCTTTTTTTTCTTCTTATCCTATCTCTCCCGGCATTCAGTCACCTTTGACAACTTTGTGTGTTCACCACCGATACACCACTATTCACTGCAATAACCCTCAGGCGCGTTTGTGTGTTGCTGCAGACCTCCTCATTAACCATGACTGCGAATTGGCCAACCTGACGATGATATGCTAGTTTGAGCAGCACACACTACACGCGCGCACGCACACACACAACACACACACAGATACACACACAGATACACCCACACAGATACACGCACAGATACACACGCATTCACAGTCATTTTTGTTGATCTCATCCATCCATTGACGATCCATCACCGACAAGCCACACACCCTCCTACCACCTTCACCTTTACCTTTACCTTTGTTACCCTCGCGTTGCCTAGCAATCGTGTCGCATGCCAATCAGAGTGAACAAATTCCAAACTTTACTACTACTACTACAGCACAGCCGGCACAAACAGCACTGCCAACACTGCCAGCACTATCAGCACTATCATCTACTCTGCCTTGGTTTGCCTAGCCGCCACTTTCTTCCCACCCACATCCACGCTCACATCCACGCCCACATCCGCCATTTCCATCCCACCACTACAGTTCGGGGCAGCCTAGTCATCATGGATCATTTATCCTCGCGCTTCCGGCGCACTAAGAAGGCTTCCTCAGCGTCACCGGTGGCAGCAGCTGCCATGTCTCCGCCAGACACCAAACTAGTCCCTGCCAGCAACCACGGATCGCCTCCTGTCCTCTCTATAACTACCACGCCTCCGAGTTCAAGCCACAGCACCAACAGCAATGCACTTCCCCCCAAGTCCCCCTTTCGAGGCTTCCACTTCCGACACTCCCACAAGCGCGCCCGCTCGCCCACCCCGGCCTCTCTACCAGCACCCATTTCGCCTGCGGTCGTTAATCACGACGGCAAAGTGGAACACGACACGATGTCTCCGGCGAGGGAGCCCGCCAGGAATGGAGGGGAGATCACCAGGGAGAAGCCCACGATCCCAGCCTTCCTCTCGCTATCTGAATCAGGTGCGCCTACACTACAACATACTATCCTCACCCAGCCCATGATCGCGGAGAGCAATGTATTAACCCTGGTTTTGCTTCACAGAAATCGAGACCAAATTCCAAGACATTGGATGGGAAGAGCGCCTCCGACTTCACCAATCGTCACAGAACCCTTCGCAAAACCATCAATTCGCTCGCGTGGCCCTCCCCGAGGCTAAACTCCTCGACCGATACGCAAATATCCAACCGTGGGAGAACAACCGAGTCAGACTGCGGGTGCCCCAGGGCCATGTCGACTACATCAATGCATCACCCATTACTCTTAACTCACCCCTCAATCCGAAAGCGCGCCCGCCGCACCGATACATCGCTATGCAGGGCCCCAAGTTCGGGACTATGGATCATGTGTGGCGCATGATTACAGAACAGCTGCAAAGCCCGGCTGTCATCGTCATGTTGACCGAGACACACGAGATGGGCTTGGAGAAGTGCTACCCCTATTTCCCCCAGGACCCCGACGAGGAGCCCTTGGTAATAGGCGAGGACGACCAATTTGGCGACGGCTTCCAGGCGCAGGTGACTTGCACGAGCGTCGAGGAGAAGGCGGAGGGTGCCATTGAGGTACGAAAGATCAACATACACGTAGAGGGGCGCGAGGAGGATATGACGGTATGGCATCTGCTGTACCGGAAGTGGCCCGACTTCGGGGTCCCCGCTCTGGAAGATATCGATAGCTTCTTCGAGCTGATGCGCTTGTCGCGGGAGAAGAACGCGAGCGAGGAGAACCCCCGGATCATCCACTGCTCAGCCGGCGTGGGAAGAAGCGGCACATTCATCGCCCTCGAGCATCTAATGAGGGAGGTGGACTCGGGCGACCTGGAGCACTACGACGAGCAGGACGAGAACAACAGCGAGGACATCGTGTACGACACGGTCAACGCGCTGCGGGAGCAGCGCAAGCAGATGGTGCAGTCCGAGTCGCAGTACCTGTTCATCTACCAGGTCCTGCGCAAGCTGTGGATGGAGAAGTACGGCATCGCGGACGAGATCGGGGAGGAGCCGGCGGCGAAGAGGTTGGAGGTTGACCACGACCCCTTCGTTGAGGACTGAAGAAGTTAACGCGCAACGCAAGGAAAAGAGACGCCACCAGGGAGGCGTTACACCATCTACTACGACGCCGCCATAGCGATACGAGGGACACACAGTCACCTACGAGTCCCGATAATTCTATAATCGATTTGGGAGACTGAGTGTATGAGTAAATACATGACGGTGCACGCACCATCATCACCATTAAGGGGGGCTCCTTTATCTGCATACGATACGTCGTCGGCCAGCATTGCATCGGAATCACAGGAAAGCATTAGGGTTGCATTGGAGGTAGCATTGCGAGAAATGGGGAAGTGGGCATACCGAAACATAATCACCATCATCATCATCATTAAGGCATTGATTGATCGATTGGAAGGCCGGGGGGGGGGGGGGGGGGGGGGGGGAAGGGAAAGCGACCCCAACCAGCACAAAAAAAAATCAGGGAGGCACAGAA